>OY757316.1:110343056-110720097 GCA_963583905.1 Stenurella melanura
ATTTCCCTATTTCTATCCAGACAAAAGTCAGCGACTCCAAAGTTAATAACTTGGTCTAAAATTACGTAATATTTTCTTATACATTGACCTCAAGATGCATTTTAACTTTATAGTTTTTTAAGGAACAATTACGTTAATATTTCTTGAAAATTACGCTAAAGTCAATGTGACTTTATCAGGCATTTCTTAAGAAAATATGACCTAAATACTGCTTAATTAATTACTATTAAGTCCATATGCCTTTAAAGTTGAAAGTAATTGTTGCAATTACGTTATGTCAACTATCTTAGGTCATTTTGGCTTTAAACTGGTAAAATAAACTATTTATGTCTAGACCTTCAAATCTTTTAAGAAAAATAAAAATGTTTATGAAAAATTTTATTTCCATTGTGTGGATATTATCTTTTGACCGATGATACAAAACAAGAATTATACATTTCCAGCTACCTCTATCACATCATAAGGAGGATTGTTGTATCCTACTTGTCACATCCATTTAACTTTCTCGAATAAATGTTTCTCTGCATTCTCAACATAGCTGCTTGTTAAAACGTATGCTTAATACACTGTTTTAAAAATATTTTACAATATTAAAACAAGCCTTTTAAGCAAGTTTCTCGGAACTCGATGCTCTTTAATTCTATTAGATTTAATTATCATACGGAATTCGAAATTAAATAATTCAGACTTTTGATCTGTAATTCGCACTGTACTAAAGATGATTTGGTAGTGATTTAATACTAAATAAAGATGCCTAAATTATTTAAATAATATGTATTTCTACATTCGTTTTCTGTTCAGAATACTAAACAAAATAAATACCGAAAAAGCACATACAAACATCGCAGTATGATTTTTTTCCTTCTTCAATTCTTTGGGACTTCCTGCCACATGTATGTTTTCTTTTTGAGCGGGGCTCGGGGAATCTACAAAATATCGCAATTAACCAGTATGTTACTGGTAACTAACCTCTACGCCCGTGACTTTTACGTCAAAGCATCAGTTATTAGAGGTTTCTTTTTTAAAATAAACAACACAAATAAGTATAAAAACTTGAAATTAAATATTTCGCCGACGTTTCGGAAATCTAATCTGTTTCCTTTTCCAAGGCTTTTTTTTGAAGGTCTAAGAATGTTTGTTATATTCAATATCCATAGATACTATTTACATAGAACTGTTGATATAGTTAACAGTTTTTTTTAGTTTTTATACAATGTTAAGTTTGTGAAGTTCTTCTTTTAACATTGGCAACCAAGTTGTACAGACAATTAGGGGACAATTCGACACGCATCTATCCTCATTCAATAATATTATTGCGGATTCTTTAATTTTCTTTTTTTTGCTATCTGCCTCTTTTGTTAAAATTTTTGCCGAATCCCAGTTTATTCTATGTCCGTTCTCCCAAGCGTGTTCGCAGATCTTGGACCTCTGAATTTCATTTTTTCTGATATAATTTTGATATTCGCCCAATCTTACCTAAAAGGTCTGGATGACTCACCCAAGAATTGTTTGTTGCACTGACACGGAATGCTATAAATGCAGTTTTTTGAATTTTGCTCGTGGTTTTTCGGTTTCGTCTTTGTCAGAATGGATCTTAAAGTGTTGTTTGTTTGAAATACCGTCCTAATATCAAATCTATCACCGATGCGGCGCAACTTCTCGGATAATCCGCATATATAAGGAATTAACGCTGTGTAACGTTTTTCAGGTTTTTGTCGTACCTGATTGCTATTTCCAAGATTCGGCAAAAATTTTAATAAAAGAGGCAGATAGCAAAAAAAGAAAAATTAAAGAATTCGCGATAACATAATTGAATGAGGATAGATCCGTGTCGAATTTTTCCATAGATGTCTGTACAACTTGGTTGCCAATGTTAAAAGAAGAACTTCACAAACTTGACACCGTATAAAAAACAAAAAAATTGTTTATTATATCATCAGTTCTATGTACATAGTAAGTATCTATGGATATTGAATATAACACACATTCTTAGAGCTGTGTATTTATCATACACAGCAAAAAAGGTTTTTCAAAAAAGCCTTGAAAAAGGAAACAGATTAGATTTCCGGCGATATATTTAACTTCAAGTTTTTATACTTTTTTGTGTTGTTTATTTTAAAAAAGAAACCTCTAACTGATCCTTAGACGTAAAACTCACAGGCGTAGAGGTTATTTACCAGTAACATACTGGTTAATTCTGATATTTTGTAGATTCCTCGAGCACCGCTTAAATAGAAAACATACATGTGACAGGAAGTCCCAAAGAATTGAAGAAGGAAAAAATTAAGATAATGCCACAAATAACATTTAGACAAAATCGTAGTATGAAGTTGTACAAGTTACCAGGACAAATAAAAAACACAATGCTTGGCAAAAATTTATTTTAAGCCTTATGAGTGTTTAGTTTAACATGTTTTTTATTATTATTCAGTGATGTTAATAGACAATCACCAATTTGAATATCGGACAGCAATTGTCTAAATCTTATCATAACCTTTTTTAAACTACAGTTTCTCCTACGAAACAAGTGAAACAAAAAAAAACAAATTAAAAAAATGAAGCATAAGAGACAAGGGAAATAGAGGAAATAATCGAAATGCAATAAACAAATGGAACAAACAAAATAATCCATCCCAACAGAACCAACTGCCACAGTACGTGGTATATAAGGTGTTTGGTGTATACGTACAAATATTTTGAATGATAATACCTTTACCCAAAGGAAGTAAAGAAAACTGTTATACAATTCTTGCAGTACTCCAGTTTGTCTTAAGTTCAATATTTTCTAAAAATGCCAATTTTTCAGACAACGTTGTAGTACTCATAATATTGACTAGGGGTTATAACGTCGGTTAAATTAAGCCAAGATCAAGGTCTCCTTGGCGACCTACATCACCCATTTTATTAGGTTCATTACACCCATAAAATATGACGCCGCTGCCGACGTTGGTGACTCAAAGTGGCATTTTCCAGATTTTCGTCATTTAGTTGTATGTTCTATCCTAGTTCACCAATCATATAATGGTGTCAATGTGTTTGATTTGTTTAGTTCTTTAGTAAATTTGAAGTCATCAATTAAGTATTATTGATATTAAACTAAACACTATTAATTTAATTACTGACAGTTATTAAACGAGTTTGGAAAATATACTCTTTAGAGTTACATAGAAATTTGTCAGTATGGATGTCATGCAATGGAATTGCTTTGCGATCTACTTAAACTACAAGCAATATTATTGCTTCGTTGTTTAAAGTTGTTGGAGGATTCTTGATTGTACAAGTAATTAAGACCTCAAAATCATGAAACCGTTTATTTCAGATAAATTGTGAAGTTTGTGAAAAAGTGCTAAAATGGTTATAAGTATATTAGCAATAAATTTCAGCCAGTTTTGTTACTATAAAACTGATTCAACAAGGTACAAGTGATATTATTTGTAAAAGACAAAGTGGATACGCGTAAAACCCATATTAATGACATGACAGGTGAACACAATAGCCTTGCCTCTATCGTTTTCAGCTTATAGTACTATCTATTCAAAACCGATCCTTATTTCTGATTAATTTTAAATAAGAAAACAGATTTGAGTTAGAAAAAAATTATATGGATTTTTTACTTTTTTAAAGCCAACAGATCATAATGAAAAATATTTGTGCGAGTATTGGAGCTGGGGATCGAACCCAGTACACAATTGACAATTCGACCAAGCGTGCTTGTCAATAATACGTATTATACTGTGACACATGTGTGATTAAAACCAGACAGGTACCTCAATTTGCAGACGGCAGCCTTTGAGTTATGGGAGAGCAGAGTCGTGGGTTGACACTTACCGATTTGCTCAATAATTTTTAAAAGAAATTTAAAGATATAAATAAAAGTTTTAAACTAATTTGCTAAAAAGATGTTTAGGGCGCCACCATAGCTTGCCCAAAAGTTTTCCTGCATTGTGAAAGCTACGGAATACAACACATAGGTTAAAATATAGCTATAGCTCACCAGTACTCTGTTGAAATGTCATAAATGGGAGAAAATAAACACAATATTAATTAATCACAACTTTACTTTAGCGGATATTTCCACCAAAAAATTGGTAATAACAGTTGCAAAATAACAATATGATAATTATATAAATATTATTGTTAACTTTAGCTTAGTTGAAATTTTTAAGGATTTAATAACCAATGGTTCAATTTAAAGAATGTTATAAAATTTAGTTATATGTATAGCCAGAAACATATAAGAGAAAGTTTTACAAAATGGATATTCCCATCAATTTGGTAATTACAGATTTAAAATAACCATATGATAATTATATGTGTATATACAAAATGGTACCACTTTTTACTAATATAAGTTAAAATATAAGTTTATTTGAGAGGCATTACCGTAGTAACCTCTAAATACCTGTTGGCATACAACAGCTCGGCACAGTTTCATTTCATAACGCTCTATACATGTCCATAAGAACAACTCTGTTTTGTCCTTATAACCTGCAACTTCCAGGCCATTCACTATCGAAAAGCGTCCTTTTCTTCAGCAGAACCCCTAGGTATTAGGGAACTCATAGAATCCATTTCCCAAAAATAGGATAGGAAAGCTTGCAACTTCCAGACTCGTTAACTATAGGATACTCTCGCGAAACATAGTGTTTAATCATGAAGTCCTCAAGTCCACACCAATAGAAAAAAATTAAAAAAAAGGGACGTCTTACGAGGGAGACTTGCAACCCTAAGGAATTAAAAAAATAACCCTTAGCAACTTTAAAGGAAATTTTCTTTTCAATAACTTACCCCAAAAAACCTCTGGTGGTGCATTCAGCCTCTTAAAAATAAGCCGAAACTTACGGCTTGACGCCTTAATGCAGCATGGCTGACAAAAAAATTAAGTAACTCGACACACGTCTGTTCTGCCAAGCTCTTAAAATCGAAAAGGATGCTTTTGTGGCTTCTCTTTTCTCACTTCTAATTTTTAATATATAAAAAAATTAAACTTCTTCCTCTGTCAAAAGTTTACTAAACTAAAAGATGGCAACATACTTGAGTTACTTGGTCACAAAGAAGAAGAAGAGATGAAACTTCAGGTTATTACTGAGCCTGCTTAAATTAAATGTATTTATAAATTTTGTGAACAATATGAGGAGATAGAACTTGAAATTTATTCGAGAAACCTATTGAAGAATTTTAAGTAACTGCCTAATGAAGAACAACATCATAACCTGCGTAATTTACTGTGAAATACCAACTTTGTAAACTGATCCATTAATATTAGTATGTTAATTTAGTTCCGCAACTCACTGCACACGTGAAGCATTGCTGGTTGCATAAAGTTAAACACAAATAACATGGAATGATATAATACCTCTCAGCTACCGTGCCTGTAACCTGTAAACAACTACCTATTTCTCCTATACTAATAGGTGCAAGGACACACTGAATCTAATAATATGAAAACACCTCTCTAGTCCTAATACCTAATTCACTAATTCTTAGTTTCTTTATTACCTATCTACTAATTCTACAGAAAAAGTAGTAAAGTGTCTATCTATTGATACTCGTAATATATGGCTGTGGCTCCAAAGCTATTTGATAACAACAAATATTAAAGTGTAATTGTGCATTTTTATATTATTCTTCTAAAGTTACGATACGGTCTGAAGGAAAGTGTAGAAGGAATATGCTGCTCTCGACATCTAAAACAGAAGACTATAATCAATATTAAGAAGGAAAGAGAAATAATGAATATTCTAAACTATGTTAAATACGAAAGAATTAGGGCTAAAAATTGAAGGTTATCATTGGTTTCTATAGCATAAAAACCATTTGGTCGCAATTACTCCGAGGCTATAATTAGAGTGATTAATAAAAATATAAAAAACTGTTTTTTGTTAATATATAGCATTACTTAGAGGTTCAAATTTTCTGTTCATTTAGAGCATTTGCCTTAGATAAAACGCCATTCCGCATACTGGAGCCACTATATCATTTTTTTAAAAATTTTGACAGATTCGTAATCATCTCGCCAGAAACATATTAATATTTACTGCGTTTTGAAAATAAGTCAACAACGCTTTTTTAAATATTAATTTTATCTATACAGGGTGCTCCAAAGTTAAAGTAACATACGTTACTTGTAGATAGAGGTCACTTTGGCGGTTCCAAATTACCCATCATTAATGCATCCATCATCCTTCCTTACTGAGATACAGGATGTTTTAATGATATTGGGTAAATCTTTCTTTGATCATAACTATTGAACCACCCTGTATAATCAGTTCACACTTAGAATATTTGTTTCACTTATTTTTCTTAATAAAACTTCATAATAAACTAAAATGAAATCCTGGTCTGGTTTAATAAAAAATTGACAATATGTTGTATGTCAATGTCAACACCCAGTATGACAACATCTTGTAGATCCGTTTAGAGATTCGAAAAGAGCGGAAAAAGCTGAATAGAATAACTCACTTAATTTGTTTGCGCATTTCATTCATCAACCTTGATTACTTGCCGTAAATCCAATTTCATTAAAATGGTCCAGACAGTTGGAATTTGAATATTTATTTCAGGGTTAATTGATTGATTGATTGATTGATTTGCCAGCGTAAGGTGGGCATTGCTGCCAATTCCGGTGCAGGGAGATTTGTTCCACCACGCAGCCCGATCGCCCACCGATCATCCCACCGTGTGCCAGAACAAACCCCCAGTGCTTTTGTATACCGCCGGACCAGCTGCATACGCTGGATTGGACATTGGACATGCTTGTTGTCAGCAGCGAGAGCCGCATGACGCATGGGGTAGGAGTATAGGATGGAGCGTGTAGGTGTTTGTGAGATGTTTCTTCTTGTTTTCCTTCTGTCTTCATCGGATGGAAAGTGTAGGCGCTTGTGAGATGCTTCTTTTAGGTTTTCGTGCTTCTTTTTACTTTCAGGTTTTTGTGATATGCTTCTTCTTAGTTTCTGTCTGTGATCATCTTCTCTCCTATTCTACTTCTGAGTTTTCTGTTTCTGAGTCTGGCAGTGTGTATATCCTTGATATTTCTTTATTGTATTCCATTTTTTGTTGTGCAAACTTTTCCCAGTGTGTATAATCCTTTCCTAGCTTATTCATAATTCTCTCGATTGTTGTAATCCATGTGTAGCATGGCCTCCCTATTTTCAGTTTGTTGCTGTTCATTCGCAGCGCTTTCTTCAGTAGGTGTGTCGTGTCCCGTCTTTGGACATGTCTCCAGTATTTCATCGCGTATGATTCTATTCTTTTGATTATTGTTCTTCCCTCTAGTAATGTTGACGTTTTCTGTCGTTTTTGTGGTTTTCCTGTTTTTGCTAGCAGTTGGATAATGTCCCTTTCAGCTCTTCTCAGGCTTCTTCGGTTGGCCTTTATCGTTGCTGCGTTTTTGACTCCATATATCATCGTAGTAGGCATTATGATGGTCGTGTATACCTTTTTGGTTAGGCACCATGGTGGTTTGTTGTCCTCAATGAAGGGTAGTAGAGCTCTTGTGACTCTGTAGGCTGTTTTGACTTGGTCCAGGACTGTGGTGAATAGTCGGGGGGATAGGGGACATCCTTGTTTGACTCCTATATTCTTCATTTTTGATTCCGTCGTCTGTCCAAACCATTGTATTGCAGTGTTTTCGTGTAGGCATGCTTTTATTATTCTGTTTATTAAGTATTGCGGTACTCCCCTGTTGAGCAAAGTGTTGACTATAGCCAAATGCCTTTTGGAGGTCAATTGAGACTATATATAGTTTTGTTCCTTCTTTCCACTTTTCTTCCAGGATCCGTCTGGTGGTGTACATGTGGTCGTCTGTCGATCTACCCTTGATAAATGCCGTTTGATAATCTGGTAGTTCGCCGATGTATTTTTCCATTTCTCTGAGGAGGAATTGTGCGTAGTATTTATACCCTACACTGCTGAGTGTTATTCTTCTGTAATCGTCCACGTTTTGTGGTGATTTGATTTTAGGGAGCGGTATCTGTATGGTTGTATTCCATTCCTCAGGCAGGGGTGTGGTTTCCGTCCATGCGTTGGTGATGATTTCTAGGATTAGCTGTTTTATGTTGTCCGGTCCATAGTATACTAGTTCGTTATTTATTTTATCTATTCCCGGGGCCGTGTTTCGTTTAGTTCTGGCCATTATTTCTAGTAGTTCGTCTTTTGACGGTGGCTTTCCCAGAGGCCAGTGGTCCATTTCTTGTATTGGTTCTATTTGACTTCTCTCTGCGTTTCCTTCTTCTAGTTTCCTGACCCAATGCTGCAGTGGTATGTATTTTCTTGACTGCGTATTGTTGTTTCTCCTGTATGTTTTGGGGTGTCTAAAGGTTTGGTTTAATCTCTGTCCTGCTGGAGTGGATTCTATGTTTTCGAAGAATTCCCTGCATTTTTTTTTTCTGTTCGTGCCTCCTCTCTGTGTCTCTTCTTTCTTTCCTCGCTTCTATTATCTTTTTGTCTATGTTTGGTGTATATTGTTTTCCTGTGGCCTTTATTTTCTTTAGTTTTTCGTAATTTCTTTTTGGGCTCATAGGGGATTTGTTCCTTTTCAACGTTTTCCTCGCCGCTATTTTGATTTTTAAACCCATTGTTGACCAATTTAGTTCCTTTCCTGTTAACTGTTTTTCTATCTCCTCCTGGTATTTCTTTTTTATTCCTTTGTTTTGTAGCAGTGAGATGTTCCATGTGTCATTTGCTGTTTTGTTGTATCTTTTTTTTCTTTTTTTCTTCTTGTTTCTTTATTACTAGTGTTCCATATAATATTTTGTGATTTGTTTTGACGTTTGTTGCTTGTTTTGCCTTCATATTTTTGACCCTGTCCCTTATTTTTCTATCCACTAGGATATGGTCTATTTGAGGGTTGATGTTTCCTTTATTCCAGGTATTAAGGCAGGTTAGGTTCTTGCTCCATGTGTTTCTAACTGTTAGATCTAACAGATGTGTCAAGTTTTTTAGCAAGCTTCCATTATCGTTTGTCCATGTGTGAAGTAAGGTTTTTCCTATGATATTCTTGTCTTCATGTGTTTGGTCGTCCTTTCCTATATGCGCGTTGAAGTCTCCTAGTATTATTGTGTTCATTTTTCTATTCCTATTTCTTCTAGTCTCTTGGGTAATCTGCCTGAATACTCGTCCTGCCCGTTTGTCGGTGGGCACATGTACTAGTAGTATGCATATGTTTTCCTTTCCAATTTGTAAGTCTGCCATGGTTATGTTTTCGTTTACTTTTCTTGTCTTTATCTGGATAGGGGTGTTCCGTCTTATTGCCCATGCGACTCCTCTGCTGGTTTTTTCTTTGTCCCCTCCACTTAGATGCCATTTGTAGTTTTGAGTAACTGCAGTTCCGTCTATCGTGTGTGTCTCTTGTATGCATGCAACGTGTATGTGTTCCATCATAAGAACCTCATCGATTTTTTCTCTTTTCTCTCTCGTTATGCATCCTCTGACATTCCATGTCGCCAGAATGATGTCATCGTGTTGTAATTCTTGACTGTTGGCTTCCTCTGTTCTTTGTGATATTTGGTACATGTTTATGTGCGTTGCTTCCTCTAATTCTGGGCGGGGTGTTATAGCCCCAGTTCGAGCGTATGTTTCTTCTGGCTGTTCTGCTTCATGTTTTTCTTGTGCAATAATCGCGCTATCGTAGTGATTTCTTTCGTTTCAGTGCTTCCTATATACTATCTCTAGTGGTGTGTTCTCTCTTCCCTGTTGGTTAGTAGGATGGAAGATTATATGCTCTCCTTCATCTTGATGTACTATTATTGTCCTGTTTTTCATATTTGTTGTTACTGCCATTGTTTCCTACCCCCCCCCCCCAAAAACCTTCTCTTCTCAGATCTCGAATGAATGCATTTATTTTTCCCGTATTAGAGTTGTATCTATTGTAACGGGGTGCTAGTTCATGGATGGATGCCTGCATGAATGGCATGAAATGGTCTAAGTGATTTTCGATATAGTCAGCTACTTGTTTTCGTAGGGTTTTCGTCGCATTGGTATGTGCCTGTGATGTTATATTTTCTCCCTCCAGTTGGTGGTTTAATGCTCCATATAGGCAGTTTCCGTCGCCGTCGATTTTTTTTGTACCAGTAATTGACGTGTTCTCGTTTCAACGTCCTGTATTAGTGTGTCCATTTTATTTGCCTTGTTTTTCAAAACCAATATTAGCTTGCTGTAAGAGAGTCTTTTTATTATGTTATCTGTATCGCGGTAAAATAACTTTTTACAGCGAGTTGCAAATGAGAAAGCGGCCCGAGAGAAACCTCCGCACACCCTGTATATTGTTTTGATTTTTGTAGTGCCTAATTCAAATTCCCCATATAAAACTAATAACTCTGCAGCGAGAAACAAAAAGTTTATAGTAAATAAATTATTTCTTAAACAAAAGTACCCGTTCCACATGAAGAGTTCATTCATTCGCGTATATGTGAAACAATGGATTTCCGAATCACAACATTCTTCCCATCTGTGAAGGTTTAATAAATATATCTTATCTTAGAAATAAATAGAAATAACACTTATCTTTCATGCTTCGTACTAGCCACTTTGGGAGGGTGGTCGGTCGTCTTAGGTACATGCACTTGTGGATAATTTACGAGTTTATGACCTGGTCCCATTCAACGTGTTTATTTTCTTTTTATCCGAGTTATGTTGCCAGATGTCTGTACCCTTTGTCGAGCTGCCCATATACGCCTTTAGTGATGTCATAGTTAAATATCAAATATCAGCTATATGAATTAGCCAAATTTATGTTAATATTTATCAACTAATGTAGGATGTTCCACTCTTTAATTCAACACATTTTTGCGCGTTTCACACCGTGTTTACTCTAGTTTTTCGGGATTTCATGGGATCCACTTAAAAACGCGTCTGCCTTCATCGACGACCGAACTGAACTCCCGAATATTTATTTCAGGGTTAATTAAGAAAAAAATCTAACTTGCAGCAGTGACAATTCTTTCACTTCTAGACTAGGTAAGTGAACTACTGTAAAATAATTTTGAAAACAATGTAGATTTGCGCACATAAATCAAAATACTACTTAAGTTTGTGAGAGATTTTCATTCCTTGGGGTTAAAAAGAAGTATTCCGATTATGTATAAACTGAACATTACTTTTACTACAGCAATGCCAATAGAGAAATAATCTTATCTAGCTACAATAATTTCTATATGATGTGACTACTTACAACAACAATAGTTCTATAGTTAACATCAATAAAACCCTCAGCTGAAATACTTGTATGATATTGGCTTCTTATCATCATTATTAGCATGTATTTTCTTACAGGAATTATGTTGGGCAAGTACCAGTTACAGTGACAATATAAGGAATTGCCTATTTCCTCAGCCTTAAACATTTAACAAAAATTTGAATATAAATAAGATGAAAAACCGGTAAATTTATTTACATAGAACTTCCATCTTTATTTATACATGGCGGTCAATTTAACAAATTATTAATAACGAAACGACATATGAGATTAATAATGCGAACGTATTTATCACTATTATTACTGAGCGAATCTAATAATTTTGGTCAAAAAAAATATATAGAGCGGTCATTTGAGAGCATTTAGTTATTAAATAAAAGGTACCAAACATGGAAGGATTTCGCAAATACCTTTACAAAGGACCCCGCAGTTTTTTATAGTAAAGATGGGTTTCGATTGTTCTGAAACTTGGGGAAAATGTTCTACTGGGCCCCCTGATTAAAATTATTTCTGAACATCAGTCAAATGAATTCGATTTTTTGGCGATTGAAACTGTGAACATCTGCGGAGGTCTGCTTAAATGTTCCATAAAAATTCTGAAAATATTCAGGCTTATTTTTTGGAGAACATTAAGCATCTTTTGTCTTGGTGATTTTTTCAAAGTGCTTCCTTCTCCCGGAAAAAAATAGCAAACAAAAAAATGTTTCTTTTTTTAAAAAATGTTTACCGGAAAAGGCAGCACTTTGAAGAACAATTTGGAGGGCATAAGTTGATTATTTTTGTTCAAAGAACACGCCTGCTGGTCTTCAGAATTCCTTAGACAATAATAATTTCGACCAAGAATTTCCCTAGATTTTTATTCTTTTCTACTTCAGAAAGATCCCAAAATATTCAGGTATATTCTTTAGGTAAAAATAATCAACTTATGCGCCCCCAACTTTTTCTTCAAAGTTCTTTCTTTTCTCCTAAAAAAATTACAAAAAAATATTTTTTTTGTTTGTTATTTTTTCCGGAAGAAGGAAGCACTTTGAAAAAAAAAACAGACAAAAACGAGCATGAATATTTTCAGAATTTTTATGAAACATTTAAGCAGATCTTCGCAAATGTTCACAGAGAATTTTAATCAGGGGACTCAGGAGAACATTTTCCCCAAGTTTCAGGACAATCGAATAAAACCCATTTTTACCATAAAAAACTGCGGGGTCCTTTCCACCACCGTTGAATTATTTCTTAGGATGACCACTCCGTATAGTTTTCAATAAGACTACAATAGATGTCTTCCTTGCCAATTGTGTTAACTATATTTCAAATATTATCGCAACATGCCACATTTTTAGTTTTTACTTCCCTCGCATACCGAAGGGAAGTATTGTATTCGAGAAAAAATCACCCTCCGAGATTTTTTCGGATTCTGACGTTTCAGAACACGTAGATTACGAAAATATAGGTTTTTCAATTCCGTCAGTCTGTCTGTCTGTCTGTCTGTCTGTCTGTTGGTGCATTTACTAAAAAACTACTTGAAGGATAGCAGTCAAATTTGGTAGATAGTTGACGCTACTGTCAGCGAAGACATGGTAGAAATTTCACTGGAAAATATACAGGGTGGACCGTCTAAACGGAATAAATAGTGAAAAAAAAATTTTTTTTTGCTCAAATTTTAAATTTCCCCGTTTCATGACGCGCTAAACCTATTTCAGAAAAAAAAAAATTGAAAATTTTTTTGCAACATTTTTGAAAAAATTTTTACCAAGATGAAAAAAATTTTTTTTTGCTCAAATTTAAAATTTCCACGTTTCATGACGGGCTAAACCTATTTCAGAAAAAAAAAATTTTTGAAAATTTTTTTTGCAAGATTTTTGAAAAAATTTTTACCAAGATGAAAAAATTGTTTTTTGCTCAAATTTAAAATTTCCACGTTTCATTACGCGCTAAACCTATTTCAGAAAAAAAAAGAAAATTTTTTTCACCATTTTTGAAAAAATTTTTACCACTAAAATATGAGAATTTTTTTCTTTCTTCAAATTTAAAATTTTCACGTTTCATGGCATTCTAAACGTATTTCAAAAAAATATAAAAAATTTGAAAATTTTTTTACCAACATTTTTGAAAAAATTTTTGGAATTTTTTTTTGTTCAAATTTAAAATTTCCACGTTTCCATGGCATTCTAAACGTATTAAAACAAATTTAAAAATTTTTCCGAAAATTTTCTTGAAAAAATTTATGTATTCATCACTAAGTAGGTAGGTACTTACTATAGAATAGAAGAAAATATTTTGTTTGCTCAAATTTAAAATTTCCACGCTTCATGACATTCCAAACCTATTTCGGAAGAAAAAATTGTAACATTTTTTTACCAATATTTTGGAAAAATTTCAAAAAAGTTATTTTTTTCTCTTTGTTCAAATTTAAAATTTCAACGTTTCCATAGCATTCTAAACCTATTCAAACAAATAAAAAAATTGATAAAATCTATTTCACTACGTACTATAGAATAGATGAATTTTTTTTTTTACCACTTTGGAAAAAAAATTACCATTAGAATAGACGGAAAAATTTGTTTTTGCTGAAATTTAAAATTTTCACGTTTCATGACATTCTAAACCTATTTCAGAAAAAAAAAATTTGAAATTTTTTTTCACACATTTTTGAAAAATTTTTAACCACTGAAACAGATGGAAATTTTTTTTCTTTGCTCAAATTTAAAATTTCCATGTTTCATGAGATTCTGAACCTATTGCAGAAGAAAAAGGAGTGAACATTTTTAACCAACAGTTTTGAAAAATTTAAAAAAAAAAATAAATTTTTAACCACCACTATACTTCCACTTCATTGCGTGAATGTGGAACTGTCTAATGGCAATACTATTTGACATATGCTATTATACTTTTATTGGAAAATATACAGGGTGGTCATCCCAAGAAATAATTTATGGGAGACCTGTTATTTAATATTGAACTTTTGCTGTTGGATGAGCACTATTTTTTTGACCAAAAGTTATCAGGATTTCTTTGTAATAATTACAATAACTACAGAGCCTTCATTAATGACCGTAAGACACGTGACCAGTTAATTTGAATTTTATCTTTGTCATGTTTATGTCAGGTTTTCTAGGGATTTATCATGAATTTGTTGAATCCTACGTAGATCGCTCATTGCATCTTTACGGAGCCTAAGAAGCAAGCAGCGTCGCCCGATTTGACAATTCTCGAGCAGTCTCTAAAATATTAATCTGTGACATGACATCTAGTTATTTTCTAGGGCATAGACGTACGCACGGAAAGTGTTTATTTCGTTATTTCCAGTCCTTTTGCATTTCCAAGTGTCTTTAATTATTTTTACTATTGTAATTTGCGTATTTATCAGTTCTTTTCAGAACTACCTAATATACATTTGCTATTTTTGGTGGTAAGTAATAATGAAGAGAATGATAATTGATAATTTTAGGTTACGTGTATTTCTAATGTTTCAGACGTGTGCAATTTGCAATGGCTTTTACGCCGGAACAAGATGCCTCTATTTTAATGGCCCATTTTCGAAGTGGATCTCGCAACGCAGATGGATCGTGGATATATTCATTTCAATCGTGCATTGATCAATTTAGGGAAGAATTTCCTAATGCAAATATTCTATATGACACATTGGCCCATCGTAAGCACATAGTCCTTAAACGTTTTGCAGAAAAACACTGCATTTGCAAGGAAAAGCCAACTGGGAGGAAAACTATTTTAACTGAGGTGGTTAGGAATGACGTTCAGGAAAGAATGGATCAAAGCCCAACAAAGTCTGTATCAAAGTTATCTGCTCAAACAGGTAATTTATCTCTGACTTCTTTATCAATTTGATTACCTACATTAAGTTACTGATAGCTAAAACTTTTGCTTTACACATGAAATCATAGTTTGAATAAAAATAAATTAGTGGGATTCTCTCAATAGTCGAAGAGCTTACAATATTTTCCCAATGTCATTTCAGCATAGGTAAGGACAATTCGGAATTTTTACTGTTACATTAAAGTTGGCGATTGCATTTCACAGTTTGCCGATGAGGAATACGAAACTTGCACATCTTTTTTATTGCATAAAAATATTCAAATATGTAAGAAAATCAAATATGTAAAATATGTGGCTTTAAATGTGAGTAACTAATTAAAGTGTTAAACTTCAGCAGGTCGTTTAAAACAGTTCAGATGTGTGTGACGTTACACTGTACGTAGAAGGCAACGATATGAGGCCTATGCTGCAGTGTTAGTAATGCGATCTGACATCATGGCCGTAGGTAGTGAGTAATTTTTTTGTACAAATTCTTTATAGGGTACTGTATAATAAGGCCGCATTAAATAAATTTATTTTTATATAGGTCGTAAAAGGATTAAAATGTTCTAGGAACCCATAAGAAACCAGAAAATAAATTAGTTTATTGCACAAATTTACGGAGTGCTCAACGTTTGAGGCTGGGGGCGCGGGATTATTTGTATGTACTGTAAACGACAACCCCATTGCATATATTTATTGTGTTTAAAAGTGTACACTAGCTCTATACATATTGTATTAATGAGTTATCTATAGATATGTTTTTTCGTTTTTTTTTAGCATAAAAATTTTTTATACGAATACAAATTTCTGCTGTTTGATTTTTATTATTTTTAATACATCTAGGTATATAAAAAAAACCAGCAGATATTTTTATTACATATTTTTCAATATTTAACAAAAGTTGCAGTTTTGTGAAAATTCGGTCTTTCAAAGTGCTGCCACACTTGCCCAAAACCACTTGCGTGTCTGCCAAACGTATTTTCCCATCCCTCTCATGAGCCCCACGATAGCTAACAAGGTTTTGAGCAGTTACCGGGACCTGTCGCCTCAATTCATGTAACAGTATCCGGCAAAATTCCAAAATGATGGTTTTTCGGACATATCTCTGAATCGCAACCACTTGCGAGCATCAGACTTTGTAGGAGGTATGTTCAGAATCATATCTACTGATATATCAAAACGGCAGACAGTTATCATAAACCGACTGTACTTCAAAGCCCCCCACCACCCCGGTAAGGTGCCACGTAGAAATTTGAAAATCTTGACTAGGTGACTTGGGGCACTACCAACAATTATATTTTATGGTCAGTAGACAGTCCCATTACCTGTCGCAAAAACATATAGGCAGCTCTCTGACTATCATACTCACACATAATCTTGCCTTATGTAATGATTTATTTTTGTATTAATCGTTTAATAAATAGAAATAGCTTCAAAAAGTTTAACAATTATTTTGTGCTGATGGCTTTAGGGATGAGCTGTTGTACCCTCTAATAAATAGTAAGTTGGCGGAAAAATTATAAATTATTTTTGCTCAATTGACATTGAAAAAAATATCGCTGGCTTTTCGACTATAAAATGACCTACTGCAAACAATAAATCAATGAATTTGAACTTTTTCAGGTCTTTCAGTTGGTACAGCCCATAAAGCTTTAAAAAAGCTACATTTACATCCCTACAAGGTAACAGTTGTGCAAGAACTACTACCCCTTGACTTTGGTAAACGAGAAAGATACTGTCGTTGGTTTAACGAAAATTTAAATAATGATGATGTGCTGGATTTGACCTTTTTCACTGATGAAGCATGGTTCCACCTAAGTGGTTATATCAATAGCCAAAATTATAGGACATGGGCTACAGAAAACCCTCACTGTTATGTGGAAACAAGTTTACATCCGTTAAAAATAGGTGTATGGGTCGCAATATCCAGGAGAAGAATAATAGGCCCAATATTTTTTCAAGAGACCATAAATGGAGAAAGGTATCGAAATCTAATTTTGGAACCCTTTCTGAATCAGCTACATGATGATGAATTGCAACTTGATTACTTCCAACAGGATGGTGCTACTGCCCATACAGCAAGAGCTACTATGCAATTTTTAGAGGAATTCTATGATGATAGATTAATCAGCCAGGGACTTTGGCCTGCACGTTCTCCAGATTTGACACCCCTTGATTATTTTTTATTTGGACACTTAGAGAGCAATGTTTTTAAAAATCGATTGCATGATCTTGACGAACTACAACAAGCAGCAAGGGAAATTCGCAGTATAACAGTTGACCAGTTGAAAAATGTATTTGATAATATGAAGCGAAGAGTGCATATATGTCTAAATGCTCAAGGCCATCATTTTGAACAATTATTGTAATTTTTTCATAATCGATCTGTATTAAAATTTGTTTATCGTCTTCTAAATTAGTACTTTTTGTACCGTACACTATAAAAAGGCAATAGAATTATCATGAAATATTTTTTTATCAAGTTACTGTTTTTACCTACTATCCGAGTTGTGTGATTCATATATTAAACCCATTGGTTGTTAACGTAGATTCAATACTTGTAATTTTATGTAGTTTATTATTGTTTTTGAACATGTTTTATTATTTCATAGTATTGATTAATGTTATTAAATATTATAGCTTGATAAATAATACACTTATAGACGTTTCTGGAATTAAAGATTATTAATTTATTCTGAATTCTATATAATAAATTCATTCTTACGAGTAATTTTTTGTTGACATTTATACAGGTCTTGAAAGCCATTTGTTGACAAATCTGCAAATAATTTACTGTATCTTTTGTAGACTATGGCAAGTTTCAAAAAGTTGCATATTAATAGAATTATGAAACATACGACATAAGACTTATTCCCCTCTTTACGTTGTTTTTTTTTTTTTTTTTTCATTGACATAAAAGGCATCTACCATTCTACTTTATTATTGTCAAAAACATATCGTTTGGTACAGAAGCCAGCATGCAATTACCCGACCATTTGTAACAGCTAGAAACATGGTTATTCCTTAAAGCACGGCGAACAAGAAAAGCGATATAAGAATGTTTCTTATATTGTCTATAATTGTTTATTTGTGGAATATTCAGATTTTCTTACTTTTTGTTGGGTATTTTGCCACTGAAAATATTTGAAAATTTTAATGAAAAAACCTCTGCCAAACGGATCAGATAGAAGTTGTTTCTTGAGTACTTGTTTATCAAAAAATGTCTCGCACCTAAAAATATATAAACTAGAACAATGTTATAAACTAAAAAAATGAATATGAAAGCTAGCCGGTTAACGTTTCGGAAGATTATCTACATCCGTTCTCAAAACTTTTGGCTTAAAGGTTTGGTTTTTGATAAAACCGATCTTAGCATGGAGCCCGCTTGAAAAACCATTCGTACGGAAAACCTCTTCCCAACTTTTCGTAATTTATCCGATGAACCATGTATATATGGAATTGCTGCCATAGGCCTAAAGATCTCAGGTAAGTAAGAAAAAAAAAGAATGTTTCTTAGTGGTGCAAACTTAATTTATAAATAAAATTAATTATTTAACGAAAAATCAGCTTGATATTTACTAATCATGCATAAAAAGTAGACCCCTTGCTGGTTCAACATATCTCAGAACTCTACTAACTGCGTAAGTCGATCATATGTTTGTAATTATTAAGTGGTAATTAATCGACCACAAAGAAATTAGATCATATTTCTTTGTCACGCCTAGTGACATAGCTTGTAGGTCTGTCGCTGGACCTCCAGTAACTGGGATGTATGCCAGTTGTATTTTGTGTTCACTAAGTGGCAAGTAATCGATAAAAAAATATTTGCTTAAAACAAATACTTGCACCAATTGGAAAAGACATTTCGAGTTATTTACTGAAGTTTCTACCATTAAGAAAATGTATCGTATCACTTTTGTTGTCTGCTAAACTCTAACGAACAAGATTAATGTCTTTAGCGGTTACAAATGTGTCAGGTAATTGCATGCAGTTTCTGTACCAGTGATGTTACTTCTTTTCCTAAATTCGGTAGATAAATTAGTGACACATGAAGATTATCACATGAAAAACTGAACATTTCGAAACCAGTCTGCAAATAAAAACACAAAAAGCATATCCCATAACCTCAAATTATACGTGTTTGTTAGTTTATTCTCATATTTTTAATGTTTTTATTCACATTTTTAGATTAGAACCAGTGTAACATTAACAAACTCTTTCAATTAAAATTCATATCATTTTTCAATATTGTTGAATATTGATTCTAACTCAATGTTGAAAACAGACCGCTAATTATAGGTTAGATTTCCAACTTGTAAATATGAGTACTTACATCTTTAAAATTCAATAAGATTAATAAATTATATGTATTTATCTAAGAGAGTTTATTAATGTTACACTGGTTCCAATTTAGCAATGAGAATAAAGTTACAAAAACGTAAATATTGGGTTTAATTAAATTTATCCAACTTTCAAGTCGACGCCACTGGATTTAGGGATTTTTGTTAAACAGGCGCGCCAACCGTGTTTAGTGGGTTGCATACATTTTGCGGTCACGTGTCTTACGGTCATTAATGAAGGCCCTGTATATTTCCATTATTATTCTCAATGTCATTTCGTATTTAATATTTTTTTAGTGATCGCCATGCACAAATAACGAGGGAAGTTCTGTGTAAATACCTTTACCGATTTTTTTTTAAGTGTGTTTAGCATCTATAGCAGTGATAACAAAATTTTCACTTATAATATCCCTAGTGTTTAAATTATTTCCTGAAATTTTTTCGAGGTCAAGAATTTTCTTAAAATATTCATGAACGAGGAAAAATTTTCGGACATTAATTTAAGCCCGTGGGATATTCGGTAAGAAAATTTCACACCTAAATATGTATTTTAATGTAAAACCAAATGTCAAATTTGACAGAAAAATTTCCACTTATTAATGTCGCCCAGGGAGAATAAAAATTTCGCGAAATTTTTTGAGTTGATATGGTAACGTAACAAAAAATAAGCCTCTGCTTGTTTCAAAAACGGTGTGAAATTGTTTTTTTGAAGAAATAAGTTTAAAATACCATTAAACATGGAAATTTCAAATTTGAGAGAAACAAAATTTGTTTTATTATATATTCCCTTCAGACGGTCCACCCTGTATATTTTTCAGTGAAAGTGTAACCATTTTTACGTTGGCAGTAGCATCAACTACCTACCTTTGACTGTTCTTCCTCAAGTAGTTTTTTTACTTAATGCACGAACGTACAGACAACAGACCAACAGACAGATAGACAGAGATACAGACAGACAGACAGACTGACGAAAATGAAAAACCTATATTTTCGTAACTTACATGATCTGGAACGTGAAAATCCGAAAAAATTTCGTAGGGTGATTTTTTGTTGAATACAATACTTTACAAATATGAAATATAATTCATCACCTTCAGTCAAGTTTCTGAAACTGTATGAGATATTGAGTTATTATGTTAAAACTAGGCTTTATACCACCATACTACATTACTGAAAGACAGCTTTCTTAAATATTGTATGAATATCTTCCTAAATCTTAAAAGTAAAGGTAATAAGCAGCGATATGCTTTCCAGAATATCAAACTAATGATCGTCCATTCAGTGATACATCGTTCATATACATTCTTTGTTTGTCACTGCCGCAATAGGCATACATATTCTACATCCTATTATTAAATATTGTTCAAAACATTCAGCTCGCCTATACTATTTAAATATTTTATACGTTACAACTACGTACCTCATCCATAAAAAGTTGTGCTGGTAAGCCATACAACAAAAAGAATTCAATTGTTACCCCAACACAGAGAAACGCAGATCGACATTTTTGTATTAATGAAATGTCACTAAAACATAAAAAAAATGTTAAACCAATAATGGCCAAAACTTTCAGCAACGGTTACAAAAAAATAGCCGATTTTGTAGCATTTGAAAAAGCTACATTAATAATTTCAGTTTGAATACAGTAAATTAACCCTGATTAATTCATTTGTTTGAGTATGCAACCCACGATTTAGAATTCGATAGTAGATGGTTGCCTATCTTGATGAGGAATTATGTGTAGTAAACATGCTTTCTTTAAGCATACTTTCGAGTTAGAGGTGTTACTCACATATTCTTGTAGTGGAAATATTACATAATCGTGTAATTCAGTCTTTAAATTGCAAAGTCCTTTGTTGGCGCATTTTTATTGGCTAGAGAAAGAGTTCTCTAGATGCTCAAGTTGACAACACTGAGAACTGGAGAAGGACACTTCCGTCTGGGGGGGTTCATTTTTCGACAGCGACGAGAGAGCTGAAGGCGGCGGTCCCGGTTTTGTAGTGAAGAATTTGGGTTTTACATCGCTGACACTGAAAAGGGATTTGATTTGATGTACCCAGTGTTTCTTTACCGTCCTGCCAGAAGCATTTTGTAAATTCCAGGAAGGAATTCTGTTGCTTGTCGTAATCTGATCGCCACGTGTCTCGTGAGGTTATGCAATACTCTCTATAGGAGGTGAGCTTTTATTTTACTTAGTTGGTGTTTTATTTAGTTCTTATTTATTGTAATTATTACAGAGTATTTTGGAGAGGCATATGTTTTGGAGAGACTTATGTTTGGTATAAGTTTATGTTTGGAGAGGCTTACAATTGGGATTAGCACATGTTTGGTGCTGTAATTTTGGTTATGTAAGGGGGCCCAGTATTTGGAGGAGTAATAGGAGGAAGTCTATTACTCAGATATTTGGTTTTATGTGGGTTCCGCTGACACTTTGAGAAGTTTAGGACTTGCAGAGTCGTTCGCAGCAGTCTCCCGGAGATTCAGGTAGAAATTTGATGCAACACGGAACTGCTGTTGCAGCCAACGTCGAGAACGTCTATGAAATGGTGACAAGTCACACTGCAGTCGTCACAGAAAATGCCAAGGCCTTGACCAGGTTTTTTTGTTCATTTTAGTTAAATATTTTAAAGAAAATATTATAGTTTAATTCAGTGATTTTTGTTCGTATATCGAAGTAAGTTATAATAGAATCTTGCCACTATAAATTAAGCACTAAGTTATGTGTAGAATGATGTTACAGTTAAGAATTTTACTGTAAAACACCCATGTACCGTGAGATGTTAATTCACCTACTATTATGTCACACATATAATATTCAATTCGTGGTAAATCTTTAATTCGTGGTTGTAAGTTATAACTCATAGTTGTATATTGGCAAACTCGTAGTTGCAAGAAAATCTCAGTCAAAGATCTAAGTTTGAATTCAAATCAAGTTTTTTTATCAACGGTATAGAATTTCTTTAATACGCATAAACCACAATTAGGTAAAGTTTTTTATTTATTCTTTTTATTGTTGTATATCTCACGTGTGTTGTAATAAATGTCTAATGTCATGTTCTTATTATTCGCACTGGTACTCCTGATATTTGTTTAAATTTTGAGATTTGAGAGAGTAAAGTAGAGTTTTGATATTACAGATATATTTTGAGAATTCCATCGCATGGTTGCTAGTAACTTAATTTTGTTCCGTGCTGGAAAAATTATTTAAATCATATTACGTAACATACAGCCGGTGGCGCCCTTTTGAGTGTCCACACACAATCCTAACCCACGGCTCTATGCTCTCCAACAAAAATCGGCTGCCGTTCGCATCGGGATAACATGTTTTAATATTTAGGTATCAAAATATGTCACAATTTATTAAAAATGTTCTTAAGATGAATTTTTGACTGCTTCTTAAGATATTATTGAACTTGTTGAAAATCCAGGATTGTGTGTTAGGTAAAGATAAACGAGGCCCAGAGTTTATAATGGGGTTAGAGAAAACTTTCTGGGAGTAGTTTTATAATTAAAATTATTTGAGAGTAAGGAGTGCTCGAATTCGTTTTGCTAGGCATCCTAGTTTTGCAAACTAAACGCTGTAAATGAATTAATCGATCAATACTATTTAACATTAAGTTACAAATGAGATTTCCACGGCATTTGTCACCGTGATAGATTGAAGGACTTGATGGAACGTGGTAAGGCTAAAAATTATTTGATAAATAATGTAATATCTTCTGGTCACAAGACGCAACATAAGTATTAAATAAAATTGAAGATGTGAGAGATAACTTAAGAGCTATTGCGCATTCAGAGCAAAAGCTGCTTCGTTGTCGCTCGAGAGAGTAAGTTAAACGCACGGGAGCGACAATGACACTCCGCGCATTTATTATTAGAAAATACGATTCATCAACATTTCACGTGTTTGCCATAAGTGTCGAAAATAAAGAAATGAATATAACGCAAACGCTGTCAGTTTATTTAAGTTTTACCGCTGGTTGAATTTATAATTTGGTGAGGAAGCGGCTATGCAAGACCGTAGGTACAATTTATTACTTGAAATATTGTGGTTTCAGAAGATTACGTTAATTACAAAAATTGTGATTACAAAAGGAAACATAGAGAATGAACAAACAGCAACGAGCAGAAACAAAGAAGAGAATGAAAAGAAATTAAAGATTGGGAATTGTGTTTTGACAGATTTTGTAATTGTATGACAAAATGGGGATGTGGTTGAATAATTGAAGAAAAAGTGTATTATACTCTCCAATTTATGTAATGTTGTTTATAAATGGACAATCACCAAGTAGGAATTGATAGATTTTTTTTATATGTAGCTTTGATGTAGTCTGCTAGGGGCATCATTTGTAAGCTAAATGTACAAACCATCCAGCTACTCGTCCTATGAAGGTTACCCAAATAATATTCACTATCGGCGGATCCTGATTATTAGAGTCGAAATACACAACCGGCATAGCTGAATGATTTTTAAAATTCGCAAATGAAGAAAGTCGGTCAAGATACTTTAAATATGATTACTAAATCAGTTAACATTATGTACGTAAAGCAGATAAAAGACAACATTATCAAAAAATATTCAGAATTTGCGGCCCTATATTATATCTCGAAATGCAGATAATCGAATGAACATAAATGGAGAAGACCATCAAAATAATGTGACTATTATAACTATAACTTAAACACAATTAAAAATGTCTACATTTTGTGGATAAATATATTATTGTAGAGCTACTTACGATGTTAAGTTGTACATAGACATACAGAGTAGGGCACCAGTAAATCCCAGGAGCATAGTAATTGGCATCGACACCACAGTATTTACCTGTTTAGCGTACCTAAAAGTTCATAAGAAAAGTTCGATTATTTGGTTTGTTAATTTTTTACCTTTCACACTACTGAACTGACAATCGAAAAGAGAGCGGGAAGAATAGCTACTATTTATTATGAGTATGATTCTTATCTTTTTAACTTTTGAGATGTGATTGGTTCATACGCTCAAATTATTATGATATAAAGGAAAAAAAATTGCACCAAATTTAGGGTAGCTAGTTCAACCCCTACCCGTGTATCAAAAGTGGTGAATCTTCGCATATTTCTTAATATTCGGAATTTTTGCTGTTTATTTCGCAAAGTATCACATAAAGAACAAAAATGTATGTAATATAAGTTATTCCATAACTGACTGCCAATAAACATGGTCTAATGCAATTCTATTTTAAGTTGTTTAAACAGTTGTTTAAAAAGTGTTCTGTACTTTAAATATGAGTAGAAAGTCTGTAATACTATCTAGCATTATTCTGAACAACGATGGTGATAAACAACAATACATTTTTAAACGTGAATTATTTTTTGTTTGCTTATGCTTGTAATGAAACATATTCTTTATAGGATTTTTCAAACAGCCGAAAAAAACTGTCTATTAGATCTAAAATAAAAACTATTTGTAAAATGATTGATTTACAATCTTTCATTCTTTCGATAACCTGTATTCTGGTTATGTTAGCAATTAAAATTACAAAATCAACTTGTCTTTCTTATTGGACAATAAATTGTCTAAATAATTTGCAATCTCTATTAGAAAACTTCTAATCAACAATGCCAAATTACTAACTTATGAAATTAAAAGAAGGTGGCAGTGTTACAAATTTATAGCAAAATGTAATTGTTTAAATGATTTGAAAGCTATTTCGCGTTATAGTCTAAGTTCCGAATTAGAAAAGACCTTCACTCACTGTTTAATGGATGAAAAGTATTTTTTAACAAATTTAGTATTTTAAAAAATATATCGCGATTGGGTTGGCAAAAAATTTTCCTGGTCAGGCCATGATTAATTAAAAATTGAAAAATGACTTTTTATTTAACATTGCACACATGAATTTAACGAATAAACTTAATACCAATCGAAAGTATGAATATGCAAACGTTGGGTTGTCTATTTTTACTTCCCTCGCATACCGAAGGGAAGTATTGTATTTGAGAAAAAATCACCCTCCGAGATTTTTTACGGATTCTGACGTTTCAGATCACGTATATTACGAAAATATAGGTTTTTCAATTCCGTCAGTCTGTCTGTCTGTCTCTCTCTGTCTGTCTGTCCGCCTGTCTGTCTGTCTGTCCGCCTGTCTGTCTGTCTGTCTGTTGGTGCATTAACGAAAAAACCACTTGACGGAGAGCAGTCAAATTTGGTAGGTAGTTGACCCTACTGTCAGCGAAGAAATGGTTAAACTTTCACTGGAAAATATACAGGGTGGACCGTCTAACCGGAATAAAGAGTGAAAAAATTGTTTCAGAAAAAAAAATTTTGATAATTTTTTCAGCAACATTTTTGAAAAATTGTTTACCACTAAAATAGATGAAAAAATTTATTTTTTGTTCAAACTTAAAATTTCCACGTTTCATCCTATACCTATTTAAAAAAAAAAAAATTGTTTGAAAATTTCTTTTACTGACATTTTTAAAACAATTTTTATCACTAAAATAGATGGAATTTTTTTTCTTTCTTTAAATTTAAAATTTCCACGTTTCATAGTTTTCTAAATCTATTGTTATTATTTTGTTTAAATTAGAAATTTTTTTTACCATTTTTGAAAAAATTTTATCACTAAAATAGATGGAATTTTTTTTTCTTTGTTCAGATTTAAAATTTCCACGTTTCCGTGGCATTCTAAAACTATTGAAACAAATTTAAAAATGTTTTTGAAAAATGTGAAAAAATTTTTGAAAACATTTTTAATACATCACTACTATAGAATAGACGAAAAACTTTTTTTGGCCAAATTTAAAATTTCCACGTTTCATGACATTCCAAACCTATTTCGGAAAAACAAATTTGCAACATTTTTTTGGACCATTTTGGAAAAGAATTTAACACTAGAATAGATGGATTTTTTTTCCTCAAATTTAAAATTTTCACATTTCATGACATTCTAAACCTATTTCAGAAAAAATTTTTGAAACATTTTTTACCACTAAAACAGATGAAATTTTTTTTTTAATTTGCTCAAATTTTAAATTTTCACGTTTCATGGCATTCTAAACCTATTTAATTTTTTTTTTTAATTTTTACCACTACTATAGAATAGAAGGAAACTTTCCTTTTTGCTCAAATTTAAAATTTCTACGTTTCATGACATTCTAAACCTACCTCAGAAGAAAAAAAATTAGAAAATTTTTTTACCAACATTTTTGAAGAATTTAAAAAAAAATAAATTTTTTAACCTACCACTATACTTCCACTCCATTACGTAAATGTGGGATTGAAAATGTGACAGATGGCAACAATATTTAGCATATGCACCTATTATACTTTTATTGAAAAATGTACAGCATCGCAAGAAATAATTCAGTCATGGTGAACATTTGTAAAGGTATTTGCGCAAGCCTTCCATATTTGGCACCTGTTGCTGTTGGATGAGAACTCTGTATATTTTTTTGACCAAAAGTTATCAGGTTTTCTTTGTAATAATAACAATAACTATATTCCGATTATTATTCTTAATGTCATTTCGTAATTAATAATTTTTTAGAGTGACCTCCATGCACAAATAACGAGGGAAGTTCTGTGTAAACACCTTTACCGATTTTTTTCCTTGCGCAGATACTGGGTTGGCAAGTATAAACAGGTATGTTGATACTAGCTATTTTCATCCATTTGTTATAAATAAATCTTGTATCAAAATAAGTGCTATTTCATTGCGATACCGATGATATAAGGTTGTCTGTAAAAAGTCTGGTTTGAATGAGGGTTGTCGAGTTTTAAAAAGTGAAATTTTAATGCGAATGGAAACTTGCGACAAAGAGGTTCGAGCTAAGTATCCCGTGCGATAGAAGAGGACGCAGCCGGGTGAAAGAGAGTGCACAGCTATTTGTTCATGCAATAGAGAACGAGAGCGATACACCAGTAAATACTGAGCATTATTTTGGAGTAGTTAGTAACATAAAATATCAACATTGAGAACACGTGCTACTAAGTATCGTTGGTAAAAAAGTGTTTTTTGTGTGACTTAATTGATTTTAACGATGAAACTTTCAAAAATTGTTCATTGAAGTTAGCTTTTCGTAAAAAAAGAACTTTAAGTAGAATTAAGTTGAGCTAACTAAAGCATCATTTGTTGGTTACCATACCACATGTTATAAAAAGGGAACAAATATAGCATGCTCACTCTATTCCACCCATCGGTCGCGCCGCGTGCAGCTGCAATGCTGATCTTATCGAATTAATTATTAATTCATCATACTACCTAACTAGTACCTACTAATATCTCAATATTTTGTACTCAACGATGTTTCACTTACCTCAGTAAGAGATCGTGATAAGCTACATATTCCTTAAGCTTATTGACACAAATCTGGAGGTCATAAGCATCTTTTATTTGATCCAAATTTAGTTCTTTTAATTTTTCGTTCAGTATTCGAAGATGACATCCACATAACAAAATCAAAAGGCATGTTAGTATGGTAACACCACAATACAGCGCCGTTGCCATCAACAAAAAATAAATTTCTAGTCCATAGATTAGCAAATATGGAACTCCATTAGGAAGGTAACAGTCTAATATTGTTCGTTCTTTTATGAAGAATGGTTTTAAAGCGAAGAGCACAGTGCCAAATACACAATACATTACAGGAAATTTTTGAAAACTAATATATTTTAGGAACATATTGCCCCTACTATCTTGATAATTAATAATCCAGAAATACTTTATGAAATCTAGAGCTTGATTTATTTTATTTCTGTAAAATATTATGATTCCATATTTAACGAGTATCTGGAAAATATGAAACTATATTATTGAAAAAATCTGAAGCCTTGGATTCTAGTACATATACCGAATTTCAAGTTTCTGTACTCTTACCAACTTGCTTTACTTATTTTTCCCTATTTACCCCTATTGAACCCCCAACCCTTCATCAGAATTATCCTAAGATATAATCTAGTTCCTGATGTCAACCCTTTAATAATGAATTGGAGGGGGTGGGGGATGAAAAATACTATAAAAAATTTTGAGGCCTTAGCTCGTAGTAGATACATCAAATTTGAAGTTTCTGTACTTTTACCAGCTTGCTTTACATATTTCCCCCTATTTGCCCCCAACCCTTCACCGGATATCTTCAAAAAACAATCCAGTTGCAGATCTCGTTATAATATATGCGTGTACAAAATTTGAAGTCAATATCTAAAACCGTTGCGGAGAAAACGTGCGGACAAAAAAAAAAAAGTTACAGACAGACAGACAGACAGACAGACAGACAGACAGACCGACAGACAGAGAGACAGACAGAATTTTTTTTTGCTCAAATTTAAAATCTAGACGTTTCATGACATTCTAAATCCATTTCAAGAAAAAAAATGTTTGAGAATTTTTTTGCGATTACTGTACTTCCAATCCACTACGTGGATGTGAAAGTAAATTTAATTTTTGTGCCTTAGGCGAGATTATTATTGGAATCGCTTTGTTTCGGGGTATAGTTAAACACCCTAAGTTTGCTTACAAATTAGTGAACCCCTTGATTTCATAATTAAAAATTACTGAGTAAAATAGACCCTTTTTTATATTTATTTAAATATCTCCGTTCCTAATGACTTTCAGTACAACATATACATTAGGCATATTGTTCGTTATGAAACTCTCTAAGAAAAGAGCACAGACAGAGGCCTCTAGGTGCAATTGTTAACTTGCAAATGGCTTCCAAAGCTTTCAGGATACGTTATTTTCACTATCTTTTTACTCGAAAACAACTGCATATAGGGGGCTAAAATTTTTTGAAGATAATTGTAATGTACAAAAAATGTCAATAATACTTTTTAAATAATTAACGATCTATTTTTTTTAATCCGTAACGAACACTTGTGCCATTTTTTATAAAATCCATTTATAATTGGGAAACTCATTTACAAAATTAAAAAAACTATTGAAAAATGATATCCCGTTGGAATTTTTAGCTGATTTTATGCAGTTTTCTATGCACGAACCTTTCTATGCGCGACATAAATAAAAAACTTGAATGATTTAGTTTGACTATTGTTTTTCAATACTTTCAATCACAATCAAGGACCAAAATAATTTTTTATTGAAAGTACTAGTATTAAAGTTCTACCTCTATAAATTCGATCACTGTACGACGTATAGTACGCCCTCAGGAGTTCTTGAAAAAAACATTATCTCGGCTCCTACTCTATGTGTTAGTTACTTGTTTTATTCATTGTGCATTTTTTATAATTTATTTAAGGCAACCACTACTGTGTTGGTTTTTTGCTATATTTTGCATTTACTTGACGTGTCAAAGCATGATTTGTGTATATATAACCAATAAAGATCTACGAATAAAGCCATCTTCAGTTCTTTTACTATGAGCTAAATGTAACAAAGCTAATATAAAATACATACCTGAGCAATTATAGTAACGGATTCGAAATATTCCAGTTTAGGGTGCAAAACAAGATTTGTGATTGAAAGACTGATTATTCCAAACATTAATACGTGGTTGAAAATCACAAATGATTTTACCACTTTTTTTTGGGGGTTAACCCCGACAAAAGTAAGGATTTTAAAAGAGAAAAGAAAAATTTGTTCTGCCATATTCGGATGAAGTTGACTTAGAATTACAGGATATTTTACACCGTTAAAGAAAAACTCTCACATAAATATACCCAATTATGGGCATGAATGAGGCCAATAAGAACTATATAATTAACGACATATATAATAATATTTTATAACTAATTCCATACAAAAAGACAAATAAAATATTTACACAGGTTCTAAGCGAGTACTTGTTAAAATTTTACATCTCCACGTCATTATTAATTATAATTAAATACGTCAACGTTCAGCTGCATTTTTATTGGCTCTATACCGATTGGTTTATTATACTATATATTTTTATGACATTCGTATCTTAGGAAACTAGAGCAAAACAAAGTTTATTGCGATGTAACATATGACACGTTATAGCTATGGTGTAGAATTAGTATGTATATTATTAAATAATATGCAAAGATATTAAATCGTAGAAACGCAGTAATTACATTGAAATTACATTTTTTTGAATAAACTCGTAACTGATTTTTTTCACAAATAAGTAGTTCTACATGTCAAGAACGGGGTGATATGAACGAAATCTGTAAACATCCTGAAAAACATTGTTCACAATAACAAATATTGTGCTTTCTGAAATTTTTTAAGAAGCGTTCGTTCTCCATACAGGTTGTTCGAATATTTTCAAGCAAATATTAGGTTATATAAGGTATTTCATCACCAGTTGCACATTCTTATAAGGATGATAGAGGACTTCTCATGAACAATTATAGAAATTTGTTTTTAGCTTTTAATTACAGAAGATTTTGGTGTTTCAGTGACGGTTTGGTTTGCTTATCCAAAATTTTAATATTATCAGAGTTAAAATGTTAGATAAAGAATCACACTGTCACCAAAGAACGATACATAAAGTGAAAGGACAACAACGCAATAAACAGTCGCACTTATATCTCAATATTATTAAAATTCAACCGAAAACTATGCTCAAGGAATTTAATCAATGGGCAACAAAAAATCGTCTTATTCTAAATGCCGAGAAGACAGTATGTATCAATTTTTTCAACAAAAAGCAACCTATATCAAATATAAACTTAAGAATGGACGGCATACCAATCTAATTTTTCAAAACATTAAAGTACTTAGGGATTTACCTTGATGAACAATTAAGCTGGTCAGAACACATTAATAATTTAGCTAAAAAATTAACAGTCGTTATTTCGCCCTTCTCAATTTGAAAAGAAGCTCTGAAATAAAATATCTCATCAATATTTACGATGCTTTAGTACGGTAAAATTAGTTATAATATTCATCTGTGGGGCTACACCGCTAAAGCACACAGAATATTTGTCAGTCTAAAGAGAATCATTAGATTGATATTTAATCTAAAATTTCGAGCGTCATGTAAACCTTATTTTATAAGATATTCAATTTTAACTGTGCCCTGTATTTTTATTTTAAAATCACTAACATATGTGAAACAAAACCGTGAGAATTTTGTGAAAATAATGACTCCCATAAATACCCCACTCGTAGTGGCTCTATTAAAGCTCCCCCAGCACAGAACAACTTTATTCGAAAAGTCACCTCGTTACATCGCGCATCGGTTCAAAATTATATAATAAGCTTCCTCAATCTATTCGCGAGAAAAAAAAACACTACAAACGTTTAAATCCGGTGTGAAAAAAATGTTGCTCAAAAAGTGCTATTATAGCGTCGGCGAATTTTTGTTCGATTCATTAATTTACTAACGATACCTATTCATAAAAATTTATTGACTGTGTTAAGTGATAAGTATTTGATTGTATATTATCACATATTTATTTTATGTTTTCTATATGTCTCTTGTTCTGAAGAAAGTATTTTTATTAACTTTGTGTAATTATCTTACATTAATTAACTAAGGTTTTATGACTTCTATCCATTGTTTAAATGGCAAACGAATTAATAAATTATTATTTTTATTATTATATAGAGAATATAAGCGAAATTTATCTCAGTTTACTAAATTAACTATAAAAAGGGTAATATTATCATATAACTTAAATATATTTACACATTTTCATCAAAACGACTGTTTAAATTGTAATGTTTCCACTACCATTCATTATAGTACAGGCAATGAAGACAAAATTTTGTAAAAACCTCGCAGAAATTACTAAAAGGATCATCTCCACGATTTAAGTAGGTAACAATACTTCCAAATTCCGAGAAAATTCAAAGAAATTTGGAAAAACCTTTTGATTTTCGGTTTTTTGCTTTTAGTGGCTAAAATAATACAGAAAATACAGAAAAAAGTTTTTAACAAAATTTGTAGCTCGTCTCTTTCTCTACAATGTTTTGCCTTACTTAAGCCGTTTAGGAGATAAATCCAGTTTTCCACTTACAGTTTTGAGTCGCTCCGAAATGCGCGGAAAATGAGAATTCTATGGGAGTTTCGTACGACCGGACACATAGATCGATAATTCTTACTATTCAGAGCCACAAAAAAAATGAAAACAACACAAAATGTAGAGAAAAGTCTCAGCTTTAATGTGGAACCAATCACAAAATTCATACAAATTTTTATCGTAGAGAAAAAAGTGTTAGAAGATGGCTTAGTAAACTTTATCAGTTGATTTATTTATATCTTTGAATTCTATGCATCCTGCCTATTTCTCCCGTAACAATGGGTGCTTTTTCACTACATCGATTCGATTCCACTCATTTTAATCTATATTTTGTGAAAATTTCATTGAAGAATGTTAGAAAACAAATAAGTTGTATATATTTTACTGTATAATTGTGCATTTCCAGAACGTGTATGTATAATGTAGACAAATTCAAAAAATACTGCACGCATTTAAAAAAACTCCAAAGTCTTTTGAAAGAATATGTTTTATTGTGCTTACAATCCGAAAATTAAGAATGTGCTATTATTATTAATTAAGATATAGGGAATTGTACTCCAAAATTTGGAGGTGATTGATCGATGAGAAATATACCCTCTATTTTGATCGCAAGGCATTTTTTTCCAACAAGAGTAATTGCTATAAAATATTAATTGGATTAATATATCATTATATAAGAATGTATAAGCAAAATGAATGATCATTCTAACGACTCCCGGCAAAGATATTAATAAATCTGTGGATGAACTGTACAAAGTTTACTAAGCCATCTTCTGACACTTTTTCTCTATGATAAATTTTTTTATGAATTTTGTGATTAGTTCCACGTTAAAGCTGAGACTTTTCTCTACATTTTGTGTTATTTAAATTTTTTTAGGGGCTCTGAATAGTAAGAATTATCGATCGATAAGTCCAGTCGTAGGAAACTCCCGGAGAATTCTCATTTTTCGCGGAGTTTAGAAGTGGCTTAAAACTATAAGTGGAAAACTCGATTTATCTTCTAAACGGCTTAAGAAAGAGGAAAATATGTAAAGACCGTTTTTGTAGAGCAAGAGACGAGCTACAACTTTTGTTGGGAACTTCTTTTTCTATTTTCATTATTTTGGTTGCTAGAGTAAAAAAAACGAAAATCAAAGAATTTTTCCAAATTTTTTTGAATTTTCCCGGAACTTGGAAGTGCAAAGAATGCATCATCTCATTCTCCATGTTATTACCTACTTAAATCCCAGAGATGATCCTTTTGTTAATTTTTGTTACCCTAAATGGCTAATTTGTCTGTACTATTAACAAAAATTTCAAATCTAATATTCATAAATGAATGCACCTTTTTAGCGTCTAGTTGCCTCAAACCACTTAGCCGAAATAGGCCTAAAGTAACAAAAACTATTTTTAAGCTAGGGCAATTATGGGCAAATATTGGTTTCAAACGAGTTAGAAATTGTGACAGTCCCCGGCGCATTCGCCATACTTTAAAATAATTATTACGTACAGTCCATGTGTATGGAATAAATTAATTTTAGCATTATTATGAACTGATGAGAAAAATCCTGAAACAGGTCGAATTTCAATTTAAAATTGACATTTTTTAGCATAAAAATTGTACCTCCCGCGTTCGCCCCCTCTAATTTACGACTACCCCCCGAAAACTATAAATCAGGGTCGTGTGGCACCTCGTTCGAAAGGAATTTTGATTCTCTATTGAACAGTATCATTTATTTTTAAATTGTTGCATTATTTACTGAGAAAATTAATTTTGAATTTGTAAAGTTTTGTTAATGTTTTGTAAACTCATTCTTTGCTAAATTCATTGATGTCTAGACTTTCAAATCTTTCAGGCAAAATAAAAATGTTTATGAACAACATTTCTAATTTACCTTCGTTTTTCTGTATTTGCAAGTGTGTGTATATCTTTTGCACCGATGAAACGAAACAAGACTTATACTTGAAACATATTCTTTATAGAATTTTGCAAACGGCGGAAAGAACTATGAGAACTAAAAGAAAAACTCCATATAGGCTCCAATACTAGTTAGCTAATAGATAGGTGAAGATCTGTTGTTTTTTATCAGTCAATATCAAATATAAATATTTCATACTTATTCGTGGATATTGCTTTGGTTTTGCATGAAACTTCGTTATGTGTGGCTTTGTGCCTTTCTGATGAGTTCAGAATAAGGGTGAAAAACATTTCAAAGGCTAAGCATTTCTAAGAAACTGAATGAGAGATTTTATGAAAATTTAATCCATTAGAATGAAAATTTTTTTTAAGACAAGGTAAATAAATTAATTTCAAGCCTTTGTTCTAATTTTTAACGGAATTTACATACCGTAGGGGGTCATGTAGATATGAGTGTAATCTGCTTAGCCGTAGGGGACTATGTTGGATGCTAGTGTTATAATGAGAATGTCCAATAAAAAATTGGTCGAATTATTTTACAATTTTAACTTGCTTAGCATAGCCACAAGTCAGGTTATCGAAAGAATGCAAAGAATTCATTAAAATTTTTACATATAGTTTTTTTTTTTAGTTCTCATAGATAGTTTTTCTTTCCGCTGTTTGCAAAATCTTATAAAGAATATATTTCATTCCTATAAGCAAACAAATAATAAATACTTCACTTAAGGAGACTTGTACATTTGTAGTTACCTCTATCACCGTCATAAGGAGGAGTGTTGTATCCTACTTGTCACATGCTTTCTCGAGGAAATGTTTCTCTGTCATTCTCAACATAGCTGCTTGTTAAGAAGTGTGCTTAAAATACAGTTTTAAAAATATTTTACAATATTAAAACAAACTGTTTAAACAAACTTTTCTGATCTCGACTCTTTTTAATTTTATTAGATTGAATTATCTTACAGAATTTGAAATAAAACAATTCAGGATTTTGATCTGTAATTCGCTCCGTACAATACATGATTTGGTAGTGATATAATACTAAATAAAGATGTCTAAATTAATGAATGAATCTGTATTGCTATATTGAGTTTACTGTTCAAAAAATTAAAAATATAAATATCGAAAAAGCACTTATAGCCCACGGAATCTCGCGTCCTGTTCATCGGACGCCCATGAGGTCAAAGTGGAAGTTGTAGAGAATTAAATTATCTATAAGTTTCTTTTTTTATATTCCCAAACCTCCCACAAAGTTTCGAGATAGCCAAGGTAAAACTTTCAAAAACAGAGCAATGGTTAAACTGAGAGTTGTAGATAATTCAATTATCCACAAGATTGATTTGAAATTTGACCTTGAATATCTCGCCAAGGGCAAACTTTAAAAAAAATGCAAGAGATCAGTTTTGTAGATACTTCAGTTCTAAACAACTTTCATATTGGCTTCATGTACGTTCGATGCATAGGAAGAGAGATATTTGCAAAAAAACGTTTTATTAAATTTCGACCTCGAATATCTCGAAAAGGGCGAAATTTTGGGAAAAGATGCAAAAGATCAATCTTATAGATAATTAGGTTCTTTGCATCTTTCATGTTGACTTTATGGACGTCCGGATTGATAGGAAGCTATATAATCACGGAAACCCGTTTTCTTTGGAAATTTGACCTTGAATATCTCACCAAGTGCGAAGTTTTGGGGAAAAATGCAAGAGATAAATCTTGTAGATGATTAAATTTTCTACAATTTTCACATTGACTTCATGTGCAGCCGATGCCTAGGAAGGCAGAGGTTTTGGGAAAAAATCAAAAATACCAAACTTGTGGATAATTGAGTTCTCTACAACGTTCATGACAACTTTTTTGCTGTGTGATTTTTTTTGGCGTGAGAAATTCGCGAAAAACCATATTTTTGATAGTTTGACCTTGAATATCTCGGAACGTTGTGAGAGATTTAGGAAAAAATAAAAAAGGCAGAATACAGATAATAAATTTTCTACAACTTTCACTTTGACCTCATGGGTATTCGATGCATAGGACGTGAGATATTTGCAAAAAACTTTCACCTTCAAACTCTTGGGTAGCCATGCTGGAATTTTTGTGGTTTTGTGAATTTGGGATTGGGATACCTCCAAGAACGCCTGTGCAAGAATTTTGATTTTTACTAATTTTATCCAGGTTTCCTCCGTTTTTTATCTAATTTCTGTGGACTTTTATCAAAATCGTAGTATGAAATTGTACAAGTTACCAGGAAAAATGAAAATCATAATACTTGGCAAAAATTTATTTAAGTCTTATCAATGTTTAGTTGAACATGGTTTCTATTGAACGGAGTAAATACACAACTCTTCAGTGATGTTAAAAGACAATTACAATTTGAATAACGGGCAGCAATTGTTTAAATCCTATCATAATATTTTTTAAATTATAGTTTTTCCGACGAGGCTAATTAAACAAATGAAACAAAAGAAATAAGGGAAACAAAGGAAATAAACAGAACAAACCAAGCAAACGAAACAAACGAAACACAATAAACAAATGAAACAAACGGAACAAACAAAAAAATCCAGCCAAACAAAATCAACTGAAAGTTCCACAGCACGTGGTATACAGGATGTTTGGTGTACACGTACAAATCTTTTTGATGATAGTATATTTTCCCAAAAGAAGTAAAAAAAACTCTTATAAAATTATTGCTGTACTCCTAAATTCAACACATGCTAAAAATACCATTTTTTCAGACCAGTTATTAGAACTTATAACATTGACTAGGTTATAACGTCGGTCGAATTTAAACAAGTTCAATGCCTTTTTACGACCCACATCAACTATTTTATTATGTTCATTACACCCATCGTCTCTCTTTTTATAAAAACGACGCCGCTGTCGGCGTTGGTAACTTGAAGAGACATTTTATGTGTTTTTCAGCCTTGCGTCATTTAGTTCTATCGCAGTTTACCAATTGCATTTCTGTCAATGTGTTTGGTTTTTCTAGTTCCTTAGTAAATTTGAAGTGAAAATTGACATAACTTGATCTGATGAATGATATGGTGAATTAAGTATTATTGAAATTAAATTAACCACTCTTAATTTAGTTACAGTTATTAAACAAGTTTGAAAATTATACTCTATAGAGTTACGCAGATATTTGTCAATATGGATGTCATGCATTGGAATTATTTTCTGATCTACTTAAATTACGAGCAATATTATTGCGTCGTTGTTTAAAGTTCTCGGAGGATCCTTGATTGTACAAGTATTTAAGAGTTCAAAATCATGAAACTGGTTTGTTCAAATAAATTGTGATGTTTGTGAAAAAGTGCTGAAATGATTAGTAAATTAACAATAAATTTCAGTTAGTTTCTTCAATTTAAACTGATTCAACAAGGTAGAAGTGAAATATTTTTAAATGGCAATACCCTAAAATCCTAATATTAATGACATGACATGTACGCAAGAAACAGTGCTTATTTCTGATTAATTTTAAATAAGAAAACAGATCTGATAAAAAAAAAATAGTAAGAGTTTTTTACTTTTTTTAAGCCACCATATCACACTGAAACATATTTGTACGTATACACGAGATACCTTATATAAATCTGACATAGCAATGAAAATTAGTAATAATAGTCCAATTAATGTCATGAATTCGAAAATTTGCTGCACCTGATTTTGTTTTTGTTGCTCACCATAGTCCCTTCAAATTAGTAAAAAAAATCGCTGTTTTGTGGAAAAATTCCCACAGCTATGAGACCTATAAAAAATTAAGCATTTGGCTTGCCTAAACATGATTTTCACCCCCCGCAGTTCTAAAATCACCCTATTTTAGAACTGCGGGGGTTTTTTAAAAATACATACATATATATGAATTTTAGAGCTTTATTCCCTTTTTCTCTATTTTGAGGAAAAACTATGCATTTTGGTGAAAAATGTCAGGAGAGCAAAGTTGTAGAGCATAAAACTTTTTACAAATTTTGTCTATGAGTTTTTTCCGAATTCCGCATAGTTTCACCGCTAGAGGGTGAGGAAGATATATATAAAGAGACTTTTGCGCCTCTTTTAGATTTTCAGCCAAAATTATGCACTTTGGTGAAAAATATTAGAAGAAGTTGTAGAGCATTAAATTTCCTACAAATTTTGTCGCGCGAAAGTCTATTTAAATACATTTCTTTCGCGCACTCTATCGGAGAAACTATGCGAAATTCGAAAAAACTTTAAAAAACGTAGAGACAAAATAAGTGGGATATTTCCTGCTCTACAATTTTACTCTCCTGATATTTTACACCAAAATGCATAACTTTGTCTGAAAATCTAAAAAAGGCACATAACTCTATATATGTTTATATCTTTTTCGCGCCCTCTAGCGGCGAAACTATGCGGAATTCGGACAAAAACGTAGAGACAAAATTTGTAGGAAACTCTATGGGGTACAACTTTGCTGTCTTAACATTTTTCACCAAAATGCATAGTTCTTCCTGAAAATTGGGAAAAAGGCGAAAAAGCGCTAAAACTCATATATACGTATATATTTCTCAAAACCCACCCTTTATTAGGGGGGAGAAAATCATGTTTAGACAATCCACATGCTTCAATTTTTACAAGCTGTGGAAAAATGTCTTTATTTTTTCCTAATTTGAAGGGACTACTTGGTGTTTGAGGTGACAGAGACTTTTCCAAGATTTCATTATTGATTATATTATTTCTAAAATATCAGTATACTAACATATACGTTACGTAAATAAAATCTAAAATAACACATTAAAACACATATTATGCAAGAATCGTTAATACATAAATATAACACACCACAGATAGCAGGCATTTCCCGAATATAAAGCCTAGACCGTCCCAAAGGATTTACATATTTAAGAAAATGCCGACAACATTACCCGCCGACGAACGGTACGACCAAGAGAGCTTGCCACTAACACGCATTAGCCCGCTCAGCTCCCGTGCCCGTAGCCGGTAAACAACTACCTCTTTCTATTATATTAATATGCACTAAAATTCTGAATCTAATAATATGATAACACCTATTTCGTCACATTACAATAGATTATTCCCTAATTCGCTAATTTTTAGTTTCTTTATTACCTATCTACTAAATCTAGAAACAATAATGAAGTGTCATCTATCTGTATGCGTAATCTATGGCCGTGGCTAAAAAGCCATTTGATGACACCAAATATTGAGGTGTAAATGTGCATTTCTCTATTATTTCTCTAAAGTTATTATACGGTTTGAAGAAAAGTGTAGAATGAATATACTGCTTTCAACATCTAAAACAGAAAACTACAATTAATAACAGCAATGAAAGAAAAATAACTGATGTACTATCTGTTCTATGTTAAAAATCTTACATTTACTTCAAAAGAACAAAGGACCAAAATTAACAATTATCAAGTTTTCAGATTATTCTTATTGTGACACAAAAAAATTTTGTTGCCATTTTGTTACTCTATTTAGCTAGGTAGTAAGAAAAAATCTCAAAAACTGTTTTGTTAATAGGGTGTTTGGTGCATCGTGTGCCAAATTGAAATGGCCGACAGAAAGGGTTATCTGCTATCTTTCCAGGCCCCTTAACACTTCCCATGCCCTGCGGGATTTTTCATATCGACCTTCTATCTCTTTAATGAAAAAAATCCCAAATTCTACATTTAAATTCAAATTATAAAAAAAGTATTAGGCGTAGACTGCGAATTTTATTTTTATTTTGATGTGTATTGTTGAAGGGTTCTTTTAAATCCAAAATTACCGGCATTAGTCATCTAGTTGTGTTTTTATTCACTCGCAAACTTTCGGAATAGGTAAAATCTAAATTTAAACTTAGACTTTAGACGGCTACAAAAAAAAACTCAGAGCAACCGGGATCTTCCAACTCCCTCAAAAATTCTCTAGTCTATCCTCTTGCTAATGATGTGCCACATGTCATAAAAATCTTTTAATAACTTTGTGAATTCGCTAATTTAATGAATCGGGTCAGATAAGGCTAATATTCAAAATTTCGAATAAAAAATTATATTTGCTTAAATTATACATGGCAAACAGGTAAAATCTGTTATCTCACTCTTGCGAAGTAAAATCTATCTTCTATCTCTTTCTGTTCATTGGTTGTCTTGAAATAAAGAAACAGTTACATTTTTATTGTTTATTAAACAAATTTAAAAATTTTGCTCAAAGTATTGGTCTCTGTTGCGAATGCAGGCCCGACATCTGCTTCGTATTTCGACAGTTGTTGTATGAAGTCGTATTTCCTCCCTAATTGTACCGAAAGCCGTTTCTATGCGTTGGACAAGAGGACAAGTTCCTCCCTAGTCGCAACCTCCGTCATGTATGCGGGCTCTTTGGCACGTCCCCAGACAAAAATCCAACGGAGTTAGGTCTGGGAAACGTGGAGGCCATTGAATAGGACCATCCCGCCCAATCCACGCATTTGGGAACACATTGCCTAGATATTGTCTTACAATCGATCGCCAGTGCACGGGACAGCCGTCATTTTGAAAAACTATAGGCGTATGCGTAGATTGGGCGGGATGGCCCTATTCAATGGCCTCCACGATTCCCAGACCTAACTCCATTGGATTTTATGTCCGAGGTCGTGCCAAAGAGCTCGTGTACGCGACGGAGGTTGCGACTAAGGAGGAACTTGTCCTCTTGTCCAACTCATAGAAACGGCTTTCGGTACAATTAGGGAGGAAATACGACTTCATACAACAACTGTCGAAATACGAAGCAGATGTCGGGCCTACATTCGCAACAGAGACCAATACTTTGAGCAAGATTTTTAAATTTTTTTAATAAATGATAAAAATGTAACTGTTTCTTTATTTCAAGAAAACCAATGAACAGAAAGAGATAGAAGATAGATTTTACTTTGCAAGAGTGAGATAACAGATTTTAGCCGTTTCCCATGCATAATTTAAGCAAAAATAATTTTTTATTCGGAATTTTGAATATTAGCCTTATGTGACCCGATTTATTAATTTAGCGAATTCACGAAGTTATTAAAAGATTTTTATGACATGTGGCACATCACTAGCAAGAGGATAGACTAGAGAATTTTTGAGGGAGTTGGAAGATCCCACTTGCTCCGAGTTTTTTTTTATAGCTATGTAAAGTCTAAGTTTAAATTTAAATTTTACTTATTCCGAAAGTTTGCGAGTGAATAAAAAAACAACTAGATGACTAATGCCAGTAATTTTGGATTTAAAAGAACCCTTCAACAATACACATCAAAATAAAAATGAAATTCGCAGTCTACGCCTAATACTTTTTATATAATTTGAATTTAAATGTAGAATTTGGGATTTTTTTCATTAAAAAGATAAAAGGTCGATATGAAAAATCCCGCAGGGCATGGGAAGTATTTAGGGGCCTGAAAGGATAGCAGATAACCCTTTCTGTCGGCCATTTCCATTTGGCACACGATGCACCAAACACCCTGTATATCATTACTTTGTTTTTCAAACGTGTTTACCCCTTCAAAACATTCCCCTATGATAGAACTCCATTTCCCATACTGGACCAACCATTTGAATTTTTAAAAAATTTCACTTCAAGTTCGTAATTAGAGCTCCCAGAAGCATAAATATACTTACAGCGTTTTGACAATAAATCAACAACGCTTTTTGAAATTTTGTCTAATTGGGGGTGGTTTCTATCCCTTGGGATTAAGAGGAAGTATTGTGAAACTATAAAAAATTAAGGTAATAACTACATGTATTCTAATTAAAAATACATCTAAACCAATCTAGCTACAATTTCTATGAGATGTGATCACTTACAAGAAGAATAGTTCTTTTATTAACATCAACAAAACCCTGAGCTGAAATACTTGTATGATATTGGCTTCTTATCATCATTATTAACATGTATTTTCTTACAGGAATTATGTTGGGCAAGTACCAGTTACAGTGACAATATAAGGAATTGCCTATTGCTTCAGCCTTAAACAGACATTAAATTATATAGCATTATTAAAATGATGGAAGCACATCTTATGTTTATACATATACTGTTTTTTTTTTTCATTTTTATTTCTATTTTATTTTATGAATACAGCTGCCCAGATAGATGTGCATCCATATACATGGCAGGAAATATACAAATAAATATGTACGCAGTACAGAGTACTTAAAGCTAGATATTTCACAGCGAATAACTTATTAAGATAAAAATGGAGGGTACAAAGTAAGACGATATTTTAAACAAACCAGTGATGTAGTAGGAATTAAAGGTTAATTTAAGAGTGATTAAAAATACATTGCTTTATATTATTAGTGCTACAATTAAAAACATCAAGGTTCGATTGATAGAGCACATATTGCGAATAGGAGAAGATTTTGGTATATTTGTTCTTGGCGAGGCTAAGTAGAATAGGGAGGGTATGAGCGAGTCTGATCAGATGGAACATTGAAATGTATGAAACTAAAAATATTCGGGCAGTCTACCTGACTTGTTAATAGTTAGTATAGGAACAAAATAGAAAAATAAACCCTACGTGTCGTTAAGTCATTTAGATCTGGCAAGTAACTCAAATTGTGGTGTATCTCTGGGAGGATAAATTCCGTCAGCTTTGAGGGAGAGATACTTAACGTGCCTTTTCTGATCCCGTTCCAAATCAAGGATATGAATATTGTGTTGTTGACTCCAGACAATAACATTGTATTCCAGTTTTGGTCATACAAAAGTATTAAATAGAAGAGAAAGTGTGGAAATATTTTGAAAGTGCCTTCAGTTTTGCATAATAAAGCCTAGATTTCTGTAGGCATTGGGAATTATGTGATCTATGTGGGTAGCAAAAGTTACTTTTGAGTCAAAGTTTACTCCAAGATCCTTGAATTGATTGCATCTAGTTACCATATCATTGCTTATCTTGTAGTAAAAGTTTATAGAGATATTTCTTCTCGTAATGGTCTTCGCATTACATTTTGACATGTTCAAGGGCAGTCTATTATTTTCACATGGTGACTTTATTTTTGTGAGATCGTGTTGTAATCGATGGCAGTCTTCTTCGGAGTTAATATATGCAAACAGTTAAGATCGTTGGTATATAGAAGAACATTACTTTGTATATATCAGCAAATGTCATTGATGAACATTATAAATAACAGTGGACCAAAATGGGAGCCTTGAGGCACTACTGACGTCGCTAACAATTCAATAGATAAAAATCCGAGACACTTTTAATGTTCTGTTGCCAAGATTAGACATAAAGAGGCTTAGAAAGTCAAGACTTAAACCAAAATATGTTAGCTCTTGCAGTAGGAGCCCATGATCCAGTCTGTCAGGTTGTTTGACCACCATGATCCAGTGTATTTGCGATGAAATGTGTAACTCTTAACCAGTTGGTAATTATAGATCTGTTTGCCAAAAAGCCGTGCTGACTATAGGAGAATTGAAATTTAACATGAAAGTGATCATATCGCATCCTAGCCTAACGCCTTTTTTAATAACAGGACAGATTTTTGATTGAGTGCATATTTAGGGATGTGGTTTGCAGTGCTAGATTAAAAATGATAGAAAGTGTTAGTTCAAAAATAGAGCCACAGTTTCTATAAGAAAGCTGGTATTCCATCGGGACCCGTCGTGAGTTTATTTTTGAATTTTCTTAGTGCTTTGAAAACACCATTTTCAGCAATGGTTGGAATTGCCTGTAGTTACTTGTTCGGTTAACACGTGGATGATGTGATAAATAATGAATGAAAATATTGGTCAAATGCATCGACAATGCTCGGAGTATCATTTAATGACGGATTTAAGGAATTATTATGGTAACACATCGAATTCGGTATTCTAGGGGATTTCAGTTTAAATCTTTTATAAAAGGTCCAGTGAACCATGGGGGATATGATGCACTTTTAGTAGTTGTCTAAGGAACGCTTTATGAGAATACAGAATTTAGTTTATCGTAAAGATCAATGCAGGCCCCATTAACATTACCAAAGCTAGACAAATAGGACCAGTCTATATTGCACAGACCACTATGTAATTTTTTACAGTCTGCTTTTTTAAAATAAAAAGATAGTTTAATGTTGCTTAAATGTCTATTAAGATCAGATTTTAAACTAAAGCTTAAATCTAGAGGTTGGTGGTGAGGGTCCTCGGGGATTAAATGGTTTTCCGAAGGATTAACCATTACCTGCGATCTGCTTAGGATAAGATCTAAAAGTCTGCCATTCGAATGTAATACCTTATTGTACTAGTTGAGGGCTAGGAAGTCACAGAAATTAATAATTGAACCTATATATTTGTTGGAAATTTCATAGATATATAGATAATTTACATAATTCAGAACGTTAAAGCCATAAAGTGTAACACTAACCGACAAATTTTAACTTTTATTTTGTATCCTTAACCAAAACCAATTATTTGCATTGTCTTGGTCCCAGCTACATCTAACATAGTCCTAAAAAAATTTTGGTGGCTCGAAAAAGTAATAACTGACTTAACTCACATATTATTGTATAATTTTAATAAAAAAAAAATCAATTAATTACATCATACGAAAAAATATTTGCCATTTAGATATATATTTCAAATACGTGTTATATAACATATATTTAATTAGAATAGAAGCTCTTTAATCAGAAAATTAATTATTCTTCCTGCGCTTCTTAGCTTATCTCTGATAAGTTACTTGTCGAGCATCTCTTATACGTATCCAATGTCCAACAATAGTCTGCTAACATCACAGAAGTCCATTTGCCCTGATATCTTTTTGCCATATTTTGAATATCATGGTGGAATCTATCTCCATGCTTATCACTTACTGCACCATAGTTTTCTGGGAAATAATCTACATGTGAATGTAGAAAGTGGTCTTTTAATGACATATTGCATCCTAATTTCTGGTAGCAAGATAGAAAATTCCCAAGGTCGTTTTCTGCTCTTTTGTTACCGAGACAACACACTTGCTGCTACCATTTTAAAGGAATTCCAAGCAGCTTTTTCATTATCTTCTAGAATGTTGTCAAATTCAGCATCTTTGAAAAGGTTCTTGATTTGAGGACCCACAGAAATTAATTTTCGCATCACTATGTCTGGGAAATTCTTCTTTTAAATAACTGAAAGCATGTCCTACTTTGTCCACAAGCCCCAGTTTTATTTGGAGTTGTGGCATTGGCAGCCAAGTTAAAAGAAGAACTTCACAAACTTAACATTGTATAAAAACTAAAAAACTGTTAACTATATCAACAGTTCTATGTAAATAGTAAGTATCTATGGAAATTGAATATAACAAACATTCTTAGAGCTGTGTATTTGTCATACACAGCAAAAAACATTTTTCAAAAAAATCCTTGAAAAAGGAAGCAGATTAGATTTCCCAAACGTCGGCGATATATTTAATTTCAAGTTTTTATACGTATTTGTGTTGTTTATTTAAAAAAAACTAACCTCTAACTGATCCTTTGACGTAAACGTCACAGGCGTAGAGGTTATTTACCAGTAAAATACTGGTTAATTGTGATATAGTTTGCAGATTCCCCTAGCACCGCTTAAAAAGAAAACATACATGTGGCAGGAAGTCCCAAAGAATTGAAGAAGGGAAAAAAATTAAGATAATGCTACAAATAACATTTAGACAAGATTATCCCATAGTTTTTTATAATAATAAAAAAATAGTAACGGGAATAGAAGCAACGTTTTATATTTTAGGTAATATGAAATAAATTGCAAAATGTCTAGGCAAAATTAGTGATAACACAGCAAATGTGCAAATATAGCTCAAATCAGTCAATGTTTCAAGAATATTTTTTACCACCTTCAGGCAAGTTTCTGAAACTACATGATACATTGCGTTAATAAGTTACATCTTAACTAGACATCACCATGCTTTATTACCTGATGGTTTATTAAATATTTTTAAACATTTTCAGACGTTTTTAAAGTAAAAGCGGTAGTAATTTGCTTCTGGAGTCAATGGTTTCCATTAAACATCTGCGAGGTGATCACAACGTTCTCATAATCATAATTACCAGACTCTCAATTATTTGTTCAAGGTAGATTCGTTATTTATCAATTACGTAATAGGCATAAGTTTTCCGCATCTTATTTTCGTACAATTCAAAACGTTCGTGTCGTATTATGCCATTAAAAACATTTCTTATTATATAAATACGTACCTCATCCATAACAAGTTGTGCTGGTATGCCATATAACATGAAGAATTCCGATATTATTACACTACCGACAAATGCAGATCGACACTTTTGTATTAATGAAATATCTCTGAAACAGACCTTGTTAAAAAATATTGTTCAAAACTTTCGACAATTAATTCTAAAATTACTTAGGTGGAATAATGTTCCATACAAATTATGATCACATGATCTTATTCTTTCATTACATTATTATAAATTATACAGTGTTCTCCAAAAAGTCTGCGCCATAATGAAAACTCTTTTATTCAATTGTTTTGTTTGAAACGGGTTTCAGCATTAGTTTCAACATGATTAATAACCACAAAATTGCCAAAAATATTTGCCACGTCACAACTATGACATCTCCCAAATGTCATTAGAAATTTTAAAATGGCCTGAAAGGCCTCTATTTATGAAAATATAGAAATGTAGCATAGGGAAAAGTGTTACATAATTGCATTTAGAATGTAAATATGGACTTTAGTTTGATAATTTCAATGTTTTAATTCTTTAATTAAAAAAAAAAAACGCGTACCTAACATTTAATTTTGTTTTTGTTTACAGTTGAGTTAATTTGAAATAATTCAATGCAAAAAATACATAAATGTGGCACCTCTCTTTTAAATGTAATTAATAATGGCAAGAAAACATTTTTTACAAAAAACAACAAAAAAATCGTGGGGTATTTTCAGTCATTCTGAACCTTTACTGTGGAATTTTGCATGATAAATGTTAAAGAAACGATTGTTCATTTAAGTCAAATTTAGATCACATAAATAAAACTTCAATAATTGTTTCCATGGCTAACTGTGTTAATTCCGAAACAAAACCTTCTCATAATTCAATTTTCTTATAGTACAGGCAAATTAGCTATTTAGGGTAACAAAATTTAATAAGAGAATCATCTCTTGGATTTAAGTAGGTAATAACCTGGAGAATGAGATGATGCATTCGTTGCACTTCCAAGTTCCGGGAAAATTAAAAAAAAAGTTCACAATAAATGGTGTAGCTCGTCTCTTTCTCCACAAAAAAGGTATTTAGACATTTTTGTCTTACTTAAGCCGTTTAGAAGATAAATAGAGTTTTCCACTTATAGTTTTAAGCCGCCGCGAAAAATTAGAATTCTCCGGGAGTTTCGTACGACCGGTCTTATCGATCGATTATTCTTACTATTCAGAGCCCCTAAAAAAATTCAAATAACGTGAAATGTAGGGAAAAGTCTCAGCTTTGATGTGGAACTAATCACAAAATTCATAAAAAAATTTATCATAGAGAAAAAGTGTCAGAAGGTGGCTTGGTAAACTTTGTACAGTTGATTTACAGATGTATTAATATCTTTGCCGAGAGTCGTTAGAATGATAATTAATTTTGCTTGTATATGTATATTCCTATATACTGATATATTAATAAAATTAATGTTTTATTGCAATTACTTTTGTTGGAAGAATATGCCTTGCGATCAAAGTAGAGGGTATATCTTAATTAATAATAACAGCACAGTCTTAATTTTTGGATTATAAGTACAATAAACATATTCTTTCGAATAACTTTGGAGTTTTTTCAAATGCGTTTAGTACTTTTTGAATTTGTGTACATTATTCATACACGTTCTGGAAATGCATAATTATACAGTAAAACATATACAACTTATTTGTTATCTAACATTCTTCAATGAAGTTTTCACAAAATAATTGCCAGTTATAGACTTTTTATCTAGCTATACTGAATTTTGAGCCAATTTTACCGGGAATCAATTTCCATCCCTTGACGGTATAAATAATACTCGAAATTTTCATATATGGAGTTACAAAAAGCCCGTGCAATAATGCAAAAGAATTCCCAACATAGGTCCTCATATTTTTGAAGATAGCTTAAATGGTGAGAATTGTTTAGGTGTTTTACAAAGATCCTGCTAAATTTATTAAGTAATATACACTCGAGAGAAATGTGGTTTCAATATGATGGAACTACGTTACATATTAAGGTAGACGTCAGGAACTATCTGAATGAAGAGTATCCAAATAGGTGGATTGGTCGGGGTGGTCCCGTTCCATGGTCCCCGAAATCACCAGATCTCACAGCCGTTCACTGTCTTTTGTGGGGCTATTTAAAAACTAAAGTATATAAAGAGAATTAAATACCAAAGAGCAGCTGACTTCAAGAATTGCAGAATTTATAATGGAATTAAAAACAATTTAGAGATTATTAAAAAAAGTATACCTAAAGTAACTGACAAATCGATCAAGAAAATTGTATTGAAATGTATTGAATTTAGCGATGGTTACTCCAATTAGTAAATTTGATAAATTTCTTATGTTGTGGGCAAACTGTTAATTTTTGATAGTTGTTATCTTGTTAAGTTTATTAGTTACACATTCATTTCAAAATATTTCTATTATTTTACTGATATATTACTAATAGTACAGGCAATGAAGGCAAAATATTGTAAAAATCTCTCAAAAATTAATAAAAGAATCATCTCTGGGATTTAAGTAGTTAATAACCTATACAATGGAATGGTGCATTCTTTGCACTTCCAAGTTCAGGGAAAATTCAAAAAAAATTTGGAAAAACTTTTTGATTTTCGGTTGTTTTGCTCTAACAGCTAAAATAATGAAAATACAGAAAAAAGTTTTCAACAAAATTTGTAGCTCGTCTCTTTAGGTTAGGTCTTTACCAATTTTTGTTTTACTTAAGCCGGCCAGGAGATAAATCCAGTCTTCCATTTATAGTTTTGAGCCGCTCCGAAATGCGCGCAAAATGAGAATTCTCTGGAAGTTTGGTACGACCGGACATATCCATCGATACTTATTACTATTCAGAGTCGCTAAAAAAATGAAAGCAACGTAAAATGTAGAGAAAAGTCTCAGCTTTAATGTGGAACTAATCACAAAATTCATACAAATATTTATCATACAGAAAAAAGTGTTAGAAGATGGCTTAGTAAACTTTATACAGTTGATGTATTCACATCTTTGAGCTTTATGCATCCTGCCTATTTCTCCCGTAACAATGGATGCTTTTTCACTGCATGGATTTAATTTCACGCATTTTATTTTATATTTCGTGAAAATTTAATTGAAGAATGTTAAGAAACAAATAAGTTGTATATGTTTAACTGTATAATTGTGCATTTTATGAACGTGTATGAATAATGTAGACAAATTCAAAAAGTACTACGCGCATTTAAAAAACTCTAAAGTCATTCGAAAGAATATGTTTTATTGTACTTATAATCCAAAAATTAAGATTGTGCTATTATTATTACTTAAGATAAAATTTGGAGGTTGTTGATCGATGAGAATTATACCCTCTACTTTGATCGCAAGGCATATTTTTCCAACAAAAGCAATTGCAATAAAATATTAATTGGATTAATATATCATTATACAAGAATATATAAGTAAAATGAATTATCATTGGAAATTGGAAGTGCAAAGAATGCATCATCTCATTCTCCAGGTTATTACCTACTTATATCCCAGAGATGATCCTTTCATTAATTTCTGTTTCTCTAAATTGTTAATTTGCCTGTACTATAATACCTAGAGTGACTTTTTTCTCTCCATTTTTCATAAAAAAAATTGAAATTTTAACAATTTAATTTTTTCATTTGAACATTGAAATGATGCCAAAGTATTTCCTATGGCAATTTGTATCTTTCTAGGTGTAAATTAATATTTCAATATCAAAAATTTGATAAACAGTATACAGTATACAGAGTGTTATTTTCTAGGAATAATTTTATGCTGGGTCCGGACCTGGTACTTTGTTTAGATTCTAGTCATTTGATGGCAAATGACTACTGTAACCAAAATACAAAATATCACTGGATTCCATTTACGCATTACAGGTATATGGCGAAAAGAAAATTATTCCAAAAAATATAAAACAAAAGTATTTTATAGTTTTAGGAAAACACATGATTGTAGAACTACTTACGACGTAAAGTTGTACATAGTCATACATAATAGAGCACCGCTGAATCCCAGGAGTATAGTAATTGGCAAAGACACCACAGCATTTATCTGTTTAGTGTATCTAAAAGTTCATAAAACTGATTATTAAACTTAATTTGTCAGTGCGTTACAATAATGTGCTCATTTGGCACTTTTACTTCCCTCGCATACCGAAGGGAAGTATTGTATTCGAGAAAAAATCACCCTCCGAGATTTTTTGGATTTTCATGTTTCAGATCATATAGATTACGAAAATATAGGTTTCTCAATTCCGTCAGTCTGTTCTCGGTCGGTCTGTCTGTCGGTCTGTTGGTGCATTAACTAAAAAACTACTTCACGGAGAACACTCAAATTTGGTAGGTGGCTGACGTCATTCCCACCGAAGAAATGGTTAGACTTTCACTGGAAAATATACAGGGTGGACCGTCTAAAGGGAATAGATAACGGAAAAAAACTCTTTCGCTCAAATTTAAAATTTTCGCGTTTTGTGACATTCTAAACCTACTTCAAATTTTTTTTTTTTTTAATTTTAAATTTTTTAAATTTTTTTTTAATCATAATGGTGAACAGTTTAAACAATTTTTATAATGGTTTATTATAATTTAGGTTTTAAATAATTTTGTTATTCTTGGTAATTTATTCGTGGTTGTAACGTTATACCTATTAAAATTATTTCTTGTTTAATTTGTGTTACTTTTTAAAAATACTTCTATTATTACGAAGGATATCGTTAAGAAATGATTAATGACGATAAAATTATAGATTGTGAATCATTATTTCTGATTAATAAAAGAAATAGCACTTTTCCATTAAAAAAAATCCATAGGACCCCTACGGAAATGAAAATGAAAATGACATTCCGTTTTTTTGAAAAAAAAAACTGAAAATACTGGTACTTATCAGAAATTCAAACAACTATTTTCTGCTTTACAGGCAAGTCTACAACCTTACTAATAATTTCCATAGCCTACTTTCTTACATCGCATTCATCTTACGCGGCAATTTTGAAAAAATTAAAAAATTGTTCATATCTCACTTATTTTTTGGAATTTTTTATAACTGAAAAAACCGTTCCACTTAGAAATTTAATGCTTAATGAGAAACCATCAAAAAAATATAGTCATTCAATTTAAGAAAAAAAAGTTGATTTCACTTCCGGTTCAACCGGAAGTGACATATTAATTACTGTTAGTCTAAAAGTAGCCTATTATTGCCTAATTTATTTGTACCAAAAACCAAATTTTTAAATACAAAAGTAACCAAAATATTGGTGGCGTACATTGACTCGTGGCCACCCGGTATATGATTTCAATTGGGACAGCATAAAAACGAAAACTCGAAGTAAAGTCGGCATCTCCTTTATGGGACATAGGTGGTGGCTGTAGAAATGCAAAAATGCTTTAAATACTAAATTGTTTTTTAATTGTTAAAGACAGGGATTTCTATAATACCTTTATTCAATAGAAGTGGTTAATGAAAAAATATGTTTATCACATTTGATAAGTCACATAAATGTCATATTAAGGCTATGTCTATTATCTAGTGACCTACCTCTCGTTCTATCTTCTAGCGGCAAAGTTATGTAATCTTAGGCGGGAGTTGCATAGATGGTATATAATCCTTCCGAGGGGGTGTAAATCAGCGACTGTCTTGTTTATTAAATGTTAGGCCATGATACTATGAACTTTGTAGTATCATGATGTTAGGCAGGTAGAAAATTTCTACTATTCAATAACGGAAAGACTCGACAAAATTTTAAAGGGGGAACTCATTTCCTGGCGTCAGTAATTGGTCTCAGTAGCGGAAATAGGCCGACGTTAAATAAACCAATTGCAAAAAAGCTTTGTCTATGAACTTTAAGTAAACAATATTTCATTCTTCACTATCCGAGTTTTGAGAACTTGAATCGGTATTTACATTCATAATAATTAGATTTATAGGTGGTAACATAGAAGATTCATTTTCCTTCAAATATGTTTAGAATGTCAGGAAACGTGAAAATTTAAATTTGAGTAAAAAAAAATTTTTTCCGTCACCCATTTTATAAGAAATTTTCAAAATTTCAAAATTTTTTCTGTTTAAAGTTTTAAATTTTTTTTTTTGAAAAAGGTTTAGAATGTCACGAAACATGGAAATTTAAAATTTGAGCAAAAAAATGTTTTTTCCATCACACATTTTATAAAAAAATTTCAAAATTTTGAAAATTTCAAAATTTTTTCTATTTAAAATTTTCAAAAAAAAAATTAAACAGGTTTGGAATATCAAGAAACGTGGAAATTTTAAATATGAGCAGAACAATTTTTTTCCATCACCCGTTTTATAACAAATTTTCAAAATTTTCAAAATTTTGAAATTTTTTTATAAAATGTGTGATGGAAAAAACATTTTTTTGCTCAAATTTTAAATTTCCATGTTTCGTGACATTCTAAACCTTTTTCAAAAAAAAAAATTTAAAACTTTAAACAGAAAACATTTTGAAATTTTGAAAATTTCTTATAAAATGGGTGACGGAAAAAATTTTTTTTTACTCAAATTTAAATTTTCACGTTTCCTGACATTCTAAACATATTTGAAGGAAAATGAATCTTCTATATTACCACCTATAAATCTAATTATTATGAATGTAAATACCGATTCAAGTTCTCAAAACTCGGATAGTGAAGAATGAAATATTGTTTACTTAAAGTTCATAGACAAAGCTTTTTTGCAATTGGTTTATTTAACGTCGGTCTATTTCCGCTACTGAGACCAATTACCGACGTCAGGAAATGAGTTCCCCCTTTAAAATTTTGTCGAGTCTTTCCGTTATAGAATAGTAGAAATTTTCTACCTGCCTAACATCATGATACTGCAAAGTTCATAGTATCATGGCCTAACATTTAATAAACAAGGCAGTCGCTGCTTTACACCCCCTCGGAAGGATTATATACCATATATGCAACTCCCGCCTAAAATTACATAACTTTGCAGCTGGAGGATAGAACGAGAGGTAGGTCACTAGATAATAGACATAGTCTTAATATAACATTTATGTGACTTATCAGATGTGATAAACATATTTTTTCATTAACCACTTCTATTGAATAAAGGTAGTATTTTTAAAAAGTAAACACAAATTAAACAAGAAATAATTTTAATAGGTATACCGTTACAACCATGAATAAATTACCAAAAATAACAAAACTATTTAAAACCTAAATTATAATAAACCATTATAAAAATTGTTCGAACTATTCACCGTTATGATTAATACACAGAGTAGCGCGACTTATCGTTGCACGTCTAACATTCTGTTGAGGTGTTATTTGTGCAATTTCGTGTCGAACTCTTTCTTCCAGATCTTGCCTTGCGGTTGGAGTAGTCAAGTAGACTCTATTTTTCAAATGCGCCCAAATAAAAAAATCGAGTGGGGTTAAGTCAGGCGACCTTGCAGGCCATCTGACTGGACCATGGGTCCCAACCCAACGATCTGGAAATAATTGATTTAAGTAATCCCTAACGATAATAGCATTGTGTGGCTCAGCCCCGTCTTGTTGGAAGTAAACCTCGTCAATATTGGTATTGGGAATTTGATTAATCTGTGGAACTATTATATCTTGGAGAAATTTTAGATATCTTGGTCCAGTTAGAGTTTCGTTAAAAATTATTGGACCTATGATATGGTCGCCCAGTAACTAAACATTGAAGCCAAACCGCTCCTGATACCGCCTCTGTCTCACAATGTGAGGATTATCAATTGCCCAATATCGAGTGTTGTTTCGATTAAATAACTCGAGGTTTGTAAATCTCGATTCATCAGTGAACAAAATGTTTTTGATAAAATTCTCATTTCTTAATGGGCGTAACTGTAACCAATTACAAAAGGTGATTCTCCGTTGATAATTATTCTCATACAAAAATTGATGCAATTGATATTTATAAGAACGATAGCCGTGTTTCTTTAAAATTTTTCTGGCTGATTCCTTGAAAACTGGTAATTCATGTTCAATTTGTCTTATCGCATTGGTTGGGTCAACATGCGCTAAAGCTAATACATTAATTTCCGTTTCTTCATCCACAATAAATATTTCTTCAATTTCTACATTAGGTTCAGTGCTAAATTGTTGCTCCAACCGGGCGAAATAGTTTCTCGGAGGTTGTCTTCTTTCTGGATATCTCCGTCCACACAGACTTTGTGCTCTAGTTGCATTACGTCGAGTCTCTCCATAAATAATGATCATGTAAACTTTTTCATCTCTTGAATAATTTTCAGCCATTTTATATTAATTTTCTTGTTTATAACAACTTTAATACACTTACTTCAGAAAATTAGTGAATAAGTCAAGACTAATTCAATTGTTGCGGATGTCTGTCATTTTCATGGTTATCTGCAATTTTGGATTTAAATGTAGATAGGTACCTTATTAAAATGATTTGTTGGAGCTTACTTTTTAAAAATTCTTCTATTATTACGAAGGATATCGTTAAGAAATGATTAATGGAGAAAAAATTATAGTTCATGAATGATTATTTCTGATTAATAAAAGAAATAGCACAGTTCCATTAAAAAAAATCCATAGGACCCCTACGGAAATGAAAATGAAAAAAAAAAAACTAAAAATACTGGTACCTATCAGTAATTCAAACAACTATTTTCTGCTTTACAGACAAGTCTACAACCTCACTGATAATTTTCATAGCCTACTTAGTAATTTTCTTACATCTCATTCATCTGACGCGGCCATTTTGATAAAATTAAAAAATTGTTCGTATCTCACTTAGTTTTTGGAATTTTTCACATCTGAAAAAACTGTTGCACTTAAAAATGTATGCTTAATGAGAAACCATCAAAAAAATATAGTCATTCCATTTAAGAAAAAAAAGTTGATGTCACTTCCGGTTCAACTGGAAGTGATATTTTCATTCCTGTTAGTCTAAAAGTAGCCTATTTTGTCTAATTTATCTGTACCAAAAACCAAATTTTTAAATACAAAAACAACCAAAATATTGGGGGTGTACATTGACTCGTGGCCACCCGGTATACCACACTGTCATGTCAGACTACATCAACTTTGTTGACACTAATTTCATAAATACTTTTTAATTTGAACACACTTGATTGGCAAAGTTTACTGACATTTTTATCAAAGTTTAGTTTAGTGTCCATACTGAAGCCGAAATTTGAGACAGATTCTTTCAATTCAATTTCATTGTTGTTCAGATTAATATTGAAAATATTCGTGTGTAAACCTGACCAACTAAACACAATTGCTCGAGACTTTATAGGATATATCATCAATGAATTATCTGTGGCCCATTGAAATACAAGTCGTAAATCTTGATTTAAATGTAGGCTTTATAAATTATCAAATTCACCAAAAATTAGGATAAATCTGTAGGTCACAGCATACATATGTGCCGAAAAATTTTGAATTGCTGAGTGTATATCTGCTCTGTAGACTGAAAATACTAGCGGACCAAGAATATATACACAGTTCTTAAAAGAATTCAGTACCTTTATTGTATAAAAGTTTTATTAAAGCTTCATTTAAATGTGCTATAGAAGACACTACACTATTAGTTAGAATATTATTATTATTATAGAACAAATGGACAACTGTTTTATAATAGGTTTTAATTATTCGTTATAAGATAAGCTGCATTTAGACCCAATAATGAAATAAAATTATTTCCTAAATAATAATAAAAGTATTCTTTATCTCAAAAGCATTTGGCATTGTGATTTAATACTAGGGCATAACCTTAATATCTCTTGTAAGGCCATTGATCTGAGGAAAAAAAAACTTTAATGTTTATTTAAGGAACTTGTTATGGTCCACAGCGACTGAAATTTATGATGCGGAGAAAATTTTACTGCAAACTAGAGTTATGTTTTTAACATATTTTTAGCGCATCCCACATTTACTGCAATTGTTTTTGAAATTTTATAAGAATAAATTGTACAAATTTTCCTTAGATTAAATTATATTGGTTCGAATTGTATAAACATAACCTAGAAATTAGTGGAAGTGAATCACTTAATTTGTAAAGGTCTGTATTTATGGTTTATGTATGTAAGTTACTTGCAATAGTTGAAGCATAATCAGTATTGTGGCATATGATTCTTCACCTAATACATTAGTAGTGCAATGGGTGGAATGTATTATGTTTCATTTTACTGCTGTGTCTTATTGCTAAAACCACTATGCTGTCAATACATGTAAAATATTTATTAACACTTAAAAAAATGTCCATTATCCTAAATCTGACGTTTCTAATTCTACCTTTACATGCTGTATTATCAGATATGTACCGCTTTGTCAGTGTTGGTAACCAATACTTTAGGAGAATAATTTTACTATACAGTTTTATGCCACAATTTTGACAAATCTTCATTGAAAAACAGACTTTAATTCTGACAAAATATAAACACACGGCTAATGCGGCTCAAACACATATGTTTTATTGTATTGTTAGCCACAGCATTTTATGCTCAAGTAAACTTTTGTTTTATAATAAAGTTGTCAGTGCTTCCATATCGCAGAAAATACAACGCCATATAATAATTATATTACAGATTCTGGAACAATAATCTATTCTTTAGACAAAATTGTCACAAATAGATCTTTAATATAATTGGATAGCACTTGGTCCCTTTTGGAACAGTGCTATACAATTGTCTTATAATATCATAATTCCAATGTATATTTATAACGCTGCTAAAATGCTGCTGAATGTTACTTAAAACGCGTAATAAGACAATTTAGTTTTATAAACTGAAATGTTTTATAACTTATTCACGGAAGCGTTTGTTAAATAATTTCTTAACTGCGTTAAGAGTTCTAAATTATTTCATTTTATGATTTTGTTGTAAAAACGTTTTATGTTAATTTCATGAACAGATAAGTTGGAGACAACAAAATAATATTTTCTGGTATTCTAATATAATCAATCAGAATTTAGAAGCATAAATAAAATAAAACAAAATAGTCGTAGAACATTTAAATTATAAGACAAATTTGCTGGCCTTGATTGTTGCCTATTTTATATAAATTCATTGTAATGTTTAGAGACTACTTGACAATATCACAATATTTTATGCTGAACGATGTTTTACTTACTTTAATAAGAAATCATGATAAGCTACATAATCTTTAATCTTATTGACACAAACTTGAAGGTCATACGCATCTCTTATTTGATCCAAATTAAGTTTTTTTAATGCTTCGTTCAGTGCTCGAAGGTGATATCCAGATAACAAAATCAAAAGGCAGGTTAGGATGGTCAGACCAGAATACACCAAAAATCCCAACCATATAATATAAATTTCCATTACATAGATTAGTAGAAATGGAACTCCTCGAGGAACGTAACAATCCAGTATTGTTTGTTCTTTTATGAATAATGGTTTTAAAGCGATAATCGTACAGGAACATCCAATATACATTAGATACAACTTTTGCAAATTTAAATATTTTAAGAAGATATTTTTCCTACTATCTTGATAATTAATACTCCAGAAATGTTTTATAAAATCCAAAGCTTGATTTATTTCATTTCTGTAAAATATTATAATTCCATATTTAACGAGTATCTGGAAAATATCAAACTATATTGATTTTGAACAGATTGCACGTCACAAAGAAATAAAAACTCGCACTAATATACGATTCAAATGTATTGACAACTCGTTTTAAATGTCCTACTTTATATATCTATATATCTTGAAAAATATGCATACTATGTAAATAATACTTTAGATACCGATAAAGCACGGCATTTTTTGTACGAGGACATTTTTTCATAATTTCTTATTTTCAAATTTTGCAGTTATTATAAAAAACGTGACGTCATGTTTATTTTAAAATCTTCAAACTCTAGTGGCCACGATAACATATCTAATAATTTGATAAAAAATTGCACATATGTTGTCAGCAGTCCAATAGCCTATATAATAAACCTTTCCATAGAAAAAGGCATATTTCCCAGCAAATTTAAAAGAGCCATTATTCAGCCTCTTTATAAAAAAAGAGACCCTAGTGATTATAACAATTACAGAGCCATTAGCTTACTATGTAGTTTTTCGAAACTCTTAGAACTCCATCTTAAGGATCAGTTGTCAAGTTATTTACAAAAAAATTACTTGCTTTCCCCCGCCCAACACGGTTTTACCACTAGCAAAAGCACAGAATCGGCTTTGTGTGACTTTCACCATAAAATCATTAAAGCCCTAGATAAAAAAAAATCGTTGTAGGCCTTTTCATAGATTTCTCTCGAGCTTTAGATTTGGTAGATCATCAGTTGCTCATAACTAAACTTGAACGATATGGCCTTCGAGGAACAGCTTTACAAATATTTTCGTCATATCTCGACAACAGAACTCAATCTGTAAAACTGCCCAGTGGAGCAGAAAGCAAAATATGTGTTATTAAACAATTAGTTCCACACGGTTCAATATTGGGACCACTCTTGTATATTCTTTTCTCCAATGACATTATTAATTATCTTCAAAAAATGCCAAATGTTCATGTGGTTTGTTATGCCGATGACACAAACGTTATAGTCAAAGGAAATGACTTATCGGAAACTAAGGTAACTGCTGAAAGAGTTTACCAAAATATTATTTGCTGGTCACACAATAACAAATTAAACCTAAATAAAAAGAAGACCACTACCATTCAAGTTACATTAAATAATAATTCCGAAGGGCTAAAACTTTTTGATGATACTGCCACTGAATTAAAATTCTGTGACGCCAATAAATTATTAGGCGTTACTTTTGGTGGACATTTGCAGTTGACCCGCCATATAGAAAATTTGTGTACTCAGCTAAGAACAAGCTGCTATGCTTTAAAGTTCATGTCGAAACACTGCAGCCAGGGAGTTCTTAAAACACTTTATTATGCCAACTTTCATTCCCATCTTAGATATGGAATCGTGAATTGGGGTAACAGCAGTAATGTGGCCAGGGTATCTTTATTACAAAAATATGCAGTCCGTATCTTGTCAAACCTAAATTACAGAGAGACGTACAGAAATGCTTTTAAAAATTTAAAAATTTTGACTCTTGCGAGTCTTTATATTCTGGAAGAGTGTTTACATGTCCATAAGCATAAATCGTTTTTTTCTAATAATCAGGTTAAACATTAACATGAAAACAGATCGAAAAACATTTTAATACCTGACCAATACAGAACCACCATGTATCAAAAAAGTTTCCTTTGTCAAGGGTGCAAACATTAGATGTAGATATTAGGATTTCTAGTAGCGTTCAGATTTTTAAAAGTAAACTTAAAAAACTACTGCTCACCAAACATTGCTACACGATTAACGAATTTTTTTAAATACACTTTGACTTACAAGTATTTGTGTGTAGGAATGTTCTTGACTGTATTATATATAGAGTCCCGTATTATATATATTGTATATATGATATTTTTTTCTATTGCTTGTAGTATCTTATGTGACGCGTTCTTCATTTAATGTGTGTATACTCTTACATGTATATATATTTTTTTAGCGAAGAAATAAAGATTATTGTTATTATTATTATTCGGTTATTTACCAATCTATTTAAACAACTTTTGATAAAATAGTTAATTATTTAAAATGTAAGCGTTTTAAGAAAAAACAATTGATATGTATCAAATATTAATTTAGTTATCAAGCGTAAAGGATAATATCATTGCAAGTTTGCAATGATATTATCTATTACGCTTGATAACTAAATTAATATTTGATATATACCAATAATTTTTTCTGAAAATACTTACATTTTATAAAATTAACTATTTTAACAAAAACTTTTTAAATACATTGATAAATAACCGAATAAACATGACGTCACGTTTTTGAGAATAACTAGAAAATTTGAAAATAAAAAATTATGAAAAAATGTTCTCGTACAAGAAAAGCCGCACTTTATCGTTGTCTAAAACATTATTTACATAGTATGCATATTTTCCAAGATATGGCAGATTTAAAACCGGTGTGGTCAAAATTTTCTTAAAAAGTAGGATATTTTTCAATATAACTTAGCAGAACTTCAAAAATGTCCAATACACATTATTCAAATTTCAGCGGTTGATTTAGAATAGACTCATAATGAACACATAATTTTTTCAATTTTTTCTGCTCCTCCGTTTTTGAGATATTCGCGGTTAAATTGAGGGATCAATACATTTGAATCGTATCTTAGTAAATATAGGAAAGCTAATCCTAGCTATCCTATGAGACAATCCAGTCTCTAGCAATCCTTGACAAAGAAAAATCGAGGTACTTTCACGTTATTCCTCTTATTATACAACTTTCAAATTGTCCGTCAGTCCGTATGTCTGGCTGTCTGTCTCTCTCTGTCTGTCTGTCTGTCAGTCCGTCACGTTTCTTGTAAGCACGATAACTTTAGAATGAAAACTCCGATTGTATTGAAATTTGGGCAGTAAGTTAGTGTTAGCTAGATGAAAAACCGTATTGTTTTTGAACAATATCGATCAATAAATAAAAAAGTTATTAATTTTTTAAATAAAAAAAATATTTTTTTATGTTCCGTATGAACAAAAATTGTCTAAAAGTGACATTATTTACAAAAACAACACTATTATTTTTTAACAAAATACTTTTTTTAGGCAAGTCAATGGGTAAACGATGTAGGTTCTTCAGTCCAACATTCAGCTGCTGCGAAGATATTAAAAAAATATAAAAAATGGGAACTTCCTTCAAAAATTTATTTCTCGTATACTACTTAACATAGAGAGGAAAAAAAATGATTGTGAAGAATATTATGCAACTACTTAGTTGCGTTAAACTCTTATATACAGCAATAATAATAATAGAAAACTGATTCGAAGCCTTATATCACGAGGTTTCTATTGAGTGACCACTTTCTAAAAATTATCATAAACAGATCATAATGCTTTCTTGTACCACCAGTAGTTTCATTAAAATCGAAAATGTAGAACATAATTGTGTTACCCATTTACGTTACGCTTACGTTATAATATATACGTGTATCAAATTTCAAGTGAATATCTCAATTTTATTTCATCAAACCCCTTTTATAATGGAGTGGGGGTGGTGTGGAGGAGATGGAAATATTATAAAAAAATCTGAGACCTTTGCCTCTAGTATATACACCAAATCCCGAATTTTTGTAATCTTACTAGCTTGCTTTACTTATTTTCCCCTATTTACCACTATTTACCCCCAACCCTTCACCGGATAAGTTCAAAAAACAATCCAGTTCCAGATTTAGTTACAGTACATACGTGTATAAAATTTCGACAGACCAACAGATCGACAAACCGACAGACAGAAATTTTTTCGCTCAAATTTAAAATCTCGACGTTTCATGATATTCTAAACCTATTTCAATAAAAAAAAAATTGATTTTTTTTACGATTACTATACTTCGACTCCACTGTGTGGAGTGTTAAGTGTTGAGCCTCTCAGCTATTTGCATTAATCGAATTTCAGTTGAATTCTTTTGAAAGAACTACTTAACAAATTGCAAAGATAATAATTGTCCGATAACAGTTTTCTAGCTTTCTTTGGGTATTTTGCAGACAACTTTCGTACATTGCATCTAATTTTGTCATCGTTTTCCAAGTTATCATCGGTTAGGCATGAAGACACCTTTAGTGCTTTTACTATGAAGTAAATGTAATAAAGAGAACATAAAATACTTACCTGAGTTGTTATAGTAATAGATTCGAAATATTCCAGTTTAGGTTGCAAAACAAGATTTCTGATTGAAAGACTGGTTATGCCATACAATATTACGTGGTTGAAAATCACAAATGATTTTATTACTTCTTTTTGGGGGTGCACTCCAACAAGAGTAAGGATTTTGAAACAGAAAAGAAAAATCTGCGCTGACATGTTCGGCTGAAGTCTTAGTATTACTGGATGTCTTACACGGTTAAAGAAAAATTCTCACATCAATAGTTAATTGAGCGGATGAATAATGTTCAGTAAGGTCAATAAGAACTATATAATTAATGAAATATGTAATAATATTTTATAAGTAATTTCATACTAAAAGGCAAATAAAACATTTACATAATTTCTAGTGAGTACGTGTTACAATTTTAGACGCCCACGTCATTATTATTTTTATTACCTATAATTAAATACGTCAATGTTCAGATGCACTTTTATTAATTGTACACCAATTACTTCATTATACTACATAGTTTTATGGTCGGAATTATGACATTGTATCTTAGGAAACTAATTCTTATTGCGATGGAACATATGATACGTCACAGCTATGTACTTAGTACGTAAATTAAATAATATACAAAGATATTAAACATAGAAATGTAGACCAGTGAAATTAGATTTTTTTGAAAAAACTCGTAACTGATTTTTGTCATAAGAAAGTAGCGCTACATGTCAAGAATGGGATCATATGGACCAAATCTGTAAATATCCTGAAAAATATTGTTCTCCACAAAAAACTTCTCTCTCTTCTTGAAGAAGCGTTTTCCGTGTAGGTTATTCGAATATTTTTGAGCAAATATTAGGTCATATAAGGTGCTTCATCGCCAGCTGCACATTCTGCTAAGGATGATAGAGGACCCCTCATGAACAGTTATAGAAATTTGTTTGTAACTATTAATTACAGAAGATTTTGTTATTTTAGTGATCATTTGGTTTGCTTATCTAAAATTTCAATATTATCAGAGTTAAAGTGCTGGATAGAGAACCAAACTATCACCGAGGAACGATACATAAATTGCAAGGACAACCACACTTATACAGGGTGCGCCAAAGTTCTGAATTTGGTCGATTACGGCTCTATTTGAAATGGTGGAAATATATTGTCTATAGATTATTTTCTTGATTTTCAATTCTGAATAACCAGAAAATATGTATAATTATACAGGGTATTCCGTTTTCGTTGTCCGGGCAACAACTTCGTTATTTTAAATGGAACACCCTATATTTTTTTCCTTTATCGAGTTACTCATCTAATTATATTCATAAATCTATTAAGGTGGTAGGTACTTAAAATTAACCGTTTACGATATAAAAGAGATTTTTTGACAAAAAGTGAGGTTTACTGACAAGTTTTTGAGTACCTCTGATTTCATAGACAAGAGAGTTTTCAAAATTCTGCTTATACCGTTATGTTGGGCATATTAAGGGCTAGTAGGGCAGAAACATTATTAACATTAATCTTATACAGAGTGCTGAAAAAATTGAGTTTATTTTTTCGCTAATAAAAAAGGCCGTAATTCAATTTTTTCAAATGGGACGTACTGTTTTCAGTTCTGTCATCTAATGAAGTGTTAAATTATCTTTCCATTGATATATCATAGTAGGTATTTATCTTTAAAAGTTGCATAGATATTAAGGTTAATTGTCTGGATCAGACTAATTGTGTAGTAGTACAAGCAGTTTTCCATAATTAATTATTAGCCTTCTGAAATATTATTTTTTTACTTAGAATTGTTGGACAAAGAATTGAAATTAATACCAGCACGTATGTAATAAAGAATTTACTCATAATAAAAAACAATTATTTTAACAAATGTTCAAAATGTTCACCATTTCGATCGAGACACATCTGAGTCCTCTTCCTAAATGAATGACGCATTTCTTGCAGCATCTGCGGAGTAATGGATGCAAAGGCACGTCTGATCCTATTTTTCATGTCATCAACAGTGGTAGAAGTGTCGCGATAAACTATATCCTTTACATAGCCCCGTAAAAAAAAGTCCATACCTGTCAGATCGGGCGACCTTGCAGGCCATGCTATTGCTGCGCCACGCCCTATCCACATATCATTGAAGTTGCGATCTAACCATTCTCTGACATTTGCTGCAAAATGAGGCGGAGCTCCATCTTGTTGAAACCACACTTTTTGCCGTATATCAAGAGGAACGTTTTCTAGGAGAACCGGCAATTCATTTTCCAAAAAATCGTGATATATTCTTCCATTTAAGGGTCCATTAAAGAAATGAGGTCCAATAACAATCGGCCCTACTACAGCACCCCATACATTTAATGACCACCTCTGTTGGGAAACTGTTTTTAATAAATGAGGATTGACATCTGAATAATAATGAAAATTGTGTCCATTGACAGTCATTTTTCTTGCTGGAACTTAATTCATGAGGTTTGTACTGCACCACCAGTTTCGATAAATCTGTCTCTAAGATTACTAAATGCAGGTTCTAAAGGGTGTCTCCTTTCAGGATATGTGGTTTTATAGACTCGGGATGCTAAGAGGCTGTTCCTTGAGCACTCCCCCAGAATAAAAATCATGTCAACCATTTCTTCCCGCGAATAATTCATATTTATTTTGAAACACTTCTTCACTGGACAAATTAATAGACAAACATAAACTAACGACAAGCTAGAATGTGCAAATACCTAATACGTTCCACTCCTGGCAAACCTAGAATTACATAGCGGGTTACAACGTGAATGAATGCGATGGATTTAAGATAAACAACGATAGATATAATTTGCAGCGATGTCAAGTTAATAACAGTGTCCACAACCCAGATTAGTAAAGTGGGAGGTTGCCTATTGACTTTTCAAGGGCGAGTCAAGATGCCATATTGCGCGTCATTGTGCCTGCCCTGTGTTTGAACAAAGTTTTTCTGTATGATTTCATTTTGAATACGAGTAATATAGAACACTAAAACTTAGGTCGAAAAGAAAAACACGGGAATGTTACATAAATTACACCTTTTCAATATGAAATCATACAGAAAAACTTTGTTCAAACACAGGGCAGGCACTATGATGCGCAATATGGCGTCTTGATTCGACCTTGAAAAGTTAGTAGGCTACCTCACTCATGTTTATTAATCTTGGTCCACACCATCGCCTCGGCGCGGAGCGAACAAACTCAACACGTGGCATCAACGGATGTATCACCTCTCTGTCTACATGAGCCACCATGAGCAGTATGGTTTGAAGATTGTCGTGCCAGCTCGTAAAAGTTGAGTTTGCACGACAAACAACAAGTCATACTGTCAAAGTTAATTTATGTGATGTAATGTGATGTAAAATTATGTGAATTTCAGTCAGACAGATATTTAACCTTAATATCTATGCAACTCTTAAAGATAAATACCTACTATGATATATCAGTGGAAAAATAATTTAACACTTCATTAGATGACAGAACTGAAAATAGTACGTCCCATTTGAAAAAATTGAATTACGGCCCTTTTTATTAGCAAAAAAATAAACTCAATTTTTTCAGCACTCTGTATAAGATTAATGTTAATAACGTTTCAACCCTACTAGCCCTTAATATGCCCAACATAACAGTATAAGCAGAATTTTGATAACTCTCTTGTCTATGAAATCAGAGGTACTCAAAAACTTATCCGCAAACCTCAATTTTTGTCAATAAATCTCTTTTATATCGTAAACGGTTCAGTTTAAGTACCTACCACCTTAATAGAGTTATGAATATAATTAGATGGGTAACTCGATAAAGGAAAAAAATATAGGGTGTTCCATTTAAAATAACGAAGTTGTTGCCCAGACAACGAAAACGGAATACCCTGTATAATTGTACATATTTTCTGGTTATTCAGAATTGAAAATCAAGAAAATAATCTATAAACAATATATTTCCACCATTTCAAATAGAGCCGTAATCGACCAAATTCAGAACTTTGGCGCACCCTGTATAGAGAATTTAAGCGAAATTTATTTCGGTTTACTAAATTAACTATAAGAAGGGTAATATTATCATATAACTTGAATATTTTTAGATTCTTTCACCAAGGAAAGTATTTAAACTGTAATATTTCCACTACCATTCATTGAGGAAAATTTAAAATAGTACAGGCAAATTAGCCATTTAGGCTAACAAAAATTAATAAAAGGATCATCTCTGGGACTTAAGTAGGTAATAATTTAGGGAATGAGATGATGCATCCTTTGCATTTCCAAGTTACGGGAAAATTCAAAAAAATTTGGAACAACTTTTTGATTTTCGGTTTTTTTACTCTAGCGGTCAAAATAATGAAAATAGAGAAAAAAGTTCCCAACAAAAGTTGTAGATCGTCTCTTTCTCTACAAAAAAGGCCTTTGCAAATTTTTCTCTTACTTAAGCCGTTTAGAAGATAAATCGGGTTTTCCAATTAGAGTTTTAAGCCGCTTCGAAATGCGCGAAAAATTAGAATTCTCCGGGAGCTTTGCACGACCGGGCTCATCGATCGATAATTCTTACTATTCAGAGCTCCTAAAAAATTAAGATAACATAAAATATATACATAATTTTGTGATTAGTTATTAATTTTTGTGAGGTTTTTACAAAATGTTGCCTTCATTGCCTGTACTAAAACCTAATATTCCTAAATTAATTCTATCCATAGTTATAGAAACAAACCACTAAATATAACACAAACATGAAAGTAAGCAATGCACTTTTTCAGCCTTTAGTTGTCTCAAACCATTTAACCGGACTAGGCCTAAAGTACTAAAATACAATAATTTAAATCTGGGCAATTGTGGGCAAATATTGGTTTGAAACAAATTATCTGTTACTGTTCCTGGCGCATTCGCCATAATTATAAATGATTATACAGGCAAAATTCTGAAACAGGTCGAAAATAAATTTAAAATTTCCTTTTATTAGCACTAAAATTGTACTTACCGCGTTCTCCCCCTCTGAATTAGGGTTACCCCTACCCCCGAAAATTATAAATTACTGAGAAAATTAGTTTACAAAATGTAAAATTTGTTTAATGTCTTGTAAACACAAATGAGGTGTTTCTTGCTAAAGTATTAGATTTGAGGAAAAGCTGCAACTGATCTATTGTTGCTTTTAAAGTTTTTAATATAAAATTGTACCCACTTCAATACAACCTTTTTAGTGGAGTAAAAACAAGTGCCTTTTTTCAAAAAATATTTTTCCCATCTTATAGAAGACGACTTCTTCAACTTCCCTGACACTTTCACAGCCGAGATCTAGGTGGGGAGGGGGGAGAGGGGGCTGTTAAACATATGGAAAATCGTTTTTTCAATTTTTGCGCAATCGGGGAGACGGACAAAAAAATGTTTCGAATGAAAAAGAGAGGCCTCCCAGAGGCGCGTAAACTGATTTTCGGTTTTTTAAAATCGGCCAATTAGGGCTGGAGATATGGCCGTTTGAAAGGATTGAGTTTCAAAATAGGAAAAGGGATCGGACAGGAGGAATGAAGGGTGTTTAAGAGATAAGGAATGTGGTTAGGATGGTAATACTTTTTCCTGTTGTGGGTGGTTATAGGTCGAGGCCGCGGGAGGAGCTCTCTAGGGCAATTAGGGAAGAAGAGGGAGGGGGGAACGTGCCATATCTCCGGTCCTAATTGGCCGATTTTAAAAAACTAAAGACCAGTTTACGCGACTCGGGGAGACCTTTCTTTTTGACCGGAAACTTTTTTTGTCCGTCTCCCCGGCCGCGCGGAAAATGAGAGAAACCGATTTTCCATATGTTTAACAGCTCCCCCTCCCACCGCACCACCTAGATCTCGGATGTGAAAGTATAAGGGAAGTGGGGGAAGTCGTCCTCTATGAGATGGAAAAAAAATTGTTTGAAAAAATGCACTTGTTTTTCACGCCATTTTTTCTGCCAGATCTACTCTAGTACAGGCAAATTAACAATTGAGGCTAACAAAAATTAATAAAAGGATCATATATAGGATCTAAGTAGGTAATAACCTGGAGAATGGGATGATGCATTCTCTGCACTTCCAAGTTCCGGGAAAATTCAAAAAAATTTGGAAAAACTTTTTGATTTTCGGTTTTCTTGCTCTAGCTGCAGAAATAATGAAAATAGAGAAAGAAGTTCCCAACAAAAGTTGTAGCTCGTCTTTTTCTTTACAAAGGATCTCTTTACAAATTTTTGTCTTACTTAAGCCGTTTAGAAGACAAATCGAGTTTTCCACTTATAGTCTTAAGCCCCTTCGAAATGCGCGAGAAATGAGAATTCTCCAAGAGTTTCGTACGACCGGGCTCATCCATCGATAATTTTTACTATTCAGAGCCCTAAAAAAATGAAAAGAACATAAAATGTAGAGAAAAGTCTCAGCCTTAATGTAGAACTAATCCCAAAATTCATAAAAAAATTTATCAAAGAGAGAAAGTGTCAGAAGATGGCTTAGTGAACTTTGTACAATTGATCCACAGATTTACTCATATCATTGCCGGGAGTCGTTAGAATAATAATTCATTTTGTTTATATATTCTTATATAATGATGTATTAATCCAATTAACATTTTATTGGAATTACTTTTGTTGGAGAAAATATGCCTTGCGATCAAAGTAGAGGGTGTATTTCTCACCGATCAATCACCTTCAAATTTTGGAGTTCAATTCGCTATATCTTAAGTAATAATAATAACACAGTCTTAATTTTTGGATCATAAGTACAATAAAACATATTCTTTCGAATAACTTTAGAGGTTTTTAAATGCGCGCAGTACTTTTTGAATTTGTCTACATTATTCATGCACGTTCAGAAAATTCACAATTATACTGTAAAACATATGCAACTTATTTGTTTCTTCACATTCTTCAATGAAATTTTCAAGAAATGTAGATTAAAGTGCGTGGAATTGAATCCATGCAGTGAAAAAGCACCCATTGTTACGGTAGAAATAGGCAGGATGCATTAATCTCAAAGATGTGAATAAATCAACTGTATAAAGTTTACTAACCCATCTTCTAACACTTTTTTCTCTATGATAAAAATTTGCATGAATTTTGTGATTATTTCCACATTAAAGCTGAGACTTTTCTCTACATTTTATGTTGTTTTAATTTTTTTAGCGGCTCTGAATAGTAATAATTATCGATCTGTATGTCCGGTCGTACGAAACTCCCAGAGAATTATCATTTTCCGTGCATTTCGGAGCGGCTCAAAACTATAAGTGGAAAACTGGATTTATCTCCTAAACGGCTTAAGTAAGACAAAAATTTGTAAAGACCTATTTTGTAGAGAAAGAGACGAGCTTTTGTTAAAAACTTTTTTCTGTATTTTCATTATTTTAGCCGTTAGAGCAAAAAAACCGAAAATCAAAAAGTTTTTCCAATTTTTTTTGAATATTCCCGGAACTTGGAAGTGCAAGTGCATCATTCCATTCTACAGGTTATTAACTACTTAAATCCAAGAGATGATTCTTTTATTAATTTTTGCGAAGTGTTTACAACCTTTTGCCTTCATTGCCTGTACTACTCCACTATTTACATTAAATGAGGCGCACAGTTCAATGCTTGACTGAATTTTACTCAGAGTTCTTTCGGAAAAAACAGATTAACGTGAGCACAGTAAGTAGGGAATGGCTCAAGGAACAAAAACTATATGGTGTCGATATGTGCTACTTCCCTGGGGGTGGATGCCACCCCTTCTCAAGGGTAAAAATTAGTAAATTCAAAGTAACTGCAGAAATCGATTGAGGGATGAATTATACGTAAGAAACGTTCTACGAAGCTTTTTCGATATATCGATATTTTTCGAGTTATTCGCGATTGCAAATGTTGATTTTTCATCTAAAAAATGCATGTTTTGAATTAAACGATTTTTCACGAATAACCCGAAGATCTTACGTTTTATCAAAAAAATCATCAGGAACAAAAATGAAGCTTATAGAACAACAAAGCGATTGGTTTTTATTATTTCTGCAAATGCAATAGGAGCCGAGCTATGGCTCGTTGGTGGTGACTGTTTGTTCGCCGAAAACTTATTTTAAAATATTTTAACTTTAAATAACAGGAAAACTACGAATTTTCGCTTCAGTGAAAATCGTTAGCATAAAAGCTTACTGAGTTAGATGAAAATAAAATGATAGTCTCATTTTTTCGGAGAAAAAATCAGCAATGAAACCAATGGCTTAACCGCAAGAATTGAAATTAAACGTAATTTATTAACAATTTACTTTATTTAGTAGTGGAGTAGATCTGGTAGAAAAAAGGGCGTGAAAAACAAGTGCCTTTTTTCAAACCATTTTCTTTTCAACTTATAGAGGACGACTTCCCCCACTTCCCTGATACTTTAACATCCGAGATCTAGGTGGTGCGGGGGGAGGGGGAGCTGTTAAACATATGGAAAATCGATTTTTCTCAGCTTGCGCGCGACCGGGGAGACGGACAAAATAATATTTCAGACCAAAAAGAAAGGCCTCCCTGAGAAGCGTAAAGTGGTTTTTGGTTTTTTAAAATCGGCCAATTAGGTCCGGAGATATGGGCGTTTCAAAGGATTGAGTTTCAGGGTAGGAAAAGAGATCGAACCGGAGGTATGAGGGCTGTTTAAGAGATAAGGGATGGGGTTAGGATAGTAATTTTTATTAGGGGAAAATGTCAGACTTACCTTTCTGACCTTCGATTTCCCTTTGTATGTGTGTAAGTAAAAGCGGCGAGAAAGTAGAGAGAGTAGAGGCCACGCCTACTATACCGCCGCTGCAGCTGTTGATTCAAAAGAAATAAATTTATAAGTGTAACTCGCGCGGGTAGCTCAAGTGACTGTCCGATCGAACTGATTTAAAAAAAAAAAAAGGGAAATTTGTTCTCTTTAAAATGAGCCCTGGCAGAAGGGCGTAGGCCTTTCCTTTACCCTTCTATAGGGCTTAAGGTTCAAGTTGTCGCTCTTCCAGTCGTAATAAAGGAATTCGAAAAATTCTTTTTTCATTTTAAAGGGGATGATAATCCCCGTCTTTTGGGAGCAGTTTATCCCCGCCATTCACTCTCTTAAAAAAAGAAATGGTTTTGAAAAAAAAAAATTTCTTTTGCCCCCCGTTTTTACATTTTCGGCGAAAATTATTTCCTACCTATCCAACATTATAGCTGCTCAAAAAAGAAAGAAATCCCATTTTGATTTTTTAAACTCGCCCTATTAGAACCGGAGATATAGACGTTTTCCCGTTTTTCACGTTCCGCCCTGCCTCTTCTTCCCTAATTGCCCTAGAAAGCTCCCCCTGCGGCCTCGACCTCTTCGTATAACCGCCCACAACAGAAAAAAAAATTACCATCCTAACCCTATTCCTTATCTCTCATACCTCTTGTCCGATCCCTTTTCCTACTTTCAAACTCAATCCTTTCAAACGGCCATATCTCCGGCTCTAATTGGCCGATTTTAGAAAACCAAAAATCAGTTTACGCTCCTCGGGGAGGCCTTTCTTTTCTATCCGAAACATTTTCTGTCCGTCTACCCGATCGCGCGAAAATTGAGAAAACCGATTTTCCATATGTTTAACAGCCCCCCTCCCCACCTAGATCTCGGATATGAAAGTGTCAGGGAAGTGAAGGAAGTCGTCCTCTATAAGATGGGAATTTTTTTTTTTTGAAAAAAGGCACTTGTTTTTCAAATGCCAGATCTACTCCACTATAGGTACTGGCAATATGTTCTAGAAGTTTGAATGGTTTAGAGTGCCCAGATATGGAAAAATGTTTTATTCAATTTTAAAATGATCATTGAAATTTCGAAAAAAATTTATTTTTTTCACAATAACTCAAAAACTAAAGAAGATACGTAAAAATGCAAGGATAGAAAAATTTAGTATTTTTTACAGAAAAATGAAAATGAAAATGAATTGAAATATCACCGTTATACGTTCACTTTGAGTGCGAGGATCACCTTCCCCGAGCCCTGTAAACTCAAAAATCTCAGGAAAGAAGGACTCAAAGAAGTTCAACTTTACAAGCCTTGTAGTCCTTGAAACTCCCTGCAGAATGGTTTTTGGAGCGGTTGCCTAAATGCTTCCTAAAGTATGCGAAACTTTATGGACAATGGAGAGGAAGGTGAAATAAAAACACACCAATAAATAAATATTCAAACTTATTATATATTTAAAGCAAAATAATACAAATCTTATTTAATTATTTTTGTTGATAAACTTTTTCCTTCTGCAAGTAAAAATTTGTCCATTTTTGTTGCCAATTTGTAGTTAAATTTTTGCTGACTTGTTGCGAAATTGCTTGTAACCATTTTTATGAATTTTCAGCTTCATATGAAATCTCAGACTTCGTAAACCCTCTAAAAGCCATTTCAAAGTGGAATTCAAAATTATATCTCATTTTATTTATTTCTCTTGTTGATTCGTTACTAGTTTGTTGTTTAAAATCAAAAACACACCTTTGTATCATATAGACCTTGTAATGCTATCCATTACGAATCGAATGTCGTTTATTCGACATAGGATTTGACAAACAGCGGAAAGAGTAATCGATGAAAAATAAAAATAAAAAATGTCTCTAAAAGTATTAGAAATTAATATTTTTAAAGATAGTTTCTCTTCGCATTCTGTCGATAACCTGCATTATATTGTTATGAATTACACCCCCTTGGAACTGGAGATGGTACGCCTATGCCTACTAATAGTGACTGGAAAGACCCTAGATAGAGCCATGGACTTTTCTAGAATGTGGTCGAAGAAGATTCTGGTTCAATCTAGAGGTAATTTCAGAGTATATAAGGCGCGATTACCGGCGCAGAAGAGGAAGTTTATTAAGAAGTTCATAGAAGTGACGTTCGGTAAAAAGTGAGGTTAAATAAGAAGTAAATAAAGGTTATTTTGAAGTATTGTATAGACAGTAAATTATTAAATAAAGTGTTAGTGTTTATCTCTTGTTGAAATTAATTTAGAACCCACGGATTCATATAGGGTGTTTCCCAAAAGGTGAATAAACGCAACAATATTAATATTAAAAATGTATCTCTAAGTTATTTTATAATTAAGGAAATATTCAAAATGACCTCCGGTCGCCTGTTGAAAATAAGCAACGCGATCCCTAAATTCTGGGATGGTACTTTGTATGACTTCAAGGCCTATTTAATGTTAAATAGGCTCACAGAAAGTAATCAAGAGGAGTGAAATCGGGAGATCGATGTGGCCATTCAATACTTCTACGTGCTCCAGCCTACTGTGATTAAATAATTTCTTACTGTACATGAATAATGCGGATGAGCTCCAACTTATTGGTACCAAACACAACGGTATACTTCATTTGAATAATTAGTGTCAAGAAAAAGTAGTATTAATGTAAGTTCGTCAAAAAATGTAGATAACTATCATCGTTAAGTGTGCCTTCAATAAAATAAAGCCAATAATTTCATTATTAATGATACCAGCCCAAACGTACACTTTTTGAGGAAATTGTGTGTGAGCCTCCATCATGTAATGGGGAGTATATCTGTTCCAATATGGCCAATTCTAGTGGTTTACAGTTCCGTTTAATTGAAATGTGGCTTAATCAGAAGAAACTATTTTATTTATAGACTGCAAATCTGCTATCATACTGTTCATAGTGTTCATCATTAATGCACAGAATTCTAGTTTTCGATCAGAATTATCCTCATTTAACTCCTGAACAAACTTAACTTTATAGGAATGGTATTTTTTTCTCTAAAACTTAGAGAGCCCATGACTTACTTACATCATTGTCGACAGCAATTTGCCTAGTTCGTTTATGCGGACTCTCTTCAATCTCCATCAGTATATCTAATTATTTTTCCTCATCAGATCGAGGAGTTCTACCTGGCTTTAAATGTTTTTTCGTTGTATAATTTCACGAAATTTGTTTTTTATATTACTGCCTGGTAGGCTGTTTTACGTGGTGACCAGAGTATTTACTATTTAACATTCCACAAACTTCCTTTTGGTTCTTATTTGTTACCACGTCATAATTAGAATATCTATTTAGTTGATTGATTCGGCCTTTACTCGATAAAGGAATAGTTATATTAAGAACAAAACTTGCACTACATACGCAGATCATTTATTGGAAGAAGAACATTCCTTTAAGGTTGATTTCGAAATTTTACACATAGAGAGTACAGAATTGAGACTATCTTTATTAAAATGTTTAGAAATTAATAATCATAAACGATTTCTTAAATGATCAAACCGAAATAAATCATTATCTATTACTTAATATTACTTGGAAATGATTTACATAGTTAGCATTTAGTTTTTCTAAATTTATTCCAAATCTGTTAATATCATTTGTATAATGTATTTATTTAGATATTCTTTATTATTATGCTAATTACTTTTATAAAATCCGTTAATATTATTCTTATAATGTATTTATTTAGGTATCCGCCCCCTTTTTGTTGTATTAATTACTTTTATTGTCAAATACTCAGTATTTAAGGAGACACTTTATAGATTATAAGTTACTTATCAACTCATAATCTGACGAAGCCTCTGTTAGGCGAAACGATTGTCTTGGTAAATAATAAATTGTTGTGAAAATCTAAACCACAGTGTGTTCGCTAAATTCAAGTTTTGGGCAAAGGAGCCATAATAAAGTTGAATAAATAATGAAATCTTATTGAATAAAAGACACTATTTGGAAAAAAATGTTCCATGGCTCACTTGATACTTTTTAAGGCGCAGTTAGTGGTGTTATTTCTTTCAGTTTCCTAAATAATTTTGTGTCTACTTTAAAAAACTTCCTCTTGGTATAATTTTGTACTAAAAACTTTAATAACAATAGACCAGTTTGAAATTTTTTTCAAAACCAATAATTTAGAGTAAAATACCTCGATTTAGTTTACAAGACATTAGCAAAATTTTACATTTTCAATATACCTTTTCTCAATAAAACACTAAATTTAATTAATCTGGTGTCCAAATTATAATGTCCATATTAAAAATATGGAAGGTGTTCAATGGAAATTCCTGTGCATTTAAGTTGGAATATTTGAAACATTAATAAAATTATGATGACCTTATTGCTTGGCTTAATATCAGCACATTGGAACATCGAAGATTCGAGGCTGATATGTGCTATGACTAATAATGACTAATAATTTGTACTTTTAAAAGGAAATGTTTTTTTCCTATATTATTGAAATTCGATATTAGTGATTTTTTTATAAAAGCAAATAAGATTATGGGATTGTTTTACAGTTAAAACTTGCCTAATATCTTTTTTTGGTAAATTAGGTACATATTTTTTCACAACGATGGACGCCACTGGTAGATTTTAAAATATATTACCGCAACTTAATCTCCTTATGGGTAAGTATCTTCCACCCAATTTAAAAAATATCTCATTCCAAATAAGAGAGCTGTGATGTCGGAGGCATGAAAAGTGAAACATACTGTACTATAATGAGTGGAGAAGAACTTTAGAGAAACAAGTATTATTGACGATAAAATGGGATCTATGAATGAATATGACATGAAATACAGGTAATACTATAAGGGATATAAGATGCATTGAATGTTGGAGTGAGATAAAATCGAGTTGCATTTCCGTTCGTCTCTTTTGTCAAAATTGAAAACCTCAAAAAGGGTCTTTCCGGTCTTAAAAGTTTTCCGAATCATTTTTGGGGGTTTGAAGGGTAGTTTTTGCACCTTGCAGGATGCGGGCAAGGCAATTGAAGGAGTTTCTCGTTAATGCACTGCGACTATTCTCCCTAAAAACGAGGAACACTTCCTCCTCCAGATCTTCCTCCACCCCTGGGTTCCTCATCCAGCATGGGGTAGTTTATACCCTTTTGGAGGCTTGGTGTTGGAGCCGCATTCACCCTCTACCATATTTCCTTTGCATTCTTAAAAGTTTGTTAGCCAGCTTGTAAGCTTTTAAGACGCAATTCTACGTCCAGAAGGGGTGCAGCGGGTATATTAGCCCCTTCTAGAGAATAGTTACCTCCTCACTGAAGCCCTGGGCATTAATAAAGAAGAGTACAAGAGATGAAAAGTCCCCATTCACTCCTTAATGATAGGTACTTATATTCATAAAGTTGCCTCATTGAAGGGATGGTCTTGCCTTTGCACAAAAATTAACGGGTATAGGAAATTGTTTGACCTTGGATTCAGATTCAATCTCGAAAAATACATAGGAACACTATGATCAATCATCCAGGTCAAATTTTTTATTTTGCGGGGCTGTGCTTTTAGTATGATAAAATTTAGAAGAAATCGTTAACATAATATCACAACTCACAGCCTACGTGTAAGAGTAATTGCTGCTTTTCCTTCGACAACCATGAATATCTATCTATATACACGTTTGGAGCATATTTAATGTCTATATGTCAAGAAATGTTACAGTTAGACCTGTCAACCCAGATATATTTAAAACCAGATAAAACAGACCTTGAAGAATATATTAAAATATACAGGGTTTTCCATTTAAAGAACAAACCTAATTGTTATATCACGTCACCTATACAAGCAACTGTTTCTTTTAATTACATTGAAAAAAATATTAATTTACAACCCTACAACTTTTATACGATTTTTTTTTATCTCCAATAATAACAGAAGTAAATGAAAAGCCAAAATATAATGAATAACCCTGTACAAAGATTATAGCATATTTTCCTATGTAAATATTCACCAAGAAAAACGTTTAAACATACGTGGAATGGTGCATTGCTCATTATTGAATTTATACATTGAGCATTGTGATGAGCTGTTAAGTAGAAAGGATACAGGTACGTTGGAAATGGATTTAGTTTTCCAAGAGCTGGCTTCTATTTTAATTGCAGAATTTAATTTTAAGACCTTTTCACATTGTAACTCTCTGGTTTAAATGAATTTAATTTATATTAGGCTATAATTTACGTTAATTAACTCTTTAGAAGGCTACGATGGAATAAAATTAATGTGGAATGTAAAATTTTCAGCATATCCAGCTGATTAATTTAAGGGTCTAGAATCAAAGATAAAATTCAGTCATTCATCTTAATACCAAAGTAAACCAGGAATTTACACCTAAAATATTTTTATTTAATTCAAAAAAGCAGACAAAACTTTATTTATCTATAGTATCCATGAACAAAGTGTCAGTTATAATGATAGAGATTAGTTATAATAATTCACTTGTGAGTCAATATAAATCACTCAGTACAGTGCTAATCAAATCTACTTCCGATATGGTGAAATATAATGGTCCATTATTATTGAGGAGAGGATGGTGTTTTGACATGTTTGAATAGTTACAATGAATTCGGTTAGTAAAGATGAACTATTGTGTTAATACTTATTTGTTATTATAATCGTAGATAAAGTAAAGCATTCAATTTGCGATAATGGTAATATCTCACTAGATGAATTGTACTCACCTGCGGCTCGTGCTGTAAACTTCATCTGCGTGAGTTGTTACCTACATTGCCGCCCGTTTATTATAAAGAATATTTGAATACGTAGTCCTTGTTTGGTGACTGAATTTTTTAGATTTATTTTTTCAATAAACTACATTTTTTGAATATGTATTTATTAATAATATACACCTACATTATACTTTGCACCGAGAGTATTTTTAAAACCAGAATTATACATTTTCAGCTATCTGTGTTAGTACATTATAAGGAGGATTGCTGTATCCTACTTCTCGCATCCCTTTAGATGAAATTATATAACTTTCTCGAAGAATTCTTTCTTTTGCATACTTAACACTGTTGTTTGTTATGAAGCTTTTTATTTATATTTAGAAGTATACTTAAAATACCCTTGTAAACATAATTTTCAATACTTTTAAACAACCATTCCAAAAATGGTTTTTAGGATTTCAACGCTTTTTAACTTTACTTCCACATCCACGCAATGGAATGGAAGTATAGTAATCTTAAAAAAAATTCAATTTTTTTTTCTTGAAATAGGTTTAAAATGTCATGAAACGTCGAGATTTTATAATTTGAACGAAAAAAGAATTATGTCTGTCTGTCGGTCTGTCTATAATTTTTTTTGTCCGCATGTTTTCTCCGGAACGGTTTAAGATATTGAGTTGAAATTTTGTATACGTATATATTATAACGAGATCTGGAACTTGATTGTTTTTTAAACATATCCGATGAGGGGTTGGGGGTAATTAGGGGTAAATAGAGGGAAATAAGTAAAGCAAGCGGGTAAGGGTACAGCAACTTGAAATTAGGTGTATGTACTAGAAATCAAGGCCCCAAAATTTTTTATACTATTTTCCATTCCCCCCCCACCACCCTCCACTCCATTATTAAAGGGGTTGATAAAATAAACTTGAGATATTCACTTGAAATTTGGTATTATAATTACATCAGGAAATATATTACATGTTGGGATTATTCCGTTGAAGGATTGGGGGTTAAATAGGGAATAATAAGTAAAGAAAGCTGGTAACAGTACAGAAACTTGAAATTCGGCGTATGTACTAGAATACAAGGCCTTAGATTTTTTAAAATATTTTTCAGACACCACCACCAACCATACTCTATTACTAAACAGGGTTGATAAAATAAAATTGAAATATTCACTTGAAATATGGTATACGTACGTATTATAACGACATCTGGAACTAGATTATATTTTGAGATGATTCCATTGATGGGTTGGGGATTAAATAGGGATAAATAAGGAAAAATAAGCAAAACAAGTTGGTAAGAGTACGGAAACTTTGGATTTAGTGTATATACTAGGAACTAAGATTTCTTTCTAATATTTCTCTATGACATCTGCTCCAAATATTATTAAAATTCTGTGACCAGTAATTTTCACATACTAAAGTGCAAATATAGCCAAAATGTTTTCTTTAAAATGATTGGGATGAAAAGTCTGGATCTGGAAGTAGTGATTCCTTAGGCAGCGGTTTTTATAGATTTAATTCACCTATAAAATTTGGTCTAAAATAATAGAATATTATGAAATCTGCACTGAAATTACTTCATAGTGATCGAATACTAAATAAAGATATTTAAATCAATGAATAAATTTACATTGTGGGTCACTTAAGATGAAAACTTGGAAATCTTGGAGTTGAATACCTATAAAGTGGGTCTTTAGACGTAACCACATTTGATTTTAGTCAGAAAAAGGGGGTCGATTTAAAAAATGCATTAGCAATTAAAAAAAACTGGTAGGATATTCTTGATCAACACCTTTGTACAAGATTACATTGCAGCGGATTCAAGGGTTTTTGAAATAGGGGACGGCAAAAAAACAATTTCTTCAACCAAAAATTTTAATTCGAATATATCTAACATTTTTCAACAAATAATCTTCAATAAAGAACTGAGAAGTCATTGCTAGCCTCAGTTTATTTATTTATTTATTTATCATTTCTTTTAATTTAATTCGTAGAATAATCAATTCGAACTAATATACGATTCAAATGTATTGACCCCTCATTTTAATCGCGTTTATCTCAGAAATGGACGAGCAAAAAAAATTGAAAAAATTATGTGTTTATTATGTGTCTATTGTAAAACATTCATTGAAATTTAATTAATGTACATTGGACAATTTTGTACTTCAGCTAAATTGTATTGAAAAATGTCATAATTTTTAAGTAAATTTTCACCATACCAGTTTTAAATCCATTATATCTTGGAAAATATGCGTACTATGCAAATAATACTTTAGGTACCGATAAAACACGGCATTTTTGTATGAGGAAATTCTTTTATAATTTTTTATTTTAAATTTATGCAGTTATTCTCAAAAACATGACCTCATTGTCATTCCCTTATTTATCAAGGTATTTGAAATTTCATTGATAAAATAGTTAATTATATTGCCAGAAAAAAGAATTGATATATGTATACAGGGCGTTTCAATTAAAAGTCCCCAGGCCATTATCTCTAAAATTAATAAAGATATTTTATTTTTGTAAATGGCAGATGATTGATACCAAAGAAAGGTTTAAATAACGGTGATTAGAATTTTTCCTCAACAGCACACAGAGATGGCGCTGCGATGCAAAACTATTTTTTGATGGCTGGAACCTTGAAACATAAGTCATGTGATTAAACAATAATTTGTGAATAATTTTGATGGTATAGAGAATTTACAAAAAACAAGCCGTTTTGGAGTTACATGAGTTTCTTTCATTAATGCCAGTACACGTGAATTTTGATAAATCCCTATAATTTATTTATTATTTATTATAGAATATTGGTTATCAAACACTTTTTTTCAAGATAAGGAAAGTGATATAATACACTATCATAAAATTATGTTTACCACTTCCGGCCAAACCGGAACTAACATGATGAACCAATATCCATATGTTCCTACATATTACATTTTTTTTTTCTAATAACGCTTCTAATAAAACGGCCACCGATGGGACATCAGTTAGCCTTGACTTCCAGCTAACTGATTCACAAATTTGGTTTCATAATTTTGAAAGGTTTGCGAGATACAAATTTGTTCGTAAACTATTACAGCGGCAATTTTTTTCAAAAAATTAGACATATGTCAAAAATTGTAATAGATAAGTTAACATAACTTAGGTTTTCTAAACTCAGAATTAGAAGACCAATGGAACCATGTAAAGAAAAATATAGGTTTCCATTTAAAATAAGAAAGTTGGTACCAATTTTTGGCACACCCTGTATAGTTGGAGGACTGAAAATATTTTAGATAGAACGAGCATGATCGATTATGGCTGCATACCAAATTTCAAGTTTCTAGTCCAACTGCAAGTTGAAAAACTTCTAATGAATGTCCTACGTGAATCACCCTGTATATATTTTTGTCATTTGAGAATCCATTTTACAGATAAAAATTATTTTTAGTTAAAGAAATAATTTTTGTGACGGCCCCTACCTCAAACACCTTGAACTGCGATGAAATCTTGTACAGAGGGGTTTCTAAAGGTGTTAATTGAGAACATCTTACCAGTTTTGTTCTAAAAAATCGCTAATACTTTTTCCATTCTAGAATCAGACGGCTCTGACTAAAATCAAATGTGGTTACGTCTAAAGACTCACATTACAGGTATATATATTGTTATGATATGTAAAGTGATGTGCTATTTTTCTATGAAAAATTTAAAATTTTGATTTTGAAGTTTTAAATTTAAAAATATTTTTAATTCCAAAGATGTTCTAACGTCGGGCGCCAGGAGTCACGAAGACTACCAGTTCATCTTTTATAAAAAACACACACTTACACACATACTAATTAAACATGAGATTGTTCTCTTTCAGGGATGATAGTGGTTTCCTTGCTCAGTGCGCTCTCTATTCAGCAAACTAGGATTTCAAATGAAACACACCTTGAAATTTAATATACAATAACCTTTATTAGTTTAGATAATCAACCTTGTAAAAATTTTAGGATATAAGTAACATAAAAATATATATAACAACAAAGAAATCTTAAAACTAAATTAATACGCAATAAATTGGCATTTATTATTTTCAAATTTTGGTACCTATGAATTTTGTGTAGTAAAAAGATCTTTTTACCTTGTAATTTGAAGTTCTATTATCAATTGATACTTTCTTCTTGCGCGCTACTTTTCAACCACCGATCCAGTGCTCCCCTTCTACGAAATTGGCTGTCTTGCAAATAATTTCAGGAAAATATATACTTTCCTGTATTTTCTGGTTTTCTTACACTTTATTTTAGGTTTCAGTAGTTTAATGTTTTAAAAGAAAGTATGTGCTTTACCTTCGTTTGTAATTTTAAATAATTTTCGTCGCACAAATTTCCTTGTTACAAACTTAGCGTCAATGTACAATATTTGTATTTATTATTAACTTGGCTGGAACAATTTTTAATCATACAACTTTTACTTATCTAGTCCTGAAGACATTTGAACACTGGAACTATCCACTTGGGTAAGAGTTCTTACTTGGAAACCTCGAGTTTTGCAATTTTAATTATATTTTTCAATAATTAATTCAAATTTTATTCTCAAATTGACGTCCCTTCGTTTTTAATTTTCATAAACAGATACCAAAACAAAAATTATTTTTCAACTCTCTCCCACTGACAAGCTGTCATTGTTATCTTGCTAGATTTTATTTTTGAATTATTGAAACATTTTTTATTCATATTTTTCTCCTATTATTAGATACATGTTAAAATTGATTTTCTCTTCTTATTTTAGACCAATTTCTAATTTCATATATAATCAATACTTTAAGTTTTGTTACTATTAAAAATTCTTTTACATAAAATTCATCTTGAATCCAACTAAAGACAATGTTAATACATTGTCTTGCAGATTGATTATCTAATAATAATGAACAATTTAATGCCTCAAACACTTATTGTAATACATTTTCCAATATACTAACAATTAAAACATTTTCGGGTATAACGGGTACAGTCATGATGTTTGTTTGCATGCTGTCCTAACTACTTTATTTAAACTGTCTTTATCACAAAATTGGTACATTATACATCTGCGGTGAAACTTATCGTTACCTTTTATGTTTATTTTATTTAGATATTTCTCAGTGTGTCTCATTTCAAACGCAGGCTTGCGTCCTGACTCAAGTTTATATTTTAATTTTAAAATTATTTAACTAATGTCTGAAACCTAACGTGCAAGTATTGCATTGTTCGATTCTTGATGCATCTGTGAAATTGTAATCTGGTCAGTCTGCACACTGCTTCTGGGACGTGACTAAAGTTGTCACAACAATATATTCACCACTAAAATTTCAAAATATTAGGATATCAGATAAGCGAGAAATGGGGGTGTCTTCACCCTGTATAATAATTTATATGACTATTTCCTATTAACATTTTCTGTCTGGGTTGAGTGGATGAGAATTTATTTTAAATTCATTGAACTCTGCTCTTTATAGTCAATTTCTCTTATTTTATAGTATTGTAATAATTTTTTTCCGGATTATAATGAAAACAATTATTACTATTATGACTAAATCCTGAAGATGTCTGGAACGTACAGTGTGATACTGCCTGTGAAGCAATTTCCAAGAGATTAAAAGGAATTAAATACTACACTCGGTCCGTTCAGATTAAGAATGAAGATAGGAACTCTTTTCATATCTGTCTACTAATCAAAACGCGACACAAATTCACATTACAGCCAGTTTTAGAACTACTTCGTTCTTAAACTGAATGTTATAGGTGATGCCAATATGTGTGGCAAAATGCGTGTCAAGTGACATTATTCTAAGTACTCTTCAAGTTTTTGGTGTTTGTGGAAATTACTTCTCTGGTCATGGCAATTATATTCGTTCGTTGTTTAAAAATCAGGCCATTATAAAGCTGAGGTGAATTAACTCTAGATGATGCGAACTTGGCTGACGAAACGAGTTACGGATGCAGTATTTAGTGTTTGTGAAAAATATTTTAATGGTTTCTAGAAGAAATAAATGAACATAACAACATGTTTTAAAAATTTATTAAATTTAAGCAGTACAGAATTGCAGAAATCATCGCCATCAATGAAGAAAAACAACAATAAGCAATAACAAAAATAAGAAATAGAACAGCTATTTGTGCAACAGGCTTAGGCAAATATCGTAAAAAAGTTTGACAAAGTGATTTTTTCCATATTAGCCGCAGGATTTTTAATAAAGACAATAGCCGAGAAAATATACCTTACACGAAAAGAACACTTTTCCTGGGAAATTAACATAATATCTAGCTCTGCGTTTACTTCCTGCAATATCCCAGATATATTATTATACACTATAAACCACGCCGCTACGAACATGGCAGCATATGAGTCCGAACGAAACTTAGCGATTGCATGTTCGGGTCAGGGTGCTTACAGAGAAACAAAGCAGTTCTGTGATTTCAAATATTCCTTTCAATCAGTATCGTTACAGCATTTAGATTTTAGAGTAAACTGTTGCTCGTTGACCTAAAGAAAACTTTGCATATTAACGTATTTAGGTACTAAAAATTATCTGAATGTTTCACAATTTCAGTGTTTCTTCCGAGACAACATCGGTAGTAAAACAGCATGTTAGGTGTAATACTTTGAAAAACCTCCAAAATTTTTGCTCGTAGGTCTTCTAAAGTATTAGGCATGTCTTCGTGTCCATAATTGCCGATTTGCAGTACCCCCATAAAAAGAAATCGTTGGGTGAAAGATCTGACGATCTTGCTGGCCATAAGATGGTTCCCCTGCCTATAATAAGTCGGTTTGGAAAAGTGTTATTTAAGTATTACTGGACCAAACCAGTATTATAAGCGGGACAACCAAATATCGCCAAATCTTTCCCCCGCAAGCCGACGAATTTCCGGGACAATTTGTTTCCGCAGTGAAGTCAAGTACTTATCGCCATTTAGATTTCCTTCTATGAAGAAAGGACCCAACATGTGTTCCCCTAACAGTCCTGCCCAAACATTTAATTTTTGGGGATACTGGGTGCGCAGTGTGTAAAACCGGTGTAAATTTTCCCTTGACCAATACCGAACTCTGGATGGATTGTGTCGGCCTAGCAATGGAAAACTTGACTCGTCAGTGAAAACGACATTTCGAGTAAAATTTCCGTCCCTATTTATTTTTTCCATTACTGTCTCACAAAATACCATGCGACGGATATTATCTGTGGGTAAAATTTGATGGGTTTGCTGCACTATATTCATTTTTCTTTAAAATTCGTCTAACTGCCGTGGCACTCAAATTTACTGCATCTGCAATTTACCGGCTGGAAAGTGTCGGTTCCTCAAGGGCTGTAGCGCAAACCATTATTTCCAACATTTCCCTGTCATCGTTGGGTACAGGAGGCTTTTTGTGATATTTTGGACTTAGACAACCATGCTGCTCAAAATTCCGAATAATTCTGTGTATCGTTGATAAAGAAGGGGTCGGCCTGCCCTCAAACGTTGTTGCAAATAAATTTCGTATTCGCCTCACCGTATTCTTTTGGTGATGCCATTTAATAATTTGTTTTTTTTCATCAAGTTGGTATACCTCCATTATTAATTTTATAAGAATATTAATTTATGAACTCACCAGTTGTTTCTGTCGCCAGCCTAGTCGGGAGCGAAATGTGTTATTAGCAATCGTGCTGCGATAGCCTCACTCCGTCACCGTATTAGAACAGCCGGGCGATAGATAGTAAACTATACATATTGCTTGTCGTGTTCCTAGCAGTGTGGTTTTATCTGTATACCTACAGTGCTAATAACTATTATTGTGATCTAATAACATTGATTTATAATATTCTACCTGTGGAAATACTATTTCCTCAAATTTAAATTGAAATATAATGTTTGGAAAACATTAGTATGAACACTTAAATCTAATCAATCATACTATCATATATTATTACAGTTAATTCACTAATTCTGTATCTTCATTGCTACTTCTACAGAACCTATATTTTCTATTATTTTCTTGAAGTTACCCTAATGTTCGAAGGAAAGTGCAGAAGCTGTATGCTGCTTTCAACAACTAAAAAAGGAATTAATATTAATATCAAGAATTGAAATATGTGGAAAGAAGTAACGCTAAGTTGATTCTTATTTGTCACTTATGAATGATATGAGAACCAGATCACAGAGTACGTAACTACACAGAGACGAAAGCAAGCCTTACCGCCAAAACCTAATTTTCATACGCATGTGCGAACTCCGCCATTTTTTAACTGGTGTATTAATCAACCTCACCTTTGTGTTTACGTTTACTATATTGACACATATATAGGAATTAATTTAATATGAAATTAACATTTACTGCGAAAATGTAAGTAATCTATGCAAACAGCAAAACAAATTTTATTTCGCTTTTACAATTTTAACATTAAATTGCTGTTAAAGATGTGGTTAAAGGTAATTAACTATCATGTATCCATATCAGTTTTTATGTCATTTTGAATCAATCAAGTGATTTCAACAGAGATTTTGTAATACAAAAACTATTTCTGCGTTTAATTGTTAATATTAGTTTGTCGCGATTCTTGTAGATGAGAGGTATTAGTCGTTGTACTCGTGTACTCTTTTATAATAGTTATAATTTTGTACTACCTACCCAAACTTTTGATTTGTCTTATATTTATATGTATATAGTAACAAGACTTTACAAGACACCAACAACGAACATGAATAATACAGTATGCAGTATATAAGAATATAATGCAGTCTTCTACCTTTGTGTTTATAAATAAAGATTTTCAAGTTATTTCGCAATTAAATTAATACATGAATAAGCAAACATTGCTTTTTCGTAAAATCGTCGCACAATAGTGACATTTCGATTATCATATGGATATCGAGATGGCAGTCGTTTACGCACGTGTGCTTAAAGGTTACATCTTTTACTCAAACAAAACTCTTTTACGCACACAAAACAAACAACCAGTGCATAGCAACGATCTAGTAGCCAACTTGTGTATAGTGATTTAAATAAATTTATATGGTGTTTGAATTTTTGTTGTTTTACTAAAATAAATAATTATGACGATTTTACGAAAAATCTTGTTCAATGTGTGCTGCGAAAGAAGTGTTTCAGTCACTTGACATGTCAATCTTCAGGTTGCGTGCCTAAAAAACCACTATTTCGCAACTTGTATCGAAAAGAGCTATATTTCCACTCATTTTGAAAGGTTGTATGAAAAGATTTTGTTCAGGCCATTAATCTCATAAAAAGGGAAGGGAAGACATTAATAATAATTACATTTTTACGGTCATTTTGGGTCTTTCGAAAGTTTGCTAGGACATAAGGATAAATTTACTTAAAAATAGGCGCTGATTACAAACAATTCAAATTGTAATAGTTTTCTACCTAATTTGACATATTGATACACACTGTTTTTCAGTGTATACTGAATAACACATTTCTTTCAGTATAGAAATAACTGGTACGGAAGGTCATAGATATTGAGCCATCAAAAATCAAAGGTGCCGACAAAGCCTTGGTCTCTGTGTAGTTACGTACTCTGTGATCAGATGTAAATTGCTATAGTGTCAAATTTTTTTGTGTTGACATCATTGTCAAATTAGTACAATTCTAATTTGAAACAAGAGCAAAAATAGAAGTTGAACTGAACTAATTTGGAAAAAGCTATTTTTTTATTTATGCATGCTTGATGTACCTTTGATATGATATCAAAAATTTCCTACTATACTATATAAGCTTCAACTAGTTTCAAAGACGGAGTTCAAGTTAATAATTTTTGAGCTACAAGAAACATATTTTCTACTAATATTTTGTGTCAACATATTCGTGTGGGTACTCGATAGTTTTAGCTAAAAATTTGTTTAGGAATTATTCAGGGTGGGGCAGTAGTGCGTTGGACTCGATATCTCGAGTTCTACGATATCTAGAAATTTTTTAAAAAATTGCAAATAAACTACATAAAAAAACCTATGACTGGAAATTATTTTCGAACGTACACGGCGAGCCAAGATGAAATTACAGGATCAGGTGTTTTTTTTTTTTAATGGAATGCTATGTATATCAGTACATTTTTTGAAGCCTCTTTCCAGGCTCTATTCATTCCTATATTAGAATTAATTTTTTGTTTAAATAATGCAATCTGCAGGTGGGTATTAAAAAAATCACCATAGGCACAACTATGGGTTTTAAGAAAACCTTATGTGAATACCAGTTACGACAATTAATGTTTTTTGAGTCACTTTCATTTCTTAAAACTGTACAGGGTGGCCAAGAACTATTTTTCAATTAAGAAGTTTTTAAATTGAATTTTCTCAATGGAACACCCTGTATATATTTTCAACGATGTGATGTAGGAAATGAAACATTTTTTGTAAGTACTTCCCTATGGCTAATTAAAACCATTTTCGTTTTATAAATAAATATGTGTCAAATTCAAAAATAAACTTGAAAAAAGTGGTTCCCTCAAATAATTAATTAGAAAAATATATAATTCTGCCGTCCTAAGCCAAAGAGATGTATCTCAAGTTTTGGCCGAAATGCATGTTTTTATACCTTATCATAGCTGGAGCTATTTTCTATATATTTCCATAGCGAAATAAACGTATTCAATTGTTAAGTATTTAAGTAAGTTAAGTGCTAACAAATTTTGACGTGCCACAAAAAATATGAGAAAACCTAAGCGATTATATATCAATTCCTTGGCCAATTAGATATATCTCATTGTAAAAAAAACTAGTAATCTAATTAATATAAATTCATAACTACACCATTATTAACCTCTGCATTAGTACAACTACAAAAAAAATGTTAGTAAATATTTGAAAATATTGACGCGATTTCGAAAATTCAAAACATGCCTATATCTCAAAACAGTGAAACCTTGAGATACGTCTTTTTGGGCTTAGGAGGGCAGAATATGTGTTCCACGTGTTGTCCATTTCGATTGACACACGTCTTTATGCAATTTTGAAATGAGGTTATTTAATGGGACCATTTCTTCCAACCCATTGAAATGAGTAAATAGTATTTAACAGATCCTTTACTGTAATGTTTTTTGTACATTTCTTGCCGTTTTTGTTATTCAACAAGCAATAAAACCTCAATTTGGTATAAATTGTCGTGTACAACGGAGCATTTATCACACGTATCCGTCGTTAGTTACAATTTGAATTTGAAATATTTCAAATTTTACAATACGAATTTTAATAATAATAATAATAATAACAATATTTATTCATGTAAGCCGTATATAATACAGATATGAAAAGTCAAAAAAGGTATACACATAAAAAAATAAAATAAATAAATAAGATAGTGACAAGCAACAAATAACATATAACATAATTAACATACATTTTTCTTGCAAATATCCAGTCAGTATACATATTAGATACATTTATATTTAAAAAGTACCACTTAAGAATTCGCCAGCGCTATAATAGCATACATTGGAAAGTAAAGTTCTAATTTCCTTTTTATATATCATATAATTTGATATGTTCTTTACATGGGCTGGTAACTTATTATAAATTGTTATACAGTTGTAGGATGGTGATCGTTTAAATGCAGTGGTATTGTGTCGGGGGATACGTAAAAGATTGCCATGTCTTGTACTGTGATCATGGACAGCGGAATTAGCTTCAAATAAATGAAGATTTCTTTGCACGAAAGTTAAACATTTATATATATAAATAGCAGGTGCAGTTAGGATGTCTTTATCTTTAAACACTTGTCGGCAACTTTCATTAGATTTCATATTAAATATTAATCTTAAAATTTTCTTTTGAGCAATAAAAATTCTACTGAAGTCTTTACCACGACCCCAGCTAATAATATTCAAGGAGATGTGTGAATATGCCATTGCATAGTATATATTTAAAAGACCCGAGACATCCAAGGTGTCTTTCATTTGTAAAATGGTGTAGTAGGCCTTATTTAGTTTTTTACTAACATTGTCAATCTGATCATCCCAGGTGAGTCTATTATTCAGGTGAGTTCCTAGAAACACTACTGAATCCGAAAATTCAATACCATCTACCAGTTGGATATCACTCGTAATATCTCTTCGAATAAAAAAATTTATGCATTTAGTTTTCTTGCTATTCATGATTAGTTTGTTTCGTTGGCACCAAGTGTCAAATTCACAAATTGCACATTTTATTGCTGATTCAAGTGCCTGAGGGGATTCTGCGGATACAGTAATTGTAGTATCATCCGCGTACATTGTGAGGATCCCACCAGTGATATGTTCTGGTAGATCATTTAAAAATATCAGATAAAGCGGAACTTGTAGATATGACTTTTGTTTTGGGCGAGTCAGACAGAAATGGTTTACTTGCCAATAGAATTTATCACCAACGTTATCCTGAAAGAAGGATTCCTAATGTTAGCAGCTTCCAAAATCTTCTCGATAGATTTCTGCAAACTGCAAATGTCGAATATAAAAAAAGTGAAAGAATAAAACGTGTTGTGACATGTTAATCAAAGAGAAATGTGCTCATTGGTAGGAATAAGTAGACGGTGTAGGTCGAATCTTAAAAACAAATAAGTTGCATGAATATCACATTTAAATGCGCCAGGAATTATCTGATGACGATTTTCAAATGCGCCTACAGTTTTGTAACTGGGCCAGAGGTAAAATGCAAGACGATATCAACTTCTTCATTAATGTTTTATTCACTGATGAGGCAACTTTCATAAGAGTGGATTTGTTAAGAGGCACAATTACCATTTTAATGCTTCGGAAAATCCTCACTTCCTTATGCAAGTTGAAAACCAACACAGATGGTCTATAAACGTTTTGGGGAGGAATTATTGGAGAACATGTAATGGTGCCACATTTCTTTGATAGTACATTGACAGGTGCTATTTATCTTCGTTTTTTGTAAAACTGTCTGCAACAATTATTGGTAAATCTCCCTGTAAGAATTCGAAATAGGATGTGGTTCCAGCAAGATGGTGCTACACCACATTATTTAAATGCAGTTAGAGACCACTTAAATGATATCTACCCCCATCAATGGATTGGAAGTAATGGACCCACTAAATGATCTGCTAGATCCCCAGATCTTACTAAAATGGATTTCTTTTTATGGGGATACGTAAAGGAAATTGTTTATAGAGACACACCAACAATAGTACAAAATATGAAGAAAAGAATAATAACTGCCTTTAGATCTATCACACCGGTAGTTTTAGGAACAGTGGGAACCTCATTTCAAAGGCGCATGGAGATGTGTGTTAATCAAAATGGGCAACATGTGAAACGTTTATTAAAATTTTTTCTACTGAAGGCTGAAAAACTTCGGTCGCTGGCCTTTTGGAATATTTTATCCAATAAATATTATTCTCTCTCTCTCTTTTCTACTGAGTTATTTGAAAAAACCTCTCTTTTTAAGTATATTCTTGAATTTTGTAATTATTGCTCAATACAACGAAATTGGTTGCAATGGGCTTGTTCCATGATATTCTTTTTAAATGGTTTTTATACTCATATAGTACTCGATATTCTCAATATACATTTAAAATTTCGTATTATTAACTTTTTCCGTTCTCGAGATATAAGGAGTTGAAATAAGTAATAGTTGCAAAAACCGAGCGCTCATTTGTGACGTCACTATACGCAAGTGACGTAAGAAAAATGGCTTTCTGGAACCTTTACAGGTTAATAAAGTCGAAAAACATGGAATTTTTAAATGCTGGTAACTAAATAAATACGTCGAGTGGAAGTTCGTTCTATGTGTCTACGGAAAGGAGAAGGTCGGCGATGAATTCTAATCGTACATTGCAGGGTCGAAATCGAAAATTCGTTCCGGCAGGAGCGAGAGAAAATTGTAATTTTTTGACATTTCACCAAATTGTACTCCCCTACTGTCAAGTAGTAAGCAATACAAACAATACTTCGAAAACACTTATAATTATAACCAATAAGGAGCATCAAGTCTATTGAGATCGCCGTGTCTATGCGTATAGTGACGTAGCGCCTGGCCACGCCCCATTTTCGCGAGATGGAAATTAGTAGTAGTTTTTAAGATTTTAAACGTGCGAATAAGATTCTGATTTTTTGCAGATCCATTAATTTATACTTGCACTTTCGATTTATGAAATAAAAAAAAAATGCCGAACAAGCCCATTAGCCATAGGGAGGTACTTATAAAAAATGTTCGTTCTTCATTTCTACACGACATCGTTGAAAAATATACAGGGCGTTCCATTTGAAAAAAATTAAGAAAATTCAATTTAAAAAGTTCTTAATTGAAAAATAATTGGCCACCCTGTACAGTTTTAGGAAATGAAAGTGATTCATAAAACATTAGTTAGATGTCTCACATAAGGTTTCCTTAAAAACCCATCATTGTGACTGTGGTGATTTTTTTGATACCCATCTGCAGATTGCATTATTTCAAATATTAATGCTAATATAGGAATGAATAGACCCTACAAAGGGCTTCAAAAAATGTACTGATGTACATAGCATTCCATTAAAAAAAAAGGAACTAGGTCCTGTAATTTCGTCTTGGCTCGCCCTGAATGTTCGAAAATAATTTACAGTTATAGACTTTTCTAGTTTACTTGTAACTTTTTAAAAACTTTCTGACTGTCTTAGAACTCGAGATATCGAGGTCCAACCTGTATAATTATATACAAGTTTCAAAATGTATTACTATGTTTTTGCTCGCTCCTCTCTATAGAGGAGTTTCACTGTACCAAGATTCCTACACTATAGAATGCAGATTTTTTTGAAGTTTGTTCTACATCTTTGAGCTCTTTTAGAGACGTTGACAGCAACAGATTTATTGCTGCAATTGGGTTGTTCACGTCTAGCTCAGTATTAAAGGCTTGTCCCACTTAAAGGTTGTATTTCGTGGCAATCTACTTTTCACTTCACTTTTGTTGATTTATTTGCACTCTTCGACACTTAAATACTTATGTTTCCTCCAGGTCCATACTCCATATTGCAGTTTGTGAACAATATTTTGAAATTTTACATGTTTACTTCGCTGGAGGACCACTGCAGCGCATTTGTTTCAACCACATCTTCCCATCATAACTGAGCTGCATTCTTTGCAAATAACTTTAGTTCGTTCATATAGAACGGTTTACTTTGTTTTCACATCGGCACGCAATAAAATTTAGAAGATTTTGACAATTTGCACATACTGTTTTTGAAACTGGATTCATTTTTATTCATCAAACATTTGAATTTTGGTTATCTCTGAAATAATTCTGATAAACAGCTAGCAATACAGCTTTTAATCCAATTGCAATGCAAATTGTTCCCTATCCTGGTGAATATTTGGCTGTAATTTAATTATAATTGTCATTCGTAATAAGTCAAATACAGTAAGAAGATTATTAATTTTTGTCTCCAGTACTGTTAGTATAATTGGAAATATTATAAATTATATATTCCTCATTATCTCTACACAATTGGTGGTAAACTCGCTCATATTATTATTTATCAAATAGATTTCGACATTGGAAGCAGTAATGACACTTTGCAGTTTGTAAGTTTGGCACTACCTGTAGCTAGATAACTTTTACTTGGAATCAGTCAAACTGTATGTGCGTTTATAAGAATGTATTAATATTATCCGCCAACTTTTTATAGCATATAAGAATTTGTAGGAAAAATATAAATAAACGTTTTCTTTATCTTCTGGTGTAATGTTAACGCAATGTTTTTTTTTAACAAAAAGAAGGTTAAGAGTTTGTATTATGTATTGAACGGAATCAGAATAAAAAAGAATGGAAGAATTAATTGATAAATGATATATCGAAACTTACGTGCCTAATACAACTCTTGAATTATTTATGAATTATTTGATTGACGGATGGTTTTGAACAATAAATCTGGTTGAGTCCTAACAAAACAAAGTATTAATTTTTGATTATTTTATTTGAGATGCCATTTTATGTCAAATGTACAAAGAGCACGTCAAAATCAGCCACTGTTGCTGAAGTACAGAAAAACAAAAAAATGATTTATAACCGTTTTCTTGACTGTTTTTCGGTGTATGAGATAGAGTGGGTTGAGTTAGTACTATTTCCTTCATTGCTGGTAATAAATGATTGAAGATGTCAATAGCAAGTAGCTCGATTGCATAATGTAATAATTTAAAATGCAATGTCAGAAATAAATAAAACAGTCCGTTTAGTGTATTTATAAAGAATGTGGTTAACGTTAAAACTTATTATAAAAGTTTTAAATAAGCAAGTTAGGAATTCATAATTAAAAATTAATTCCTAATCTATAATATTTTACGTGGAAGATGTAACACAAAGTGAGAAGTTTATGAATTAACATAGAAAACAAATTACTTAAAAAATATTACGTATACCTAGCTGAAAATATAAATAAGTAGATGTTTTACTACAACCTTGAAGAAATAATTTCCTGGCATACGAATAATTGTTTAATTATATAAAAATAAAATCTAAAATCTACGTAAATGTCCCTTATAATTTATATACTCACAACAATAACAGTTCTATTGTTTATATCCAGTAAACCAGCAGCCGAAATACATACAGGATGTTGGCTTCTGATCAGAATCAATAGTATGTATTTTTTAAGAGGAATACTGTTTGGCAAGTACCAGCTGCAATGATAATACAAGGTGTTGCTTAGTGCTTCAGCCTTAAACAAATACGTCACATGGAGACTATTTGAAAATTTTATTAAATTCTTACATACATATATTGTGAAAATACTATCGTCTCTCACCCTGATTATATTCCCACCAGGTAATACTATAAGGAAGAGAAATTTCAAATACGTATTTTCTGTAAATATAATCGATTGCGCTTCTAAAGAATTCGTTCGGTAACATATTGAGGATATCATTTTTCAGAAAAATTATGATTTTAATAATCACATAAAATCAGAGCCACCTCCAAATGTTTTAAACATAGGTTACTTCTTATATTCGACAAAAACTTACTGTTAAGTTACCTACCTCATCTGTTAAAAATTGAGCTGGTAATCCATATAACAAAAAAAATTCACCTATTACTCCACCACAGATAAATATGGAACGAAACTTTTGTACGAATGAAACTTCACTAAAACAAAAAAATCTTAGAATAACTCATAATTAATTTCAAAGGTAATGAGCTAATACTTAAACGCCAACCTACTTTAAATAGGTATTTTTCAACTACCAGTGTTCAAAATATGTCACTTTTAAACATTTCCGTACTAAAATAGACAAATCGGAACATTATTGGAAGAATTTGTTTCGAAACTGTGTCTAAAAATTCTACTTGGGACTGAAAAAAAAACTCTTCCCCCACCTTATCTTCAAAAGTATCGCTCAGAAAAATTTGTCTTTTTTTTCTAATTCCTTGACTTTGAGCTAAACCAATTCAGTCACGATTAATTTTTTATTTACCTAACCTATCACAAAACCAAAGAAAAAACAGACAGTACTTTAGACAACAAGGGAGAATAAACGGGACACACATCTCACGCCAGAATGCCGCCGTTCGAGGCGACTTTTTCTCTTACACCAAGATAGGCAATGGTAGACAGGTTAACTTACAAAGCATTTGTAACATGAGGAGAGCAATACTAAATATAATAAACTAATTAAATTTTATGTTTAGTAAGTTTTAAAAATTCATAGATTATCGTTCTTAGTAGATCATTCCTGGCGAGGAGGTAACAAAGAGATGTAATTGTTAATAAATTAAACACTGCTTTTAGATGAATCAATCAATATATTATAAATACTCTACATATGTTTCGGCTTATTAGGCCTTTATCAAGAGTATTACATAGTGAATACTAAAGTTTCTGACGTGCTTATTCAATTTATACCTAAAAGTATTTATGTTTTTATCTATTTATGACTTAAGCTACTTAATATTTAATTTAACATCTTCAATTATTTGAATGTTTGGAGTGGACCTAAGCTGATTATATAAATCAAAGGATATTTCTTAACAATTGGTTTATTATAGGGATGTTTAGGAAATTCTGCTGGTCATTTGTGGTGCAAGGGTTGTACTTGAAAGATTTTTTGATTTCTAGTTGTTCTAGCAGATCTAAACGTTTACCTTTTCTTTCTGAATGAAGTAAATTTATGTTATCAGTATCTATGAAATGGTTGTTTTCAATACAGTGTGTTGACATTCCTGTATTTTTATTGTTATTTAAGATTGATTTTTTGTGTTCTTTTACCCGGTTGACAACGCTTCTACCACTCTGACCGATATAGACAGCATCGCAATCCTTACAATTAATTTTATATACACCTGATTTATCAATTTTATTTAGTTTTTCTTTGTTATTAAACAAAATGTTTCCTATATTTGTTTTGTTCACACTTATTGTAGAGATACCCAAATTATTCAATTTTTTAGAAATCTTGTTACTAAATTTCGGAACATAATTAATAAAACTATATTTTGTGGGTTTGTTAGGCACAGTGAAAAATTCTTTTTGAAGCATTTTGCGTTGTTTGTTTTTGACCATGTTATCTATTAGTGACTCGTTGTATCCGTTATTTCTTGCAATTTGTTTAATTATATTTAATTCTCTATCAAAATCACTTTGATCTAAAGGAAAATTCGTCAGTCTATGTATTAGACTATGAAAGGGTGAAATCTTAATTTGCCATGATTGCTGCGAATTATAATGTATTACTGTATCTGTAGTGGTAGGTTTGCGGTAGATGCTAAATTTCAACTGATTGTTATGTTTTTTGATATTCATATCTAGAAAGTTTAATTGACTATTTTGCTCCGATTCCATTGTAAACTGAATTTTACTATTAAAAGAATTAAAGAAATTAAGGTAATTACTTAGGTTTCTTTCTGTACCGGTCCATATACAAAAAATATCGTCTACATATCGAGTCCAATAAAACACATGTGTATTTAAACTGTTATTGCTATTAAAAATTAAATTTTCTAGGTTTGACATAAATATTTCAGCTAACATACATAGTATTCACTATGTAATACTCTTGATAAAGGCCTAATAAGCCGAAACATATGTAGAGTATTTATAATATATTGATTGATTCATCTAAAAGCAGTGTTTAATTTATTAACAATTATTTTCAAGATGTTTCACAAGGAACCTACCACAAGTTCAGTTCAGTGTATTAACAAAGAGATGTGTTGCATTGTAGCAATACTGGCAATGGAATATTATTATATACTAGTTTTGCATTGATAAACTAGTTGCAGGTGCGTTGTGGTGTCTCTGAAAAATCCAGTTTTTTATATCGTGTAGGTATCCACTGCAATCACAAAAGGGTGTCTCCGATAATTTCTTTTTATATAGGCGAGAGTTGACAGTTTCGTGTCCAAACATACATCTCATATATTTAATATTAACATTTCTGTTAGGATGACTTATACAGGCCAAAGGAGAACTATGTAGCTTGTTGTTGATTTTGCAATATGTATAGTTGTGGCTGTTACATATTTTGGTCCACTCTTCTTCCCATAGTTTTTTCATATTTTCTCTTAATTTGAAAATATGAACACTGGGAATAAAGTGTAGATTGATTAAAAATTATCGGAATTAGATTAGATTCCTTTAGTCTTCAATAGTATCTAATATTTATTAAATAAATAATTTAAGAAGCAAATCTTATTTTTTTGAGCGACAAAGGAAATTTTCCTTTACACCACTTGCCATGCAGAAATAAATCTACTTTCACACTAAAAAAATGACATATTTTTGGCACTGATAATAGGAATGCTTATCGCGAAATAAACAGACGCCATGGTAGGTACTTACGATGTTAAGTTGTACATAGCCATACATAATATGGCTTCGTTGATTCCCAAGAATATAGCAATTGGTAGAGAAACCATATCGTTTATCCGTTTAGTAAATCTAAAAGTTCGTAAAGAATAATTAAACAGTCCACTTTAAGTGAAAATCACCTTTAAAAAATTTTAAAAGGAGAAGATTGTCAATTATATCCATATGTATGTTTTTACTTCCCTCGCATACCGAAGGGAAGTATTGTATTTATATTTGTTCAACGGCTACTCTGGCATAACGGAACCGATTTCTATGAAATATTCCGCAACCTGTAGAATACGTCTCGTCAGTAGTCCCATATCTTTCTGATCAAGCTACATCTAGTATAAGATGAACAAGAATTCAAAAGAAAACATAGGCCAATATTTGAAATTATGCCGGAGGTGCCGGTTCTACAATTGGGTTTCAGATTAATAAAATCTGGTCCATATGTACGTAATAAATTAATTTTAAACGTAATTATAAACTTTTAGGAAAAAATACAGAAACAGATCGAATATTAAATTAAAATTGCCAATTCCTAATTTTAGTGTTTAAAAGAATAATATTTTACAGTTGCCTGCGGACCGAATAGTGCAGTCAATGAGTCGGACGAATATGTTACAAATGCGTAGCCCAGCTGGACCACCCCTCCCCATATTTTCTCGAGGATGCTGAATACGAATATAATCACTCCTATCGGTTTTCGTGTATGGACGCGCAACAGCAAGGATTTTAAAAGTGAATCATTATTTGTTTGCTTAATGAGCAAAATGCACAATTTTTTTAAACATCACAGATGAATAGATCACTAAAAAACATAGTTTTTCCAGTATTTTTTTTTTAGTGTTCTAAATAAAGGTTAAAAAAATTATTTACTGCATCTGTCAATTTAACTGCGTTTAAATGGAGAAGTTTCCGCGCTACTTGTGTGTGACGTCAGCGGGCACATCGCACCGACCGAAAACGTATTGTGATTGCGAATGTGTACACATTATTTATGTTGTGTTATGGAAAATACCAAGCAAAAGTAGCTATAAATATTGTATTGTGCCCAAACGTACAAATACTACAATAAAAACTCCAGAAAAGTTATTTTTTAATGTGCCTAGACGCGATAAAATTAGGAAGAAATGGTGCAGAGCTGAGACGAAACGACCGAAATGCAGAATTGTCATCATCCTCAAGATTATATTGCTGCCAGGATCATTTTGATGTAAATTTACGCATTAAAACTAATTATTTTATAATAATATTATGAAAATATGTACCTAACCCTAATATTATTGTGATAATTTGTTTACATATCATGGTGAATTTGATCACTTTCCTATTTACAGGAATACAAAAGTTTACTAATTCTGTTAATAGGAACCTTGAAATGCATAAATGTATAAGAACGGTGGGAATAATGTAACTTCTCGACGATCTACATATTATCCAGTTATATATTTATATGTACCTATGAATGTATGTCAACAGTTATTTACTATTAATGTACCTACCTACCTATAAGTATGTACTTAGTAAGTGACGGGAGGTATTTATTATATAAGAAAGTAAAGCATTCTAAGATGAAAAATATTAATTAATTTAACATTAAAACATTGCCTTGTTTACCTATTTTGAGGTTAGGTACATAAATAATTTATTATATTTAACTACAGTAAAAGGATAAAAATGGGCACAATTGAATTAATATTTAGAATAATGAATGACACATACCTTGTTGCTTTAGTACCTCCAATTTCTGCACTAATAAAATCAGTATTAGTAGCAAAAAAGTTTGTCATCATAACATCAACAACAGGCAAATTGTCACTCTGGCGCCGTAAAAACCCACTGTCCGTCATTTTTACCACTTAATAATTAAAATAAATAAATAAATGATTTCTTTTATGAAAATATCAATACACATTTACAAAACACAAAACAATTTACGATTTAACGCTTTGCAGATAGACGACCATTAGACATTATGCCGAATGACGTCAGACCAATATCGTGGGGTTTTCAGTCACGTGGATATGTTCCCATAAAATTTTGAATTTCAAAGTCATTTATTTAGGGTACACGTGTTTTTTATACGTTTTCTTCATTACTTTCTCAACTTATATAACATATAACGAAAAAATAATAAACTATTGCATTTCTAAAATTCATGCATGTTGCTCATTGTATTGAAACATATTCTTTACACATAGAGTTCACACAGATAGTTATTTTCTCTGCTGTTTGCAAAATTCTATAAAGAATATGCAAAGCAAGGGTTTTAACGTGACTGTCCGGCAGATTTGACCAGGTGAAGGATAATGTCAAAGACATGAGCGTCACTACCCTTGGAGGTTGAATATACCCTCCCAGGGGGTGGGAAAATGATAAAATTTATCTCTTCTCGGCAAAACTTTTGATCCCCCCTCCGTCCGTTTTCGACTAACTTTAGGCGACTTCTACCTTTCCTACTTTCTCAAATGACCCAAGCCCCCACCATTTTATTTTTTTCGTCATAACCATCCTCGAGCACCGTCATGTGAACTAAAAAAGGAGCAAAATCACAGAATTCACCCTTAAGGGTTAGTTGCCCCAAACTTCACTTGCCGTCACCATTCCTGTATAGTTCGACTACTATTAAATTTCTATCCATTCCCCTGTAGGTATTGCCGAGCACCAATGAAAGTGTACATGCGAGAGGGGTGGGTTTTGATTATTTGAGGGGGTTGGAAGGGTCGAAGTCGACTAAAAGTATATTATTCGCCATTAGCATCCTCGAAAACAGACGGAAAAATGTTTCAACGAGAAGGGATATATTTTATCATTCTCCCACCCCCTGGGAGGGTATAGTCAACCCCCAAGGTTGGTCACGCCTATGTTTTTGATATTGTCCTTCGCTCTTTGTCATGTTCGTGCACGAAAACCAATAAAAAGGGTGAGTTTTGGCCATTTGAAGAAGTTGCCCTGAACAAAAACTTCCTTCCACATAATTGGAAATTTTTTTCATATCACTGCATCAAAGATTTTAATTTATTGGCCCAATAAAATGTTACAAGAGTGTCGCTACTAGCTGAGCTTATAAGTTATTTGATTTTGCAGAATTTTCTTCTCTATAATTTACATCTCTTTGGTAGTTTTGTACTCCCATTTTAACAGTTATTTACGGAAAAAATATATTTAAGTTTGACGCCATTTTGTATTATTTTTGTCCACGGTGGCATTGACAATATTTCAAAATACATTTTGACTATTAAAAACTGTAGGTAATAGATCGAATATTTTCACAAGGATTATTTAATCCTAGCTCAAATCATCTAAGGACTGTACAAATGATTTTCTTTAACCTCTTGCAGTTTTGGGATATTACTGTGTTGAATATTGGTCACTTCGCTATCAGACAAAAATCCAAGATAATGTGCTTATTCATGTCTTACTTACTTCAATATAAAGACATGATGTCTGACGCATTCATTAAATTTCTTTCTACAGAATTTAAGATCATAATTATCCTTCATGTCTTCTAAACGTAGATCTTTTAGTTTCTTGTTCAAGACTCGAAGTTGGCCTACAGATGATATAATCAAAAAGCAAGTTAGTATATTTGCTCCAATATATATCATGCATGCAACGCATGATATATAAATTTCAAACATGTATACCAGCAAAAGTGGAACTCCTTGAGGGATATAACAATCAAATACTGATCCTCCTCTTAATACTGGTTTTAAATCTATCATTACAAAGGCAAGAGCCATGTATGTTGTATACCACGTTTGCAACTTGAAGTATCTTGAGAACATCTTGTTTCGACTATCCTGATAGTCGAGAATCCAGAAATGTTGTATACATTCCAGAGCTAGGTTCATTTCTTTTCTATAATATAACAGAAGTCCATATTTAACTGCTACCTGAAAAGTAATTTGTTAAGAGCAATATTAGTACTTATGTTCAACAGTTAATTATTATTTATCTGCATGTAATTGTAATATAACACATTCTTTATAGGATTTACAAACAGCAGAAAAAGTTATGTATGATATATAAAAAGATCGTTTCTCTTTTTATGTCCCTTCTTTCTCTGCTGTTTACCAATTTCTATAAATAATATACCTTAAATGTTAATATCGTTGCCAAATGAATATTGAATATTAATTATGTTCTCACGTAAAGTAAACTTCATATTTCTAAGTCAGATAAAAAATTTCAAAGCTTTGCCGCCTATTACCACTAGGATAGAGCGGGGCATGGATTAAAATAAAAAATTAAGGAAAACTCGTATCAGTTATAATTTCTAATAATTACGCCACTCACTCCTAAAATATTTTACGATCTAACGGTCACTACTGTTTACTTAATTTTTACACACATACATAATGCTGTAAAAGGCAAGCAGAACGGCACAGGTATTAAGCAGAGACAGACCACAGTCTTCCGCGATATTTCGAACGAGTTGTGTTATATTTAGAATATATAGACTATGTGCTTCATACAATAATACAGTGTGTGGTTCAGTGTTTACATTTTATTTTGATTGCGAGTGCCTAGAATGTATAATACTTTAAGAGATAAGTGAAATTGCTCTCTGTTTAAGCGTATTTTATGTAGTTGTGCAAAAATATTCCGGCGGATGTTGAAATATTCGAGTGTTTTCCATTTTTTAGTTCCTGTGGTAAAATAATATTGTGATAATGTTCAGGTCTTGGGAAGATCCTCAACCTAGCACCAGCAGAGAATTTAACGAAGATATGGGAAATGGTAATGGCTCGCAAATTACAGAGAAAAATTCTAGACAATATTTATGCGAACATACTAAAAAAGTAGTTTTAAACGTTTATAAAAATACAAAAGAAAGTGAAGGTGAAAAAGGAGCCGTGGAAAAAACGGCCTACTTAACAGAAATTTCAGAACGGTCTATCTATAGAACAATTAAGGATGTGGTACCTAATCGAAAAGTTAGATCGGATAAAGGAGCAGCAAGAGCATTAGATTCGTCCATGGTGAAATTGATAAGAGATTTAATTTATAGCAAGTATATGGAAAATGAGGTACCAACGGTGGAATCAATAAATATGGAACTGAAAACAAATGGTGCAGTGTCAGTTAGTCAAGCAACACTTCGGCGCTGGATAATAGAGATAGGATTTAGGGTCAAGATTATTAATAAAAGGGCAGGTATTATGGAAAGCTTCAGAATTGTGCAGTGGCGTAATGAGTATTTGGAAAATATAAAAAAATTTCGAAATGAAGAACGACCTATTTATTATTTACATGTAATTTGGTATGATACCCACGATACCGTGAAAAAAGGCTGGATAGATGGTTCAAAGAAATGTAAAGTTGATATGACTGCAAATAAAGGAACCAGATTAGTAATTGTACATTGTGGATAAGAAAATGGATGGATGCATAATGGTCTCAAATTAAGTGGAAAAAAAATGGAAGAATCAAACGTTGACTATCACCAAAACATGACTGCGGATATTTTTGAAGCATGATTTCAGACTTCATTGCTACCAAATATATAAGAAAACAGCGTAATCGTTTTAGACAATGCTTTGTATCATTAGCGACAAATTGAGAAAATACCAAATACGGGAACAAAGAAAAAAGATATTCAAGAATTTCTCCGAAAACATAATTTGGAATTTGAAGAAAATTTTAGGAAGAAAGATCTTTTGGAAATTGTTAAGAAGCAAAGCTTCCCAAAAAAATATGTGATTGATAGCATGGCTAAAGCTCAAGGACATACAGTTTTACGTTTACCCCATATTTCTGCATTTTTAACTCGACAAAACTAATATGGAGTCAGCTGAAAAGAAGTATTCGCAAAAAAAAACACCTTCCCCAAATTTGATGCCAAAGTAGTCGACCTTATTAAAGCTAAAGTGGGAGAAATAGCACCAAGGAATTGGAAAAAATGTATTCAGCATGTCATTAAAATTGAAGATGAATTTATTAAGTTAGAAAAAAGCATCAGCCCTAATCAAGACCGTTTAATAATATCTGTAGATTCAGATACCGACGATGATACCGATTTAGAAAGTGGTTGTGAAGTGTTGAGTGAGTGTAGTGATGAGAGTTTTAAATAAAATGTTATATGTGATTTGATTTAGTGTACATCGTTTCATTAGTGTTTTACATACGCGCAAATGCAATATAACGTGATTTTTATTTATTATATTATATGTATACATATTTTATTTGATAATTATTTGTTTGTTTCTTTTTCAGAACTGAATTTATTTACTTCATTTGTTTGTTTCCTAGAATTTCATTTATTTATTTAATCTGGGTTAATTAGATTACGGGTTATTGACTAAATTCAATATTTTGTTTATTTAAGGAATTTAAAAATTTACTTTATTTCTTTGACCTATTTTAATAATATCGATAACCTTAACTCTGAACCCACATTTTTTTGTAAGGAATTGCTCGTACCTGCTCGTGGTCCTTGCTGGGCAACAATAATAATTCGATAAATTATTATTGGCGAAACTGAGCAACAAAAGAATATTTGGTATAATTTTAATTTAGACCAATAAAATTCATCAATGCTCCACCAATATATAAAATATTATTCCTATCTTAACACAAGCAAAACAGAATAATTTTTTTTAATTTATCGTTATCACTGTAACAAATAACTATTTATTTATCAACCATACATTAAATTAATTAGATTGTAACTCACGGCACAATAATTTTAAGTACGGTCCTGAGCCGCAATAAATTACGTCGGCTTTGACACTTTTATGGCCGAGTTTTATGGCTTTTTTTTTGGGTGTCTCGCGCTGTGTTCACTCCTTTGTCGGGAATTTTTTATTTGACTTAGAAATATGAAGTTCACTTTACATAAGATTCTGGATAGTGCATTTTTTACAATTAAATATCCAAGTAATAATTGTGGTTTTAAAATAGCCTATAGGTTATCCTAAATTATTTCTAAGACTACTTATAACGTAAATAGTTTGGAAGGACTGTATGAAACCGATTTAAAATCTTTATAAGAGTACAAGGACCCATCTAGAGAAGAGTCTATACGTCTCTTTTAAAACTACTAGTAAAACAAGTTTTAATGAATTGTCTAAAGCTTTACTCAGAGAATATTATACTTGGTTTTGGATAGGCACTATATCCAAACTTAAAGGACACACACAAATGCTTTGAGCGGACTCTTTGTATTTAATGAAGTAAGAATAAATGCAAAATAAGAACACTCCAGAACAGAATTAGTTATTCTCAACCCAGCCACTTATAGTTTTTTTTATTAAATATTTACCACTAGGTGATTTATTTTTTTTCACATTCATACCACTTTTTTCATCACCATCTTGAACAACGGATCGGTGGCTCAATGATAACGTGTTAGTTTTGAGATCACAGAGTCCCAAGTTCGAATCCTGGCAGGACATGGATGTTAGAGACGTTTTCAAAAATTTTACCGAGATGCTAGCAGTGGACTAGGGCTCTGTTGAGTGGCACAACACGTCTAGTCGCTGTAATCACTCCTGAGTTCGAATGTTATCTTCGGCAGATGGCAATACCACAGGGAATGGATGTTCAGTAGTTGTTTGTGTGTGTTGTGTACATGCCCTGGTTGAGTGGTAGGGTAGACATGACGACTACCCCTGGGCGCTAATGCAAGTTTGTGCAAAATTTGCAATAAGTTGTGCAACATTGTGCTAAATTGGGCGATTAAGAGGGAAAATTAATTTAATTACAGCATGTACAGTGGCAAACTTCAAGTTTTTCCCCACCGTTTAAAAAATTGGAGGAAGTAAAATTTGGAAGTTCGTGTATAAAATTGTGCAAGAAATGTGCAAAATTGTGCAAAATTGCGTAAAATGACGATGCAGAATTTGGTCCGATTGCTCACAGGGCGAGGAAAACTTAAACGACTCTAAATATACTTAATATATGGAACACTTACTTCGGTTGTTACAAAAATTGACTCGAAATATTCCAAATCAGGTTGCAAAACGAAAGTTGTAATAGAAAGAGCAGTTATGGTGTACAATATCACGTGGTTGAAAATTACAAGCAGCTTTTTCACTCTTTTTTGGGGGTGCACTCCAAGAAAAGAAAGAAGCTTTAAACAGAAGGTAAATGTTAGTTCTGACATTGTATTCGAATGAAGCCGTTTCAGAAATATGTGGGATTTTAGTTAAGGATAATTATTCTCTTAATAAATAATTATTTGTGGGAATGATTTCCAAGAGAGACAATAGAACTAATTGCGTGCTGAAATAGGTATAAAATATTTATAAATGTATTAAGAAGTAATTGTTGCAATTTCACATGTTATTAAAGAGATTCAATTTATAGGGTGTTCTATAATTAAGTACTTTATATAGGTATAGTCTACTATTAAATACGTCACTTTACTGCTGCATAATATTGATTCCTTATTTACTGCATATGTCAAAGTACATAATTTTATGGCCACAATTGTGACACTCAAAAGGAGATATGTTTGGTTGCTTTCTACACTGGATTAGTTGTGGGAATTTCTGTGAAATATTTTTCAAACTGTAGGATATAACTCGGTAGTGATTGTATTGCAAATGAATTTGCGCTACATCTAATGTAGCCTGCGTCCAGTGTACAACGGGTCAGGCTCTCAAAGTGTCAATAAAGTTCGAATTTGAATAGAATTGCATGAACATTTGTAGTTAATAAATACAAAAGTTTTCAGATTTGTAGAACTTGATATTTTTTTACAATGCTGGCCTTAGATACACTCCCTTAGCCAAGAGATTCTAAAAAATTATCCGATGTACGTATATCTGTAGATTTAATACCAAACAAAAAACGAAAGCTTTTCGTAACTTTTTAAATTCATCCTAAAGAACGAATAGGGATCTACACAGTGAACACTCATTTCACATCAAGGGGTCCGTTTTGATGAGTTTATGTAATGTAAGAACATGAAATGGACCACGGATAGAAAGGTTTAAACAATAAAGGTGTAGCATTTGAAAAAGCTACATTAATAATTTCAGTTTGAATACTGTAAATTAACCTTGATTAATTCATTTTTTTGAGTATGCGACCCACGATCTAGAATCCGATAGTAGATGGTTGCCTATCTTGATGAGAAATTGTGGGTAGTAAACATATTTTCTTTAAGCATACTTTCGAGTTAGGGGTGTTATTCACATATTCTTGTAGTTGAGATATTACATAATTGTGTAATTCAGTCTTTTGAATTGCAAAGTCCTTTGTTGGCGCATTTTTATTGGCTAGAGAACGAGTTCTCTAGATGCTCAAGTTGGCAACACTGAGAACAGGAGAACTGGAGAGTACATTTCCAGCTGGGGGTTCGTTCTTCGACAGCGACGAGATTAGCGGAATGGCGGCGGTCCCGGTTTTGTAGTGAAGAATTTGGGTTTTACATCACTGACACTGAAAAGGGATTTGATTTGATGTACCCAGTGTTTCTTTACCGTCCTGCCAGAAGCATTTTGTAAATTCCAGGAAGGAATTCTGTTGCTTGTCATAATCTGATCGCCACGTGTCTCGTGAGGCTATGTAATACTCTCTATATGAGAGTGCTTTGGAGAGGCTTATGTTTGGTATGAGCATATGTTTTGGAGGTGTATATGTGTTTGGAGAGGCATGTATTTTTGGAGAGGCTTACAATTGGGATGAGCACATGTTTGATGCTGTAATTTTGGTTATGTAAGGGGGCCCAGTATTGTTAGAGGAGTAATGGGAGGAAGTCTATTACTCAGACATTTGGTTTTATGTGGGTCCTGCTGACATCTAGAGAAGTTTTGGGTTAGAGAGTTGCCCGCAGCAGTCTCCAAGAGATTTGGGCAGAGCTTTTGGAGTGACACGGAGTCGCAGTTGCAGCCAACGTCGAGAACATCTAGAAAAGTGGCGACGAGTCCCGTTGCAGTCGTCACAGAAAATGCCAAGGCCTTAACCAGGTTTTTTTGTTCATTTTAGTCAAATATTTTAAAGCAAACATTATAGTTTAATTGAGTGGTTTTTGTTCGTATGTTGAAGTAAATTATACCACAATCTTGCAACTATAAATCAAGCTCTAAGTTTGTGTGTAGAATGATGATACATTTAAGAGTTTTACTGTAAAACACCCATGGTACCGTGAGATGTTAATTCACCTACTATTATGTCACGCATATAATATTCAATTCATGGTAAATCTTTAATTCGTCTTTGTAAGTTATAACTCATAGTTGCATATTGGCAAACTCGTAGTTCTCAGTCAGAGATCTAAGTTTGAATTCAAATCAAGTTTTTTTGATCAACTGTATAGAATTTCTTTCACACGTATGAACCACAATTATGTAAGGTTTAAAGTTTTTTTTGTTTTTACTCTTTACTGTTGTACATCTCATGTGTGTTGTAATAAATGTCTAATGTCTACATGTTCTTATTATTTGCACTGGTACTCCTGATATTTGCTTAAATTTTGAGATTTAATAGAGTAAAGTAGAGTTTTGATATCACAGATATATTTTGAGAATTCCATCGCATGGTAACTTAATTTTGTTCCGTGCTGGCAAGATTATTTGAATCATATTACGTAACACACAGCCGGTGGCGCCCTTTTTGAGTGTTCACACAATCCTAACCCATGGCCCTATGCTCTCCACCAAAAATCGGCTGCCGTTCGCAACGGAATAACATGTTTTAATATTTAGGTATTAAAATGTGTTACAAAGGTTTATAAAAAGGATTACACAGGAAATGACTAACCCACTCACCTCGCAAGTTTTATTAATTGTTGATTATATGAGAATATCACATCTCTTTATAAATTCCATTATAACGAAATATATATCCTTTGTTTTGTGACTTAAAATATAATCCATACTGAAGGTCATGACCAGATTTTTCTTTAATAATCTTTGTACAAACCTGTTAATTTTTTGTTTATATCCAGGGCAAGCTAGGAAAATATGATTGATGTTGCCTGGACTTCGCCACGTTCGTAAAAATCGTTTTCTTTAACACCAACCTTACATAGATGAGGAGGGAATCTTTCATGATTAAACTGTAGGCAGGTAATTGTCGTGCAAGTATTTCTTTTTACCTCACCGTTGTCATACCGTCGTTTCAAAGTAACATGTCGGTTTAATAAAAATAATTTTCAGTACATACATTCTTGTAGCACGTATCCCATTCCAGGATGATGTTCTCCTTCAGAATCCTTATTATATCGCTACAGGGTGTTCAGTAGCATCTATCGTTGTAGTCATTGCTGTCTCTGCCAGTAAATCAACTTTCCCATTATTTAGCATTCCATAATGGGCATTAATCCACATGAAAGTTATCTTATAACCAAGAAGAGAGAGAGAGCAGCACATGCAATTTTAAGACGTCTATGAGTAAGGGGGATGCTTTTACCGTAAAAACTTCCCCCTAGAAGAAGGGGTCTTTAGAATGGCTATAGCTTCTGCTGTAAAAGTAGAAGCTTGCTTTGGGAGTCTAAATGTTACTGAAACTTCAAGTTCGGGAACATAAATAGTACAACCTGTGCCCCTCTCACTTTTTGACCCATGTGTATAAATTTGCATATTTGAATATCGCTGAATGACGTTTTTAAATGCTTCGTTATTGCTAAATGGAGGCTTGATTATTAATGAATCCATACAAATGTTGTAAAAATGGTTCAAGGTATACATAAAGGGTACTAAACTTTTGAGGATAACACTATCATATGAACTACTATTAGTATAAGACTCTGCTAATAGGGGAGACTTCTTTATTCCCATATTTATTAGTGAGGCATAAGTTGTATAACGGATTTAGTAAAAAGTCATTATTCCCTGCTCTTAATTTAAGAACGAATTTATCACTGAGGAGTTGTAATCTAAAATTTAACGGAAGTTCCCTAATCTTGACCCTTGCAGCTTCTGTTGGACTAGATTTTATTAAACCTTGGCAAACTGGATTAGTTGTGGGAATTTTTGTGAAATATTTTTCAAACTGTAGGATACAAGTCGGTAGTGATTGTATTGCAAATGAATTTGCGCTACATCTAATGTAGCCTGCGTCCAGCGTACAACGGGTCAGGCTCTCAAAGTGTCAATAAAGTTCGAATTTGAATAGAATTGCATGAACATTTGTAGTTAATAAATACAAAAGTTTTCAGATTTGTAGAACTTGATACATCAGGGATTTCGGGATTTTTTTTACAATGCTGGCCTTGGATACACTCCCTTAGCCAAGAGATTCTAAAAAATTATGCGATATATCTGTAGATTTAATACCAAACAAAAAACGAAACCTTTTCGTAATTTTTTAAATTCATCCTAAAGAACGAATAGGGATCTACATAGTGAACACTCATTTCACATCAAGGGGTCCGTTTTGATGAGTTTATGTAATCTAAGAACATGAAATGGACCACGGATAGAAAGGTTTAAACAATAAAGGTTTATAAAAAGGATTACACAGGAAATAACTAACCCACTCACCTCGCAAGTTTTATTAATTGTTGATTATAGGAGTATATCACATCTCTATAAATTCCATTATAATGAAATATATATTCTTTGTTTTTTGACTTAAAATATTTATTTATTTATTTATTTGAATACAACCATCCAACAGGTAACCAATTACAGGGTGGGAATATTACAATACAGAATACGAAAACAGTATAATAAACTAAAAACTAATTAAACTATTAGGACATAAAACATTGCATATGTGTAAGTAAAAATATTATAATAAAATAGATATAAGATAATTATAGGAGAAGTACAAAAAGAGAACGCTATAAATCATAAATTAAGTTGGTTAATTGAATTAATATTACAGTTAAATATATCTAGCTGATCTTGCTGTAGATTGTAATTTTTACACATGAAATATAAAGGTGAAAATTTTAGTAAGTTAGTTCGAGGGGTAGGAAGATAGAAAGTATCACGATTCCGACTTGTTATACGAGGTATGTGAAAATTTATTTGTTCTAAAATGAGAGGGCAATCAAACATGTTATGAATAATTTTATAAAGAAAGACTATTGAATGTATTATTCTTCTATTTTCCAAGTTAGACATGTGAAATCTGTCCAGCATAATATTTTGCGAATAACCAGTTATTGGGTAGGTACCATCTTCAACAAAGCACAAATACTTAACAAAACGGCGCTGAACATTCTCAACATTATTTATGTAAATTGCATATCCTGGAGACCATATCAACGAGCAGTATTCCAATTTTGATCGTACAAATGAATAGTACAGCAACTTCATAATATCAGTGTTGCTGAATCCTTTACAGTTTCTTATTAAAAAACCTAAACTTTTTAAAGCTGACGCGATGGTGAAAGTAATATGCTCCTTAAAACTAAGGCACTTATCAAAAATAACTCCAAGATCCTTTACTGATTCGCATTTATAACAATGAATTCGCATTTATAACAAATTCACAGGAGCGTCACGAATAACAGGTCAGTTCACTACGGCGCACAGGCTACTTATATAATCCATACTGAAGGTCATGACCAGATTTTTCTTCAATAATCTTTGTACAAACCTGTTAATTTTTTGTTTTTATCCAGGGCAAGCTAGGAAAATATGATTGATGTTGCCTGGACTTCGCCACGTTCGTAAAGATCGTTTTCTTTAACACCAATCTTACATAGATGAAAAGGGAGTCTTTCATGATTAAACTGTAGGCAGGTAATTGTCGTACAGGTGTTTCTTTTTACCTCACCGTTGTCATACCGTCGTTTCAAAGTAACATGTGGGTTAATGAAAAATAATTTTCAGTATATACATTCTTGTAGCGCGTATCCCATTCCAGGATGATGTTCTCCTTCAGAATCCTTATTATATCGCTACAGGGTGTTCAGTAGCATCTATCATTGTAGTCATTGCTGTCTTTGCCAGTAAATCGACTTTCCCATTATTTAGCATTCCATTATGGGCATTAATCCACATGAAAGTTATCTTATAACCAAGAAGAGAGAGAGAGCAGCATATGCAATTTTAAGACGTCTATGAGTAAGGGGGAAGCTTTTACCGTAAAAACTTCCCCCTAGAAGAAGGGGTCTTTAGAATGGCTATAGCTTCTGCTGTAAAAGTAGAAGCTTGCTTTGGGAGTCTAAATGTTACTGAAACTTCAAGTTCGGGAACATAAATAGTACAACCTGTGCCCCTCTCACTTATAAATTTGCATATTTGAATATTGCTGAATGACGTTTTTAAATGCTTCGTTATTGCTAAATGGAGGCTTGATTATTAATGAACCCATACAAATGTTGTAAAAATGGTTCAAGGTATACATAGAGGGTACTAAACTTTTGAGGATAACACTATCATATGAACTATTAGTATAAGACTCTGCTAATAGGGGAGACTTCTTTATTCCCATATTTACTAGTGAGGTTCTGAATGCATCAGTTGTATAACGGATTTAGTAAAAAGTCATTATTCCCTACTCTTAATGTAAGAACGAATTTATCACTGAGGAGTTGTAATCTAAAATTTAACGGAAGTTCCCTAATCTCGACCCTTGCAGCTTCTGTTGGACTAGATTTCATTAAACCTTGGCAAACTGAAGTATTTTGTTCTGAAGGAAGTCCAATCGGTAAAATAAATTGTTACTGGCTGCTCGATAAAATATTCCGCCATAATCTATGACTGACCTAATAAGTGCTTTATACATCAATAATGCTATTTCTGTATCGGCCCCCCTACTAACTTTATTGCAGCTGTGAATAATGTTTAACTGTTTTTCTGATTTTGAAATTATATTTTCGATATGTGATTTCCATGTTAATTTCTGTTCCAGGTAAAACTCAAGTATTTCACTAGTTTTTTATATGACACCTGACTGACAGTCATCTAACCGAATTGTTTCCCGAAGAGGTAAATTATATCTGGAGAAAATTGAGATGGAAGATTTATTGTATGTAAGAGATTAAGAACAATTTCTCCATCGACCATTATTTAATTTTATGAAAAGTTTTATCCAGGGATTCCACGGAAGTTTAATTTTATTTCTTCGGTATAAAATATGAAGTCATCAGCATATTGGACAATTACACAGGCGCACGAAAAATAAAATGCGGTCTTTTACCGGGACCCGATATAGTAATCCCTTTGTATTTCGACGTGCTGACCACGAATCCTATGTTCGCTTAGTTCCATCATGCACCAAATTTTTGTAAATAGCAAAAATAACCAAAAAAAATCCGGTTTCTTAGACTATTTTCGCGATTTACAAAAAAATTGTGGGTGATGGGGCTAAACGGACGTCGGATTCGCGTTTGCCACATCGAAATACATAGAGATTACTATGATGGATCCCAACAGATTACTTTTTATTTTTTGTGTGACTGTGTTACCTTCAAAACAGATGCCGTTTGTATAAATATTAAATCAAATAGGACTCAGGACTGATCCCTGAGGAAGTTCATAGCAACAATTTACTAAAGCATACTTGGTTATATCCTTATATTTTGGTCCAAAGAATGTACCCTTGAATTAGGGTCTATTATTAATGATCCACCCTCTATAGACTATATATATACAGAGCTTTTGTGAATGATCTAACCACCTTGCGTATGGAGAACATGACAGTGTTTATATGACAAAGATGCCAGCAGTGTCTTCTGCAACGGCTGGCGATCATTCCACACTCTCAGGTGATTCGTTACAACTTTTAGAAGTCGATAAAGTCGAGAGAGGAAAATATCTACTTACCTTCGATAGTTACTTTGCTGCTTCTCATTGGGTTTGGAAACCATCGATGCACTTCTCTTATATTTGTCTGAGAAATTGACATTCCTAGATACTGTTAAACATTGCTGTTTTCTTTGAAGTATCAAGGCCCCAAAGAGAATGGAGGAATTAAGTGAAATTTCTTTAAAATTAGTTCGAATCACACAATCGTATAAGTGTTTAAGATTTAAGTATGTTAAGAAGAAGTCAATAATAAGTTTTGAATTCGATTAACACTTATATCTATTAATTAAAAACTTCAATTGGTATAAGGTAAAGTCAGTGAATATCTATCTAGTGTACTGTAGAGCACATTAGTAACTCACCCATGGTAAGTGGCTCACATCCAGAGAATGTACCATCTTAACTTAATATAACGCAACGGTGAGGTGAATGTATCGATTGTCTCAAATAGATTAAAACTCTCTTTATGGATAAATATGCAATTATAGTTTGGGGTTAAATGGACTGGGATTAATATTAATAAATACAACTGGAATTTTCGGGCGATTGTGGCTACCTTTAAATGTTCTAATAGGCGATAATATCCCACGCGATGAAGGAATATTTGTAACTGATTTTAGAAGCTTCTCCAAGGCTTTCCAGGTATTTTAAATGTAGTAACGCCATATCACTTGATAAGAATAAGTGAGTTTCGCTTCGCTTTCGAGCTGCCCTTACGGAGACGTCCATCTTCAAGGCATTCCTGTATTTTGCAAGAATTTTGGTTAAAATATACTGCCATTCTCCATGGTATAAGCTGGGCTCAGTTGCCGTGAGATGTTGTGTCTTAAAACTCTTGTGGGCAGATGAAATTCTCTCTGCGTATCAAAATCTTGCCAACTATCATTTAATTTTCGTTACAAAAAATCGTACTTTAGTATACCTACTGTCTAACTGATAATTTTCATAGATTTTGTTTCAGTTTCTAAAAACTATTTTCGAAGTCAAATTTTATTTCAATTCCCAAAAATTGCATTTTTCAAAACAGTATTTTTAATTTGCACTTCTTAAAATTTTAGGTAAAGACGTTTTTTACGTCTTTTACATAACGGATATTTCTGTAAGTGCAATTTTGCTATACTTTCTTAATTCCTTCACAACGGCTGAAAAAGATAGCGAGAGATAAAAAACATATATACATCCAAAAATTTATTAAGCTTAAACAATTTCTGGTTTAACATAGTTTCTACTTAGTAAGAAAACATTAGTCGTAAAAAGTGATTGAGACAATGTGCAAAATTCTTAATTGTATTAGTAAGCAATAAATAATTATACATATAGGCAACCAAGAATTCAAATATAAGATGTGTAAAACATATTTCCTTAGTGATGCTATAATAAATTACTAGATAATCTGAAAAATCGTTTTCTTCATAGCTACTTCTACACAAATATTATATAAGATTAGTGTAGTTACAGCAACTTTGTCTGTTATTTTTTTAAGTTATCCTACAGTTTGAAGAAAGTTATAAAAGCTGTAAGCCGCCTTCATCATCTAAAAGAGAAATCAGTAGTCAATAACAATCAAGATGATAACATTCATAAAGCAATAACATGAACATTGTTTGTAATATTCTTGGATAATATGAAAACCAAATGTAAGTTAGGTTAATCCAAAAATGGACCATTTGATTCAATATGAAAACAAAAACATAAAACATGGATACATTGGGTTGATTCTACGGTTGGTTCCTTGTGAAACATTCTTCAATAATTTAAATATACAGGAAATTATGCTTTTTAATGTTTCAAAAAGTTTTATTAAAACTCTACACGTGTTTCGGCTTATTAGGCCTTTATCAAGAGTACAAGATATTACTAAATTTAAAATGTGTTCCTTACTTATTTATACCTAATGGAAGGTATACATTATGCAAAGCTTTCAATCTATTTATTACATGCAAATAGTTATATGACTCCTATCCTATGTAAATATACTACAAATAAGTTCTTAATGTTAAATTATCTTTTCTAGAATATTATGACCCATAAATAATGTTTGATCATTAGTTATATTTTTATGCTTTTTGACAGCTTTCATGATCTCAAATTGTTCTAGTAAATCCAACTTCTTTCCTTTATTTTCTGTATGGAGTAATTCGACTTCATTAAAATTAACAAAATGATTATTTTCTATGCAGTGTGTTGACATACCGGTGCTATGTATACCATTCGTTATTGATTTTTTATGTTCAGCGAGACGATTTTTTAATTTACGACCAGTTTGACCGATATATATAGCATCGCAGTCATTACATTTTAATTGATATACACCTGTTTTTTCTAATAGAAATAGAAAAACGAGGAAGGTTTAAATTTCTTGGACGTTAACTTAAAAAATAGAAACAACAGCTTAGAGTTTGACATTTACCATAAACCAACTTGCACAGACACAGTCATTCACAAGAACTCTAAGCAATCATCACAAATAAAAATGGCATCTTTCCATTCATATATCCACCGTCTGCTAACTTTCCCTTTAAATAAGAATAATTTTATGAACGAAGTGAACACCATTAAAGAAATCGCTAGAAACAACGGTTATAGTGAAAACCTCATAGATAAATTAATAAAACATAAACAAAAGAAAAAGTTACTTAAGAATTTTATGCTGACACTCCACAAAGAACTGACATATATAAATGTATTAATTATAGGCCTAAGATTAGCGATAAAATTAGTCATAAACTAAAAAAACTAGGATGTAAAACTATCCCTGTTAATAAAAATAATCTAGGGAAAATGTTAGTTAATAATAAAGATAAAAGAGATTTATTAGAAAAAACAGGTGTATATCAATTAAAATGTAATGACTGCGATGCTATATATATCGGTTAAACTGGTCGTAAATTAAAAAATCGTCTCGCTGAACATAAAAAATCAATAACGAATGGTATACATAGCACCGGTATGTCAACACACTGCATAGAAAATAATCATTTTGTTAATTTTAATGAAGTCGAATTAGTCCATACAGAAAATAAAGGAAAGAAGTTAGATTTACTAGAACAATTTGAGATCATGAAAGCTGTCAAAAAGTATAAAAATGTAACTAATGATCAAACATTATTTATGGGTCATAATATTCTAGAAAAAATAATTTAACATTAAGAACTTATTTGCAGTATATGTACATAGGATAGGAATCATATAACTATTTGCATGTAATAAATAGATTAAAAGCTTTGCATAATTTATACCTTCCATTAGGTATAAATAAGTAAGGAACACATTTTAAATTAAGTAATATCTTGTACTCTTGATAAAGGCCTAATAAGCCGAAACACGTGTAGAGTTTTAATAAAACTTTTTGAAACATTAAAAAGCATAATTTCCTGTAAATTTAAATTATAAAACATGGATTCTATTACCAGCCAATTTAGCCTTTGATTTATGAAATACTGAAATTAAGTGCAAAACATTTTAAATTTTGATGAAAGTTATATATTGTCTAGATGTTATTTGTGGCATTATAATATCTTCATTTTTTTCTTCTTCAATTCTTTGGGAGTTCCTGCCACATGTGGCTTTTCTTTTTAAGCGGTGCTCGGGGAATCTACAAAATATCACAATGAACCAGTATGTTACTGGTAAATAACCTCTACACCTGTGACTTTTACGTCAAAGGATCAGTTAGAGGTGGCTTTTATTAAATAAATAACACAAATAAGTATAAGAACTTGAAATTAAATATTTCGCCGACGTTTCGGAAATCTAAACTGTTTCCTCTTTCAAGGCTTTTTTGAAAAATCTTTTTTGCTGTGTATGATAAATACACAACTCTAAGAATGTTTGTTATATTCAATATCCATAAATACTTACTATTTATGTAGAACTGTTGATATAGTTAACAGTTCTTTTAGTTTTTATATAGTTTGTTAAGTTTGTGAAGTTCTTCTTTTAAAATTAGCAACCCAGTTGTACAGACATCTACGGAACAATTCGACACGAATCTATCTTCATTCAGTATTATTATCGCGGATTTTTTAATTTTTCTTTTTTTTGCTATCTGCCTCTTTTGTTAAAATTTTTGCCGAGTCCCAGTTTATTCTATGTCCGTTCTCCCAAAGTTATATGTTATATAACAAAAATATAAAATTTTGCCGATTGTTTAAATTGCAAAAAATAAATCCGATTTTCGCCATCCGACCACTTTGACAACCCATATCTTGGAAACGGGGACTCGTAGGAACTTGTGGATAGCGCCGTTCGATTCTCTACAACGGGAGGATTTGTCGAGCCTTCACGGGTCCGTGTCGCTCGAGAAAAAAGATCCTTGGATCTTTTAATTTGACGGCCCATAGCTCCCGTACACGGCTTCTTAAAAAAATCGAGCCTCACATTATGAGATGGCAAAATTAATTTGCAATCGATCCGGCCCAAAAAGGGGGATCAATTTTGTCTGGAAAATGTTGGGGCACTTTAAGCGGGGAGGTGTCGAAATCGCTTTAGTTTTTAAATGGTTTTATATGCAAAAATTTGTGAAAAGTCAAAGTGTAGGCAGAAATCTGAAAAAATTCTGGGGTACGCAGAAAGGCAAATGACGTAAACCGCAGCTCGATATCTGCTTCCATTCACGAGATAGGGTCTCCGTATGTGCGAAAAGAATCTGAGTTTTACCTTTCGGTGACTTCGAGGTAAGCAGCGACTGACGGTTTGCGCCATTCGATTTCTCGTTTAATTCTTCCCAAAAAAATTATCGAGCCTTTGTGAGCCTTAGTTTGGGTGCTACGACCTACGAAGCTGGGCCGTGTCGTTCAAGAAGCGAAATCTTCGGACCCTTTACTTTAGCGACCTACATCTAGCATCCGGGGCCGTGTAAGATATTCGTACCTGACATCATGGGATTGGAAATTTAATTTGCAATCGGTTTAGCCCAAAAAAGGGTGATCAATTTTGTGTAGAAGAAGGTTTATGTGGAGAGGTGTCGAATTATTTATTTTTTGCAATTTAAACAATCTTGCCCTCGTAGGAGGAGGCAAAATGTTATATTTTTTTCTTGCGCGAACATATAACTTTCACCAAAGTTTAAAATGTTTTGTAATTAATTCCAGTTTGTTGTTTAAAATAAGTGGCCGATTCATACTACATACTCTAGTATCGATGCATGCCAAATCTTCTCGCAAAATTCATTGTTAATATAATTGGTAGAGTTCATTTTCAATTTGTGGAAACGAATAATACCAAATCAGAAATATTGTGTATATCTAATGGTGTCTACTCAGATTTAAAAATTTTAATTGGTCGTTATTGCAAGAAATCGAATTTAATTATTGTTTTTTGAGAAGGAAAGATTTTATTCTAAAAAATGTTCTTCTCAAAAATATTCACCTACGAATCAAACATAAAACATACATTGATTCTAGTTAATAATTTTGAAGAGATTTAATTAAGTTCCAAGATTATTGTAAATTTATTGGCTGTGCATCAGTTGCTGTTCTTAGTTATATCATTCGAAACTATAGACAAACATTCATTTGTGGTCCGCTACAATTTTTGTAACATATGGTTACTTACAACAAGAGCAGTTCTATTGTTGATATCTATAAGACCTTCAGCAGAAATACATGTAGGATATTGACTTCTTATCATCATTATTAGCATGTATTTTCTTACAGAAATGATGTTTGGCAAGTACCAGCTCCAATGGCAATATATGGTATTGCCTACCGCTTCAGCCTTAAACAAATATATATCATAAAATTAATAAAAATATTTACATTTTTTAAATGTTTGTGCACGCGTTACAATTGACTCATCCACCTGTTTGGACCATATCTTCATCAAAATAAAAACAGCAAAAGCTTCAAATACAAATCTTTTATCCTAAATTCTGATATAATTGATCACTTTCCTGTAATGTTAAATCTAACTCATAGCTGCTCTAATAAAATAAATGATACAAACATATATAAAACTGTGATTACTAAAACAACTGATCAAAGGAAATTTCAACAACTTGTTAAAGAACAAAATTGGGACAACCTCATGTTAATAAATGATTCAAACTTGGCTGCAGATACTTTTTCTGACACATTTATTTCCCTAGTGGAACAATCTAAATTTACAAATAAATTAAGGTTAAAAATATTAACAGACAGAAGCCATGGATAACCAATGGCATTATTAACTCAAAAAGCATAACAAAATGAATCGAAACCTTAAATCCCATAGCATAGCTGATAGAAATGAGTACAAAACATACAGAAACAACTTAAATAAAATAACAGCTCACACTAAAAACAGTTATTATAAGAACAAAATTGGAAATAGTAAGAATAACATTAAAAGATTCTGCAATTATATTTGACGCGACAAATGCAGCAACTACAACTACTAATAGTAATATCTAAATATTAAACAAAAATTAGTTCCATTTGTAAACTATAGTAATAATTACTTTGCCGATGTGGGGCTTGGAAATGGCTAACAATATAATACCCCCCTCTAAATGAAACTGTAATTAGTTACAATAGTATTTCATGTTTCTAAAGGCAATTACCATTAATGAACTGATCCAACATATCACTCGCTCAAAAACGACAGCTCCCCTGGAATAGAGGGAATCCCAGCTTAATTAATAAAAGATACCCATCTAGATATTGTTAAGCCTCTTGCCCATATCTTTAACTTAAAACCAGTATTATTACAAGTAGCTTCAAGAATACAGTAATTTCTCCAATCCACAATGCAGTTAGTAAATTAAACATTGAAAATTATAGAGCAATCAGCCTTATTAAAAACTTCCCAAAAATGTTTGAAAAATGTCTGAAAGACAGATTAATAAACTACCTGAATGTTAACCATGTATTATCAAAAAATCAATATGTATTATTAAGAGGGCTGAGCACAGACGATGACATATATCAATTGACGAAAGAAATATCTGATAATCTAAATCAAAATAACAAATATATTCCAGCATCCCTAGCTAAGGCGCTCGATACAGTGCCCCACGAAAAGCTCTTAGACGTTTTACATTATTATGAAGTATGTCGAACTGTGCTGAATATCTTTAGAAACTATCTATCGGACAGATTTCAAATAACTCGAGTTAGAGAAGCTATCAGTACACCAAGGAGAATCCAAATAGGTGTTCCTCAAGGCACTGTGCTTGGTCCAATTTTCTTTTCAACTTATATAAACTTATTAACTAGCTTAGACATAAATGGTACCATTATTTCTTTTGATGATGACACAGGCTTATTATTCCAAGACTGTTCTTGGAACCTCGTTAAAGAAAAAGTTATAAAGGGTGGAAACATCATTGGTTGAGTACTTTCAAATTATCACTAAATATTAAAAAAACACATTACGTAGCTTTTTCATTAACGTGAGCTAATAGACCTGACTTTTCCAATATTAGATTTATCTGTACGGAGAAAATTCTAGAAGCACCGCAAACAAAATATCTAGGCATTATAATTATAATTGATCAGAACTTAAAATGGGACAATCACATTAAAAAAGTAGCATCAAACATAAAACAACTAATACATAAATTCTACTTAATGAGAGAATTTCAAGGGAATAAAAGTTTAATATTGGTGTATAAGTCCCTGGTAGAATCATTAATTAGATATGGCATTATTGCTTGGGGAGGGCTTTACAACAATACACTAAAACAGCTAAATGTAATACAAAACTTTATCCTAAAAATAAATTTCAAAAAGTCTAGCCTTTATCCTACGAATTTACTATATGCAGAAGAGATTCTTAATGTTCGTTCACTGTAGATCTTAGCTAGTTGCTCATTTTTACAAAAGAATAAGCACTTAAAAAATTTCATATCCCATCATCACGAAAAATATTGAACTTAGACCATTTCAATACTTAGCCTCTAAATTTCATAACCTATTATCAATTAAAATCAATCAATTGATTAATCTTAAAATGTTTAATAAGGAATGTAGACATTTTATAAGTACTAACTTTGATTCATTCAGAATCTTTTTTTAGAAATTTTTTTTTCTTATTTCTTTAATAAATAGAATACAATTCGTTCGATCCTCTGAGTACTTTATAAGTTTTGGTTCCTAGTTTTAGTTTTAGTTTATCTTTAATCCTATATTATTTATTATCTAGTGTAAGATGTATTCAAATTAAAAATCAAGGCACATGCAAATGTTAAGTCATTTAGGTGCCTATCACCAATTTAAAAAAATCTATAAATCTATTGTTTATTATCATTGTATTAGATGTGGTTTATATACTAATTTGAATAAAAATTGAATTGAATTGAATTGAATACATTCTGGAAGCACAATATTGTGCTTCCCTGTAGTCATATTAATATTAATAGGACTACATTGACACCGAAAGTTCGGAGCTTTGATCATGCGCATTATCTTGTAAATGTGTAATAAATTTCGCAAATCGAGAAATTGAAATATTCCGTGTTATTTTGTCTGCGACGCTAATACTTCCTGCGGCGCTAATAATTATTAACAATTAGATATCAGAATAAAAACCTACTAGCCTAATCTAAAGAAATCACACGAAAGAATGAAATTATTTTAAGCAGAATAAAAATCTAACTTAACCTAAATAAATCACAGAAAATAATTTGTGGAAAATATATTAATCGTTACAAAATTAAAGAAAACAAAAAATACAGCGTGCGCGGGAGTTTGAACCCGGGACGTTTCGCATCATAAACGAGAATGAATGAACGAAAACAAATTTATTGGCAATTAAAATAGTACAATATTACCTCCCCGAATCGTGATCCGAAGCCAACCGCACAACCATGTCGCACAGCGCCGTGATGTTAGTACAGTTGGGCAGATCGCGACCGGTCCGGTTCAATAAAATTAAAATTAAAATCAAAACTCCTGTCGTCTTCGACTACTTGAAATTGGTATTAAATTTACATATACATATAAGAGAGAAAGATTTAAAATAAATAAAACTAACACAATAGGAACTTTGATGATGCACTGAATAAATTTTTGCTATAGATATGGGAAAAAACCCTTTCGAAACAATGTGGTTCCAGTGGTCGGCCAGCCACTAGGAAGATATGGAAGAGGAAGAGGAATTTAGATTTAAAAAGTTATGATTTTACGAAAGGTTCTTGGTATAAAGTGAATTTAGAACAAAAAAGGACAAAATAGCAAAAGACAAAAATACAAACAGACGACAAACAGGTAGAAAAGGAAGAGGATAGACATAATGTAGAAAGGTGTGAAAGGGAGAGTGTAGGGCAGATAAAAGTTTTGGTTAGTAGAACTTTGGCTAGGTAGGTTGCCGAAAGTTGGTCAGCGCGTGGTATGATAGGAAGTGTTTTATCTAAAATGTGGCATTATGTATTCTGATTTGGGTTATGGCGCGTGTTAACGGACTATCGCGCAATCCAAAGGCATAGAATTATTGCGATGCTTCCCGGACGAAGTCCGCTAGTGGCGTTATGCCACATCGATCATAAAAATCTCTGAGGATGGTGTACCCTCCCGAGTCAGAAATGAGGCGCATAAATTTATGTTCCAGAACCTGGAGCTTTCGCATTGTCGTAACCGGGATGCTGCACCACACCGTCGCCGCGTATGTGATCGCCGGCCTGATCACCATCGTGTACAATAATCTTTTGTTGCTTCTGCTTAGTCCGCTACCCCTTGCCAGGAGCGGACACAGACTCCAGGACACGGAGTAGACCTTCCGTACCGTCTCGTTAATGTGCGTGTTGAACGTCAGTCGTTTGTCTAGATGTACCCCCAGATACTTCACACACCTTTTCGATTAGAATTTTTCTATACCTGATCGAATTTGGTGTCAGAATGCAGTTCTCTGTAAACCGGCGCGTGAAGAGTATGGCCTCTGACTTCTCGACGTTGATCCGAAACTTCCGCTTGTCGTAATACGCCGTGGTACGAGCCATGTGCGCCTTCAGTAGCATATTAGCCGCGTGAGCGTTGTGGCAATGCACGTACATGGCCGTGTCGTCGGTATACTTGGCAAGTTTAGTATTCGGAAACTCCGAGAAGTCCGACACATATAGATTGCACAACTTTGGAGTTTATTGTTCACTCTGACCTGCAGCGATCTGTCTGGATTCAGACAGTATAGAACGCTTTCACAACATCTAAGGGCACCATGGCGGTGCCCTTCCTGAGGTTGCATTGCACTTTGATGTCAATCACGATTCTGTATATCATTATCGAGAGCTTTACCTATGCGCCAACCACTCGGATGATGGTGAAGACTAGTGCAAGGAATAAATAGTCAGATAAATGATATCGTGTTTTGCGCATGGTCGAAGCTCCGGACTTTCGGTGTACCTAGACCCTACCTTACATTAAGGGGAGTCTAGCGCAACTGCCTTTCGTCTGGATATGATCTACGCCTTCTGCAACTGGCATCTAAGTAGATAGATTTTCGACCTGTATTGACTGACTATTTTGAGTACACTGCTTATGGCCCGAGAGCTCGTCTCTATAGTAATACTTTTGATAGCAATTTAATAAAATTCAGTCAGAACCACACAACTTTTATTTCAAACTTTATTTTCTATAGGCAATAATAACGATGATAAGGGGTGGGTAATTTATAATGAATAATTTTGTACAAAGAGAGAGAAGCAAAATAAAAATTGTAAAGAAACAAAATCCACTTTATTACAAGGACTAAAGTATCATCATCACACTCTAATATGACTTATTATTCGTTAGATCCAGAATATATAGATATTTGCGAAAATAGAAAAAAATATACCTATTAGAAAAGAGGAAAAAAAGGACAAGTTAAAGAATTTCAATATTATACTCGATGAATGATCATCAAGGCTCAATATTTTAATATTACTGATGGCTGGCTCTGATACCCTGTAACCCCATTTCATTCCCGAGGCTGCGTAAGGTGTGAAAGATCAGGTCTCACTTTATACGGTATCTTTAAACCCTAATAATTCTTTGAACGAAATTTCGTTTAGCTGTGCAGTCGTGCAGCTGAAACACCTGTTATCAGTCGTTTGCAATGTGCAAAATGTAACTCCTTGGTGGATTTCTTCTTTTTACACTTTTATTCTTTCTTATTTCTGTGTGGACTGAAAATTAACTTTAAATCTTTAAGCAGCGTCCCAGGTATTTTGGGTCTCATAGATTTTGGGACGTATTTTCCCTTACACTATACATTTACCCCAAAGTTAGTCGTACCGGGATGACATGAAATTTTAGTCATGGGCTCTTGAACTATTACTATTATCAATGTGATTTCAATTAGTGAGGTTGCATTTCTTCTTAGCCACAACGACTTTCCAGATGCTTTTGAGTCATAAATTATCCTAGTTTATTTATTTATCGATTTAAAAAATAGATTATTCAACAGAGTGCAAAGAAAATAACATAATGACACAAATTATGGAGCAGTGTACAAGATTTGAAACAAAGACAGGTGACATACTTAATTACCTTAAAAACCAAAACTGACAAACAATATGAAAATACAAAAAGAAAAACAAAGAGCAAGCGCAATAGTCAGCAGACCAACTAACCTAATACTGTACATATGACAAAAGAAGGCTACTAATATTATTTGAATATATAAGTAAAGAAGGTATGTTGGGGAAAGTATGCTAAACTATGTTATATGTCATAGTAGAGTGTAAATTAATTTCTATCTTTCCCCCCGTTGGCACTTTTAGAGTAAAATATATGACCTTACCAGATATGTTACTTATGCCCTGTAGATTATGAATCCACTTGTCGTCAAAAAATCGTCACGAACATAAGGGCACAAATCAAAATTTTCTAACTAACCACACCACGCGATAGAGTCAATCATGAAGCGTATTTTATCCAAAAACCATTAAATTCTCTGTAGAATTTCTATTTTTAAAATAAATAAAGAAACGAACTTTTACATAGGCTTATATGGCAGTAAAAATCAAAAATCCTCATTTTCTCTGTTCGACTACGGCTGAAAATTAATTATTTTTCGTCTAACTTTTCCATTCCCACGACGATATCTCCCAAACTATTATATTTATCAAAAAAGTATATTCTTTATAAAATATTTGCCATATTTTCTAGATTAGAACGGTTTATAAATCAATTTTTTTGAGAATTTAATAACCATGATATTTAATAATGTGTAGCGTGATATCAATTTTCGAAGTTTATCAGCGGCATGCGTTCCTTAAAGATTCTCGCTCTCCCACTCTTTAAAACTCCACTTCGCACCCGCAATGGCCTATCGTAAGTTAGATTAGCGCATGGTAACTCTCGTGGTTCATATTAATGAAATTTATATCTTGAAAATGATTACTATGGAATGAATAATATAAGTAGGTATATTTGTTTAATTAATAATTAATTCCGTGTTATTTCGCCTTACATAAAATTTTTGTGTAATGTATTAACACGTTATAAGAAACTCGGCAGTTCGATGTTAGCAAGATACTTTCAGCTGGTATGTATTTTTTTAACAGAATTTTCTACCACATAGGTAACTGAAGAAGAAATGAAAATGGAAAGTACTACTGATAGCGCAAGTTCGGAAAGTGAGATTGAGACAAAAATAAAATTTAAAGAAAAACAGATTCGTAAAATATTATGCTTAAATTGAACTAAGCGATTTCGAAAAACAAATCATTTTGGCTGTTTGGTTTGGCACCGAAATTGCTGTTCTAGTTTTACTGGCAAAAGAAATATGGAACATTGAAGGAGAAAAATGGAGAAAGAGAAAAAAATTAAAAACAGTTAAGACGGATGGAGTGCATGTCCAATAACTTCTTCAGGCGTGTCGTTGCGTAAAATGATTTTTTTTTTCAATAAAATAGCTTTCTCAAGTAATGACCAGGAACACAGAAAGAAAAATAAGACTATTAGCCCACCAAAATCCCATATGTTTCTAAAGAATTTGTGCTAACGATTTAAATGCTATAGAAACTAAATATCATGTTTAATATTTCTAAAGTCACAATAGAAAATGCAAAGTTGCATGCCTCGTTTTCTGAATTAACATATTTTTCGTTTCTCTTTGTAGATTTAACAATTTTGACTCCTTTGCCGGTAAATGCATTTAGAAGTAGTCTACTGATCTCTCTTTTAGACCTATATCTATCCATTCTAGATACTTCTCATCATAAATTGACGACATATCATACCCTTTTTGCTTTAAAAACCGTTTCTCAAGAATTTTACATATTTTAGTAGAACACCGTTCGTTGTCTGTCCGTTTTCCACTTTTATTTTTATTGTTAGATAGACCTCTGCATTTTATTTAGCGACTTTAGAAACATGAAATATGATATTCAATTTCCATAGGTTTTAAATCGTTAGCACAAATTTTTTCGAAAATTATAGTAGTCTTACTTTTCTTTCTGGTTCCGTGGTCATTACTTGAGAAAGCTTTATTGTTGTACTTCTGACAAAAGTACATTTCTCTATTTAAAAAAATTGTTTTACGAAAATACACATAGGAAAAAGTCGATGGACAGGCATTGGATCCATCTGAACTCTTTTCAATTTCTTTCTCTATTTATCTTCTTAAATGTTCTATATTTCTTTGGCTAGTAAAACTAGAATAGCAATTTCGGTGCCAAACCAGTCAAAATTGTTTGTTTTCTTGAATGACATATTGCTAGGATATAGATCATCTTATCCTTGGTTACTTGTTTTTTCATAGATTTTTAAATAATCAGTAAATGTTACAAACGATTTCTCAAAACCTTTGATTACAGGGCCCGGTGTCATACAAATTAAGCTAATATGTTACGAATCTGTTTTACATTAAATTATATTTTTCTCAATCTCACTTTCAGAACTTGTGCTATCAGTAGTACTTTTCATTTTAATTTCTTCTAAAAAGCATATACATCAGTTACCTATATGGTAGAAAATTTAAAATACATACCAGCTGAGAGTATCTTGCAAACAGTGAACTATAGGGAGTTTTTTATAATGTGTTAATCTATTACACAATAATTTTAGGCAAGCCATAATTTTTATGTAAGTCCATGTAACACTGAATTAATATTCTACAACTACTTACATTTATTTCGTAGTAATAATCATTTTCAAGATATAAATTTCAAAATATTATGAACCACGAGAGCTACTATGCGCCAATCTATCTAACGGTAGGCCAGAGCGGGTGCGAAGTGAAGTGTGTTGAAACAGTTTTAAAGAGTGGGAGAGGGAGAATTTGCAACGAACGCATGCCGCTGATAGGCTTCGAAAATTGATATCACGCTACACATTATTAAATATTTTGGTTATTAAATTCTCAAGAAATCTGATTTAAAAACCATTGTAATTTGGAATATGTGGCAAATATTTTATAAAGAATATATTTTTTTGATAAATATAATAGTTTGGGAGATATCGTCGTGAAAATGAGGATTTTTGATTTTTACTGCCATATAAGCCTATGCAAAAGTTCGTTTCCTTATTTATTTTAAAAATAGAAATTCTACAGAGAATTTAATGATTTTTGGATAAAATAAGCTTCATGATAGACTCTATCGCGTGGTGTAGTTAGTTAGAAAATTTTGATTTGCGCCCTTGTATTCATGACGATTCTTTGACGGCAAGTGGATTCGTAATCCACAGGGCATAAGTAACATATCAGACAAGGTCATACATTTTACTCTAAAAGTGCCAACGGGATAGAAAACTAAGCGACTTTTGTCAACGCGAGCACTCTACTATCATACTTACGGTATTATATAATATGATAGAATGCGATAGAATCCAACCCAGGACCTGCACCGCGCTCAGAGCCACCGAAATGTTGCTACAAAGCGTATGGCGACAAGTTCCGTGCACCGTCCCAACAATCCCTGACCCAACACATATGAGGCCGTGCACGAATCGACAATCTGCACAGATCCCAAACTAGAGCTCAACGTACTACATAAAGAATAATCTTAATATCAATAAACATAAAAAAGTAAACAAATTTTTAATACAATTTGCATATTGTACATTATTAAATCAATGTTTGAACCGATGTTAATATTACTTAGTTAAATGAAAATCGTAATGCCTGATAAGCTTTGTTTTTTACTTGTGAAAGAGTTAAGTGGAATAAGTCAATGCGGCAAAAATCATATTATAAGTAGGTTGTATATTATTCATAGGAGAGCAAAAAGTTGTACGATACTGTTGAAAATTCTTTCATTGTGTGTGTTCCAACAACGTACCTCATCTATTAAAAGTTGACCTGGGAATCCATACAACAGAAAAAATTCAAATATCACTCCGGTGCAAAGAATTGTAGATCGAAACTTGTGTATCACTGAATCTGCACTAAAACAGGCAACAAAATTTAATGATCTAATCGCTAAATATTATAATTGCTAAAAAAGTCATTAATAAATCGGTATTTTAAAATTATTTATCCGTAGATAAATAGGCACTATGGTAAATACTTACAATGTTAAGTTGTACATTGACATACATAATATAGAACCGCTGATGCCCAAGATTATGGTAATTGGTAGAGATACCGTATCATTTACTTGTTTAACGTACCTAAAAGTTCATACAAAAAAAAAATAAATAAAAAGTGTTTTAAAGAACATTATTTTAGTGATGACTTGTTATTATCAAATTTTGAAAATAAGTAATCATTTCTTATACGTATTCACTTTTAATTTTAACATTACAGTTCATATTAAACAGATCACGACGATGCCAACTTGGTGGGCGAAATGTAGATTGAATAGTCTTAAGTTTATACCCAATCCCATGCAATAGAATAACTAGAGTAAACATTACTTTTTGCTAGTTTATTCAACTTTTGGTGTTTTCACTATATGCAAATAGGCTTTTTCAATATTATTAAAATAAAGTACTTAATGTATTAAAGCATTTCCCTGTATTTAAAAAGCAATCCGTCGTCTATTAAATTAATATTTCAACAAATAAATAAATAAATAACATGAAATTTGAATATTTAAACAGCTACGCGAAACACGCCATTATTGGTGGTGACACTGGTGACGTCATCGATTACATCAAACAGTAATATCGCATGTACGTAGTATTTAAACATAGCGTTTTAAAGATTTTTTGTACGTTTTTACCTGTGATGTAATTGGAAATGGCTAATACAGGATTCGTAAGAGCTACTTCAGGAAGTTTACCGGCAGTGGATGTGTTTGTGATCGCGGAATTCATGAAAACAGATGAACGTTTCAACATAGCAGAAGTGAGGGGCTCTCAAAGTGCAACTTTTTTATTCTCTTTTTATTTAGCTATTATTACTTTAACGTAGTCTATTGATTCCTATATTATGATTATTGTTTATATTTGCTCAATATAATATACAAACAAGGTTGATATTATATAAACATAACCTATAAATGTTGCTCATAAACTTGTAATGTAAACAGAGTTGGGTAGCTAGTTATTCATAATTTATAGACTAATACTCATACATGATAATGAAGTTTTAAACTTACTTTACCTCTTAACCGAGGCCTGCCTACGTGTATGTCAGATTATTAAAGTCGCCATGATCGGCCCCTTGGCGTGAAACGTGTGCCCATTGTAATTTTCCCGTAGTTTTTAGTTTATTTAATTTTTCTCTTCTATTTTGCAAATTGAGACAATCTAAGCAGCTGGCTAATGGGAAACACCCGAGGCCAATTCAAACCCGAAAATAAAAAACTTACTTTACCTACTCAACTTATATTTAAATGATCCTCACAGCAGAAAAATACTGATGCTGTTGTAGGTGGATCACGACTAGCAAGTTACTTTTTTTTTCGTTGTTATTGTGTTGCTACTGTCACGAAAACCTTTTCAGGTGCGTTCTTGGATGTATTTCTGCATCCTGGCATAAAACACCACTTACTTCCCATTATAAAACGCTAAGGTTTTGCAAAATAACGTGTATTTACAATACGCAATCCATGTTTGTGTACCAACAACGTAACCTCTGACGTCATCAGTGCAAGATACGGTGACGTACGGTTTTTCGCAGTAAAATTTAAATTCGAATTTAAAAGGGCTTATTTTAAGTAATAAATCTATTACTTGGGAAAATTCTTGTTCTTTTAACCATAATTAAGTATTAACTTCGCAGTCAAAGCGATTTTAAAATACGAAATTGTTGCACCTTCTATACGATAATTATTATTTCAATTTACTTGACACTCTTCATTATAAAATAGAGTTAAAAAAATGATTTCGAGTCAAAAGTTTAACGATTAGACCATTATTCACTTATTTAAACATATGACAATGTTCATGACAAAGGACATCTCACACTTCTTAGGGGTTTACGTACATCGACAGAATTTCTTGAATTCTTGAAATTTTAATATGCTGTTAGGGCTGTCAGAAGTGAGCGGTCTCTTAGTTGGGGGGGGGGGGGCGGATACATCACTTTCCACCGAAAATGATTAAAATTAATAAAAACTCCGAAATACTACACGATTTCATTATATTTCTTCATAAATATATCTACGCCCCATAGGGACTGCCAGCATGAGTAGCATGTCTCTCTACACCTGGACTTATTCACTTCATAGGGACCTGTAATGTGTTACCTCTGTACGCCACCTCCGAGGCTTTAGCAGATGACTCTTCTAGCAAGTTCTAGGAAATGGAACGAGACTTTGCTAGATACTGCACGAAAAGGTCATAGACCTTGCTAGAATTCTCCAGATTCATTTTGTAAAGGTATGTAAGGGGACGAATTCACGGTGAGAAGTAAGTTTTGAAATTAACGTACAGACGCAAGTTATATAAAGTGAACATAATAGTGAACAAATCAATTATTGAATATTGTTAAAAATTATTTTAGTTAGAAAATGTATTGTTAGGTTAAGTTATTCAATAAATGTGTGTTAGTGTTTACCCCTTGTTATAATTTTTGAACCCACGGATTTTAAGGGAGGTTTCCAAAACTGTGAACTTTGTAACAAAATAACAATCATTCCTTTTCAAGTTTTTCAGAGACTCAATATACATGCAGTATTGTAACGTGCACATTTACTGAAGCGCACTATAAGGTCGTTTTTCAAAAACGTATTTATAATTTTTAATTTAGAGAGGGGGAAGCCAGGTAGGGTTTTTCAGTTTGGCCCTGGGCTAACTCCAAGCTGCTTGGGTCAACGTTAATCTAATTTGTTATTGTTTATGATTGTAGATTGGGACACGCATGAGAATGCATTGATAGAGATTTACGTTTTTAGGCTTTGAGTTATTGAAAATATATGATTTTGTGGAGATAAGCTTCAGTGATATTGAGTGATTAATCTTAATTAAATTTGCATATTATTGTTTCCTGGAATCCTGATATAATGGATTGTCTGATTAAATTTGCAACTAGTAACACTAATGGTTTTTACACTGTTAATTTAAGTGTTTTAACGAACTATTCATGTTTGCATCGGACTGTTGATCTACTTCGAAGTTAGGTTGAGTTGTTCCTTGGGTACAATTCAAGCTACGGACAATAAGGTAACAGTGGACTGACATTGCGAGTTTTCTTCCTTTTCATTATTCTGTTATAGTAGCGACTGCTACCGATCTCCTAATGGATAGTTTACGTGGGTGCCGATAACGAAATTTTAATGTAGTTAAGTTTTCACATAGTAGAATTAATACTAGAAAAAGGTTAGACAATTTACTATTTAGAGAATTTAAGAAAATCTATTGAAGATTATGTGCTGTAATTTTTTATTTACTACTTCTGTTTGGTAGCATTCTAATCATAGTTTAGGGATTGCTTGTTGTTTACTGTACTTTCTGAGTTAAAGATATTATTTTGATGTATTATGAGTAACCGTACGTAAATAAATACTGTTTTGGAATATTTCTAGTATGTTTTGTTAATATTGTATCTTTTGTAACTTTTATACCAGTTCTGGACTAATTCGATTTTATTCAAAAACAATAAGGAACGCTAGAGAATATGAAGTTATGTTCAAATCACAATCGTACTTTCCTTTCTTAAATTATCGTGCTTATAAGAAATGTGTATTTTGGATCAAATGTAATATAGGTACTCGTTGTTTTTGTTTTTACGAAAAGTATATAAATTACTGACCTTATTTTTATGTAAGTACATATATTTTCGTTACTTACATGAATTTGTTTTTAATGAGAAATAAAATAACATGATGTAACTCTCAGAACCCTAGAGCCATATGCTGAGTGATGATTTACTTACTTTAATATGAAGATGTGGTATTTAGCATATTCGTTAAGTTTGCTTCTACATATGTTGAGGTCATAATAATTCTTTATTTCATCTAGATCCAATTCCTTAATCTTTTCGTTGAGGATTCTAAGTTGACCTGCACCCGATAAAATCAAAATGCAGATTAGTATGTTCACACCACAATATATCATGCACGAAACCCATGTAATATATACTTCTAATGAATATATAAATAAAAATGGAACTCCTTGAGGAATGTAGCAATCATATACTGAGCTTCCCTTTACGTACAACGGCTTTAAAATTAGTATTACAAGAATGCTTAGTATATAAGTTACATATATTTTTTGCGAGTTAAAATATCTTGACAAAATTCTGTTCCGACTATCCTGAAAATTAATTTCCAAGAAATGCTTTACAAATTCCATAGCTCGATTTATCTCTTTTCTGTAGAAAACTACAACTCCATATTTTAGCGCTATCTAAAAAGTATTTTGTTTAATTAGAGAAGTGCTAGTCATTGAACCACCAATTAATAAAGTTTAATACTTATATTCAAAAATCAATAGTGGAAGCCGTTATATTCTGATAGTTAATCATGACGATATGAGAAAGGACACAACTTTGTTCTCTATCATTGAATTTATTGTAACATACACGTTAGTGCAGTAACGTGTATTAGTGGAGAGAAATTAGAATTTAACAGTGATGTAATCGGAAAGTTGATTTTTAAAATTTTTACTTCCCTCGCATAGCGAAAGGAAGTATTGTATTCGAGAAAAAAATCGCCCTCCGAGATTTCTTCGAATTTTCACGTTTCAGGTCATGTAGATTACGAAAATATAGGTTTTCCGATTCCATCAGATTGTCTGTCTGTCTGTCTATCTGTCTGTCTGTCGAATTTGGTAGGTAGTTGACGCTACTGTCAGCGAAGAAATGGTTAAACTTTCACTGGAAAATATACAGGGTGGACCGTCTAAAGGGAATAAATAATGAAAAAATTTGCTCAAATTCAAAATTTCCACGTTTCATGACACTCTAAACCTATTTCAGAAAAAAAAAATATTTTGAAAATTTTTTCACCAACATTTTTGAAAAATTTTTTACCACCAAAATAGATGAAAAAATTTCTACGTTTCATGGCATTCTAAACCTATTAAAAAAATATTTTTTTTTTAACCGACATTCTTCATAAATTTGTTACCACTAAAACAGATGGAATTTTTTTTTCCTTTGTTCAAATTTAAAATTTCCACGTTTCATAACATTCTAAACCTATGAAAAAAAGTAAAATTTCATTTTTTTACATTTTGAAAGTTTTATCACTAAAATAGATGGAAATTTTTTTTAGCTCAAATTTAAAATTTCTGCGTTTCATGACAATCTAAACCTATTTCAGAAAAAAAAATTGAACATTTTTTTACCATTTTTTTTACCACCAAAATAGATGGAAAAAATTTCTTTTTTCTCAAATTTAAATTGTCCACGTTTCATGGCATTCTAAATCTATTAATTTTTTTTTTTTTAAGTTTGTAATGTTCTTTTACCACTACTATAGAATAGAAGCAAACATTTTTTGCTCAAACTTAAAATTTCCACTTTTCATGACATTCTAAGCGTATTTCAGAAAAAAGATTTTTTTTTCCAACATTTTTGAAAAATTTCAAAAATAATGAAATTTTTTAACCACTGCTAATACTTTCACTCCACTACGTGAATGTGGAATTGAAAATGTGACAAATGGCAATAATATTTGGCATACGCAACTATTATACTTTTATTGAAAAATGTACAGGGTGGCCATCCCAAGGAATAATTCAACCATGGTGGACATTTTTAAAGGTATTTGCACAAGCCTTCCATATTAGGCACCTGTTATTTAGTAGGGAATTTTTACTGTTGGATATATTGGATATATTTTTTTGACCAAAAGTTATCAGGATTTCTTTGTAATAATAGGGATAACTATATTCCGATTATTAATCTCAATATCATTTCGTAATTATTAAATTTTTAGAGTTACCGCTATGCACAGATAAAGAGGGAAGTTCTGTGTAAATGCCTTTACCGATTTTTTCTTAGAGTGGCCATCTTGTATGAATAAAGAGGGAAGTTCTGTGTAAACACTTTTACCGATTTTTTATTCTATACATGTAAATGAGTCGCAAGCCGAAAAATATTGCAAAATCGGGCTGTGTCTTCGCGAGAAAAGAGCATAGAAGTGAATTTTTTATGCATTTCTAGTACATCGCTACAGTATTTTTTAAATATCTGCGGCTCTATTGGTCGTAGTAAAATAAAAATAAATTAAAATACTCGTAAATGAATAGGCCATCGAACTATTGGGGTATATACATTAAAAGCATCGATTTAATTTTTTACTAATAATGTAATACGTGGGGAAAAATCATCAGATCTTTACAATAATAGTAGAAAATGTCTATTTTTATGTTGTAAATACGTGAATAAATTTCAAATAAGGATTTTCATTTTACGCACACAACTGACATTTTCGAGAAAAATTAAAACGCTTGCCATTTCAAGAGAAATGGTCGTAGGATATATTTTTTTTCCAATGTGTAGATGTTTTATGTACTCTCTTGCGAAGATATGCCAGAATCTGTTTGTCAAAATAAAATATCGGTTTTTTCTTCATCTTAGAATTGACTTTCCGGACGGAAACCTGTGATTCCTGAGTTCATATTGGTTCCTCATATTTAAGAGCATTGTATTAATAAGAGACATTTTTAAACAATATAATTTTCAGTTTCCTCCCTTCAAAAGAAACATATGAAAAACTAGTGTTGAGTGCCACAGGGACTTCCGAAGTGCTTTATTAAAAGTTTAGATATATAAAACACAAAATACTTACAGAAACTAACATAGAAACAGATTCAAAATATTCCAATCTCGTTTCCAAAATAAAATTTTTTATAGCAAGACCAGTTATGCTATATAATATTAGATGGTTGAGAAACACAACTGATTTTATCATTCTCTTTTGGGGGTGCACCCCAACTAGAGATAAGATTTTAAAACAGAGGGAAAAAAATCGTTCTGACATGTTGTTCGAATGAAGTTCCGTTTGAATTTATTGATATTTTACAGTTACAGAAAGAAATCCACATAAATAGTTAATTGTAGGCATGAAAACTATTCAGCATGGACAGAAAGAGCTCTATAATTAATGACATATACAGTGTGTTCAAAATAAGAGGACTATGAGTCGCTATTTGGGTTACTGTTCTAGATAGAAAGTTAAAAGAAAATGGTCTGAAGGCTCTCGTGACCTGTTCGACGGCGCTCATTTATCTACCTATAACACAGGCCTGCATGAAATTTGTGATGACGCAATTTTTGTTTGTTAAGCTCAGTTTTTATATAGAAATAACTAATTAAATACCATTAGGCTCCATCACCCACAGAATTTTTTTTTCCCAAAAAAAAGAAAAAAATATTAAATACATCTTATAATAGGCATAATACATTTTAAAATAAATTTAGTGCTTGAAATTCTAATCTTCTGTTAACCCAAAAATGATTTTATGTGGTACTTTTCAAGAAATTTATTAAGTAGGCTCTCATTACCCGAGGTAAATCCTTTTATTAAATCTATTAATTGCTATATTTATGGTAATTTGAACAAAATTTCCGGGAATTTTGACCTGCTAAGTCCTATTTAATATGGCTTTAACTTTATTAGTACTGGGAAAAAGAAGGGTTTTAAGTTTATGACTCCAAACAAAATTTATATTATAATGTCATTGGGTTCATTCTTGCTCTAATTTTTGATCACTAAACAAGTAAAATTTATTTGTTGTTTAGTTTTGTGCGTGGTATTTGATACACATTGCTTAAAAATGTGTCTAGCAGGCGTTGCAAAAACAAACCAGATGATTTTTGTTATATTTGTGGATATTTCGTCTTGAAAAAGTGTAAGAGACCAATTGGTGAATTTGTGAAAAATGCATATTATGCTTATTTCAAAATCAAATTAGGAGATCAAGATAAAGATTGGGCACCGCACGTTGTTTGCAAGGTATGTGAAGAAGGTTTAAGACATTGGACCAAAGGAAATAGAAAAACCCTTCCTTTTGGAATACCGATGGTTTGGAGAGAACCGCAAAATCATCATGATGATTGCTACTTTTGTCTTTGTGTATTAAGGGGCATAATAGAAAAACTTTTAAACATATTTTGTACCCAAACAATATTAAATCAGCTATCAGACCAGTTCCTCACAGTGATGATGTACCTATACCTATACCCCCCGAAGTACTAAAAGATGATAGTGAAAACTTCTCAACTTCCGGCTCAGTACAGGATCGTGATTTTGAACCATCAACCTCAGGTCAAAACCAACCTCAACTATTTTCACAAGCCGAACTGAATGATTTGGTAAGAGATTTGGGACTTTCAAAAGACTTGTCTGAAGTACTGGGGTCTAGGTTGAAACAAAAAAATTTGCTTGCCCTAAAAACTACCTTCTCTTGGTATAGAAATTGTGAGGCTGAATTTTTAAAATATTTTGCACAAAACGGACCACTTGTGTACTGCCAAGCAATTTCTGATCTAATTACTTGCCTCGGAGCTCCTGAATACACACCTTCTGGCTGGAGACTTTTCATCGACTTTTCAAAAGGAGCCTTAAAGCTGTTCTTTTACATAATGGCAATGTTTTTGCTTCTGTTCCTGTCGGCCATTCAGTCCATTTAAAGGAAAACTATGAAAATTTAGAGGAATTACTTTTAAGAATACAATATAAAGATCATAACTGGGAATTGTGTGGAGATCTAAAAATTTTAGGCCTTCTCTTGGGTCAGCAGTCTGGATTTACTAAATTTCCATGTTTCCTGTGCGAGTGGGACAGCAGGAACCGAGAACAGCATTGGATAAAAAGAGACTGGCCACAAAGAGAGACTTTAACACCTGGAACCAAAAATGTAATTCGCGAAAGTCTTATTGACCCTAAAAAAGTTTTACTCCCACCACTTCACATAAAACTTGTACTTATGAAACAATTTGTTAATGCATTAAACAAAGAAGGACATTGTTTTAAATATTTGTGTAACACATTTACGGCTCTGTCAGAGGCAAAATCAAAGGGGGGAATCTTTGTAGGGCCGCAGATTAGGAGCTTGATGAAAGATAGAGAATTTGAAAATGTAATGGAAGATAAGGAAAAACATGAGATCGTTGAAAATATGCTGGAAAAATTCAGGATTCTTGGTTGCAATATGAGCATAAAAATTCACTTTTTACATTCCCATTTGGACTATTTCCCGGAAAATCTTGGGGACGTGAGTGAAGAGCAAGGTGAAAGATTTCATCAAGATATTAAAGAGATGGAAAAAAGATACCAGGGGCGCTGGGACACAAAAATTATGGCCGATTACTGTTGGACATTGAGGAGAGATCTTCTTTTAGCTGAATATGACAGAAAAACAACAAAGAGAAGCTTTTCTGAAAAAAGAAAACGGTTTTTTAAGAAGCGTAAAGAATAAACAACTATTCTAAATAGTTTCAATGTCTATATCTTGTATGTTTTTGTATTTTTCTCTTCAATATGTTATAAAACTAGCTTATAAATGAAATAAATCGTGTTTTTCTAAATTTCTTGATTTTGCTGGTTTGAAAAATAACCTTACGTGATACAAAAAAACTGAAAGCAGATTTGAAATCAGTGCTACCCAATTACCAAAAAACAGTTAAAATTTTTAAATCAACTTTGAAAATGTTATCAAATGCAGGCCTGTGTAATCCATTTAAGTTAAGTAGCGATGTTTGTAGACAGGAAACGTGTGTTCTTATCTCTAACTGGTAAATCAGAATGCCATGTTCACGCAGAAGAAAATTGGTAAATCAGAAAATTCATGCCAGGTCCGGAAATTACGTTATAAGTAATAAGGAGTCACTACTTCCACATCCAGATTTTCCATCCAACTCTCTTCAAAGGAAAACATCTTGACTAATATTTGCACTCTAGTATGTGGAAAAATTCACAGATCTTGCATCTTTCGCAAGTGTATTAAGCGTATTGAAAATACCAGATGCAACTATACTGCTCTAGGAGTTCAAGGATAGATGGCTAGGATGATAGGGATTTTCAGCATTTGCATTAGGTACCATTAGTGATAAAATAAAAAAAAAACTTTTATCAAATTTAATAATACCACTTGTGTTCACTGTAATTGGACCCATGTTCATTGAAATTTTTTTTTTAGATTAATCCAGCTATCATCTGTCAAATTTTGTCATAAAGCTTGTAGAACACCCTGTATAGTGGTTTTCTACTGTACTTTTTTATATCATACTTAGATGTGTTTGATAATTTTATTTACATAATTTTAAATATATTTGCCCATACGATCGAATTAAGCTAGTCCATGTTTTATTGGCTTATTTTGTTTTTCTAATGTTAATTTGAAAGTGACGGCGTTCTATAAGAAATAACGCAAGCTATGCAAACTAAGTGACATACGATATGACAATGTCGGCATGTATCACAAGAGACCATTAAGTTGAGGAGTGTTCATGTTTATATTTTGGTTTTGAGATACTGCTTGGATTGTTATTGTAACGAGATATCCCTAATAGCATGGCATTGAGTGAACAGTATGGTTACAAGGCAGCGGCGTCGACAGAATCTGTCGCTCTCGATAAGTTTTTCATAAGATGGGTCCCGTATCATGCGCCCAGTAGTATTTTCAATACTAATAATTGGTCATGGAGTTGTAATAATATTTGGAGTGGATGCCATAATAAATTGGCGTCGGTTTGTTGCATATACTTCAAAAATTAAATTTCTGGACCCTTTTTAGCTTGCTCTACTTATTTTCCCCAATTTGCTCCCCCATCAACGGAATCATCTCAATACAGATGTCATTACAATACATTAGGGTGCCAAATTTCAAGTGAATATCTCAATTTGTTTTTATCAACCCCTTCAATAATAAAATACCTAACCTAACCTAACCTAACGGTGGGGGTTGAAAAATATTATAAAGGAATCTGAGGCCTTGGTCTCTAGTATATACACAAAATCTCAAGTGTCTGTACTTTTACCAACTTGCTTTACTAATTTTCCCCTATTTGCATCTACTTACCCCCACTCCTTCAATGAAATCATCTTAAAATATAATTTAGTTCCAAATGTCGTTATAATATATATTTGTACCAAATTTCAAGTGATGTCAATTTAATTTTATCAGCCCCTTTAATAATGGAGTGGGGCTGGTAGAGGGGTTGAAAAAAATTACAAAGAAATCTGAAACCATTCAGCGGAATCATCTCGAAACATAATATAATTCCAAATGTCGTTATAATACATAGAATAGAATAAAATAGAATACTTTAGTGTCCCAAAATTTACAATTTAAAATTAAGTATGCCAAGAATAATGTATATATTGTAATAATGTATAAAAACTTTAAATTAAATATTTCGCCGACGTTTCGGAAATCTAATTTGTTTCCTTTTTCAAGGCTTTTTTTTGAAAAATCTATCTTGCTGTGTATGACAAATAGACAGCTCTAAGAATGTGTGTTATATTAAATATCCATAGATACTTACATAGAACTGTTGATATAGTTAAAAGTTTTTTTAGTTTTTATACAATGTTAAGTTTGTGAAGTTCTTCTTTCAACATTGGCAACCAAGTTGTACAGACATCTACGGAACAATTCGATACGCATCTATCCTCAATCAATAATATATCGCGGATTCTCTAATTTTTCTTTTTTTGCTATCTGCCTCTTTTGTTAAAATTTTTGCCGAGTCCCAGTTTATTCTATGTCCGTTCTCTGAAGCGTGTTCGCAGATCTTGGACCTCTGAATTTCATTTTTTCTGATATAATTTTGATGTTCGCCCAATCTTACACTAAAAGATCTGTATATACTGTACTACAACTAAAACTACGTTATCAATAATGAATAGCAATGACAAGCCTCTAGTATGGCGTAGAGAAAGAAACACGAACAGAGAGAAATGAAATATGTTGAATTCATATACTAAGATATAATAAGATTAAGATAAAGTAACAGCGAAAGAAAATATACAACAATAACAAATAATATGTGATATATAAGAAAGATAATAAATAAAAAAAATTAATAATTATAGTGTACAGAAGGAGTTTGGGATAGACTTCCACAATATTTTATTCAAAAAACTCATTAATGTTATAAAATATATAAGAATTTAACAATTTGGACAGTGATTTCTTAAATGCAATTAAATGGTTTGATCTTTGTATGTGGGTGGGCAGATGATTAAAGATTTTTGTACCGGTCTAAAGAGGACCTTTTCTATTTGTGTCATAAGCATAATTTGGTAAGAGTAACATTGTGTTTTTTCTCGTGTTATAATTATCACAGGCCTGCATGAAATTTGTGATGACGTGATTTTTGTTTGTTAAGCTCAGTTTTTATATAGAAATAACTAATTAATGTTTTTGCTTCTGTTCCTGTCGGCCATTCAGTTCATTAAAAGGAAAACTATGAAAATTTAGAGGAATTACTTTTAAGAATACAATATAGATCACAACTGGGAATTGTGTGGAGATCTAAACATTTTAGGCCTTCTCTTGGGTCAGCAGTCTGGATTTACTAAATTTCCATGTTTCCTGTGCGAGTGGGATAGCAGGAACCGAGAACAGCATTGGATAAAAAGAGACTGGCCACAAAGAAAGACTTTAACACCTGAAACCAAAAATGTAATTCGCGGAAGTCTTATTGACCCTAAAAAAGTTTTCCTTCCACCACTTCACATAAAATTTGGACTTATGAAACAATTTGTTAAGGCATTAAACAAAGAAGGAAATTGTTTTAAATATTTGTGTAACACATTTACGGCTCTGTCAGAGCCAAAATTAAAGGAGGGAATCTTTGTAGGGTCGCAGATTAGGAGCTTGATGAAAGATAGAGAATTTGAAAATGTAATGGAAGATAAGGAAAAACATGCATGGAATGCTTTTAAAGGAGTTGTACATAAATTTCTAGGGAATTATAAAGACACAAACTATGTTGAGATCGTTGAAAATATGCTGGAAAAATTCAGGATTCTTGGTTGTAATATGAGCATAAAAATTCACTTTTTACATTCCCATTTGGACTATTTCCCGGAAAATCTTGGGGACGTGAGTGAAGAGCAAGGTGAAAGATTTCATCAAGATATTAAAGAGGTGGAAAAAAGATACCAGGGGCGCTGGGACACAAAAATGATGGCCGATTACTGTTGGACATTGAGGAGATATCTTCCTTTAGCTGAATATGACAGAAAAACAACAAAAAGAAGCTTTTCTGAAAAAAGAAAACGTTTTTTTAAGAAGCGTAAAGAATAAACAACTATTCCAAATAGTTTCAATGTCTATATCTTGTACGTTTTTGTATTTTTCTCTTTAATATGTTATAAAACTAGCTTATAAATGAAATAAATCGTGTTTTTCTAAATTTCTTGATTTTGCTGGTTTGAAAAATAACCTTACGTGATACAAAAAAACTGAAAGCAGATTTGAAATCAGTGCTACCCAATTACCAAAAAACAGTTAAAATTTTTAAATCAACTTTGAAAATGTTATCAAATGCAGGCCTGTGTTATGGGTGTCTGAGGGTGTTGAAATGAATTTCCGTCTGTTGAAAATCAAAATGGCGAGTTTGTATATACATAAGTTTGTAATAGTAAATATTTTCAATAACTTAAAATTGTTCCTACAGAATCAGTCGGTTTGAGGTGGCATATAACCCGTATTGCTCTTTTTGTGATAGAAATTTTTTTCTGAAAAACTAGAAGAACCCCAAAATTCGATGCCATATGATGCGATGCTTTGAAAATAAGCATAGTAAACATCTATTGCTGCATTTTAGTTCAAATCTCTCCTTACTGTACCGATGGCGTAAATTGCCTTACTTAATTTCTTGTTTGTTTCTTAGACATGCCTGCGAAAGTTCAGGTTTTTATCCAGGAAGATGCCTAGAAATTTTATGTGATCAGCCGATATGATATCGCCAGATGATGTTTTTATAATTGCATTTGGCATTGGATTGCGTGGGTGCTGAAAAGTGATGTTGAATGTTTTGTCTTTATTCAGCAGAAGTTTATTAGCAGCGAACCAATCTGATTATTATTCATTAGAACCTGACTTTGGTAGATAAGTTGTTGAAAACCTTGGTTATTTAATAATATAATGATATTATCTACCAATAATGCAAAACAGGCATTAGGAAAATTGCAAATTAAGTCATTGATGTACAGTAAGAAGAGAGTTGGTCGAAGTACTGATCCTTGCGGCACACCGCATTTTACGGCTTTCTGTTCAGATCATATAACCTTTGAAGTAAGCTTTTCGTTATCCTGCAATTACATTCCGCGACCCATCAAATACGACTTAAACCATCGGCTTGGTAGGCCCCTAATTGCGTAATAACTTAATTTATCTAATAGTCTATTGTGATACACACAATCGAAAGCCTTTGAGATGTATCCAATTTCAAGTGAATATCTCAATTTTATTTTATCCCCTTTAATAATGGAGTGGGGATGTTGGAGGGGATGGAAAATATTATGGAAAATATGATAATCTAAAATTTTATTTTTAAAAGCTTTTATTTAACTTGCAATGTTAGTGTGTATGGGTGTGTGCGTTTGATTGCTTAGATCAAATCTTGCAATCAAAATTTCGACCAGTTCTAATCAAGCTGAAATTTGGCACACGTGTATAAGTGACCATGGTAGGCACGGCCTGATTCCACACCCAGGATATACAGTGTGGTCGATTAAGTGTGCAACAAATGGAAAGTTTTTCTTAGTTGCACAACGAAAGTTTAAATACCCCCAAAATTTATTGCATGTTCAATAACCATTTCAGGTGCACTTAAAATGGCTTCAAGTTAAATAGTTAAATGCAGGGTACTACAAAAAATATGAAGATCGTTCAAGAGTAAAGTGTGTTTATGTCGAAAGAAATTATAAAAAAAAACATTTTTAAGAAAAAGCTTTTATTTAAAGAGACTACTAAAGAGTAATTTTTTTTTAATTCGTACACCTGGAAACCAAAAGCTTTGGGGCGGTCAACTGAGTAAAGTAACTATGCCATAGGCATATGGCCGTCCCCAAAGCTGTTGGTTTCCAGGCGTGTGGATTTAACAAAAAATTTTTTTACTGTTTAGTACAGTTTTTTTGAAATAAAAGCTATTGATTAAAATATTTTTTTCGTACAATTTTTTTTATATATCATGGCTATACTGTTATTAGTCAGCCCGTGTCACAATTTTTTGAGAGTTTATTAATGTATGGAATTTTAAAACAGGTTCTTTCAACATTTGTGTGTGCATAACTACTTATTTCCACTCTGTTGTTTGTTACTTCATTTATAATTCGTATAATAAGTTTTTAGGGTAGTTTTTCTTTTCAGGAACAATAATATTTTTCAATAGAAAATTTCGTTTGATATGTTGATTGCACGAAATGTTAAATTTTTCATAATATTAATTATTGTTTGTTTGAAACTATGACTCAAATGAAATTAAGATATCCTTCGGAGTTTGTAGGTTTCAGTATGGGTCAGTAATAATTATACAGCTTTTTTCTAATCAAGAGAGTATCAAGACACGGAATTTTTTGTTCAGTGTCGTTTTTTAATTCGAAATTCGAAATTTTCTTGTGAAATTTTTTTAAGGTACTTTAAGTAAGTATTTTCTCATCTTTATATATAGGGACAGATGTTTTCAAAGGCATGTTTCTTGTGATGTAGACACGACCAAATGTGCACAAATCAGATAAATAAGATTATCAATTTCTAAATCAAATATTTGTTGTCAGTGTAGGTAGATCATTAAAATTAAAAACATTAACTACTCGTAAGACAAAGTTTATTTTAAAGAAAGTATCACCTGAAATATTTGTATATGTTTTTAAAGTATACCATTTTATTATGACTACATCTAGCTTTATGTTTACCGGAGCATATGTAAAAAGTACATTCAAAGATCTGACTTGCAATATTTGTTGGGAAGCTGTCAACCGTTTAGAAACGGCGTAAGTTCAACAGAATTTTGTATATAATACTAATACTTAATAAAAATGTTTTAATCTCTGAGTTACTTTGGAGTTTATTCAAAATTGCTTGATAAAAATATCTAGAATCCAATTTTCGAATTGTTCGACAAAATATATTTTCCGATTTTCTAGTCCGACGCGTTTAAATCGTCTGTCTCCTGACGGCCAAAAATTTATTAATAACAGTTTTTGATTAATTTTTTGTTCTTGAATGAAGTATAGAATATTATAAATAAGTTGGCTGACAGTAAAATATTGCTTTTTATATGAAAAATTTAAGAAATGTACGTAGTTATCTAGGAATGCTTGGAGTGTTTGCGTTTGTAAATGTATGTACATCCCACTTTTAAATAACCAGCTGATTTTTTCAGGATTGCTGAATAGAAATATGTAGAATCGAATTTTCAAAATGTCCGAAAAAATATATTTTCCGGTTTTCCAGTCCGGCGCTTGAAAATCATCGGCTTCATGAAGACTAAATATTTGTTGGTAAAGTACATTTTATAATCAATTTTAAGCTAGGAATCCGCCGTAGCCGATCGTGCTAAGCGACAACTACTTTTAAGTAGATTCTCGACTTCGAATCCCGCACAGGACTACTTTTTTATTATTCCTTTTTTTACATTTTGGCGGTTAAAATTGAAAAAAAGGTAAAGAAAATACTCCGGGTATGTGGCTCGATCCCGAATTTCAAGAGTAAAAATATTATTTTAGCGGGGGCGCCGAAACTACCTAGGCTATATACAGGGTCCGTCACTTAAAAGTCGCCAGACTCGTAATTGCCTTATTTTTTAAGCTACGACCATGTTCGGCACATCAAATTGTAGATATTGTAAGGCCTTTAAACATGAATATAGAGTGATTTAAAATAAACAAAATTGAAAAAAATTTTACCAAATGAAACTTAAATTCCTTGAATATTTTCCCCCTCACACTGTACATGAACTTTGTTTTCTTATAAAGGTATTAATTAGCTTCAATTTACGTTATTACGCCATATTCGATATCCTCTTTCATTTAAGAGAGAAAAATTAAAAGCTCTATTTTGACTCCAAAGTGAATTCTCTTAAAATAAATTTGAAAAGAATGAAGAAAGAATTTTTGTAAATGTGTAGTTTTTGAATGAACCAATTTTTTTTTCAAAAAATGTCTCTTTAATTGCACACTCCAATGGATATATTCTCCATCGGTGTACCAGCTTTCAGCTTCAAAACATCAATTTTAGTTGTTTGTTACTGCAGGAAATCTATTTTAATTATGGCTTTGTGACAAGGGAAGATGCTATTTTAAAAAATCTTACAATTTTTTACAACAATTACACCGTACGCACTTTTGGTTCTACCGATTTTTGATAAATAAATAGCAAAACATTCAACGAATTAAATTCGAAGAAATATTATCTTAAAAATATTCATGGACTAATCAAGCATAAAGCTGTGACGTTTTGTTCACTCGTCAGGTGAGTGAAAGGACGTCATTTTGGCACTCGAGCTTTAGTCAGCGGTTGACGGTATGCTCGGGCGCCACTTTTACAATTTTTTTACGTGGTGTAAAGGTCCCACACTAGCCTCCTAACGCAGCCTGTTACAGTAGGGCTGGGATAGCGTCAGTGGAGACACGGTACGTCCAGGGGTCTAGGGATAGTAGACTTCACACACACACAGTAAAAGTCACCTTTAGAGAATATATAAAATATTTATTGTTGCTATTCCTAACAAGTACAATTCTATTTAAATTAAACTACTTAAAGTTACGCTACTACAGAAAACAACATAGACAAAAAAAACAATAAAGCAGGGTTTAGGCGGTGTAAGAGGGGCGGCTCATGAATGGTAAAAATACTATAAGCAACAACGGTAATGCGGCGGGGTATGAGTCGGTGCAGAAAGCAAAAGCTTTGGTCAGTGCAGTAAAACTACCAGGCGGGAGGAAGCAATACGAGAGTAAGTTACATGCAAAAAACTATTAACGCAACTTGGCTAGGGTGCAGTACCAGAATCTATGCATATATACACATATATATTAAATAATAAATTTATCCACCTATTCCTGGGTCCGGTTCCCTTTTGGTAAAGTCACCCCTTGAGATGACTGTCCCCCCAGGGTTGGTGTATACCAGCACCGACAATCCCTCAGGTGTCACGGGCCAACGTAGAGAACTAGTTGCAGGGGACTACCTAGAACACTGTTACGTGACCCGATTAGCCAGAGTATTGTCCGGGCGCGATGGTTACGCAATCACCCGTTTGCTACAGAGATATCTGAGGTGTCCAAAAGGTCCACGTGGGGAGCTAGTCGCAGGGGACTACCTAGCTCACTGTTACGAGACCTATTTTTCACCTCGGATATTCGGTAGTACCCTCCTTTCAGGTCGGTCAGTACCTGAAATCTTCCAGGCGTCCACGGGTCCACGTGGGGAGCTAGTCGCAGGGGACTACCTAGCCCACTGTCAAGAGACCCGTTTTTGCCCGCAATGTTTCTGTACTCACCCGGTGAGTTGCCTAAAAAGCTGAAAGAAAGGTATGATTATTACCGGTTAGTGATGTTAGTACACAAATGGTACTTAACTCCGGCCAAGTTGCTTATGAATTACTAATTTTAACTTACTCCTTGTTGGGCGGTGTTTCCTCGGTACTGCGGTAGTGCGGCGATCCTCCTGAATCCCTTAAACAGATCCAAGTGAATGGACCCAACGGAATTCCATAATTCACTGGCTTGGCTGACAGATCGGATAAAGGGAGTCAAATCTGGTCGGTAGTGGGGCACAAGTGACCGATTACAAGGAATCAAGCCATGCGGCGGTGGGTCACTTGCTTCGTTCTACGGATATTTCTACCTAGAATTAATGCTTATTCCCAAAGTAATAAAATAAAATAACAATTTTTGCGGTTCATTTAAAGTATAAAATATAATATTAATAACTACTAAAATAAATAATGAATTAGGGATGCAATTTCCCTAGCAAATTTTGCTTCATTACAAAGCTATACATACATAGATAGTAGTTAATAATTTTTGAAGATATTTAATTAAGTTCTATGGACAAAGATTATTGTACATTTATCGGCTGTGCATCAGTTGCTGTTCTTACTTATATCAGTAGGAACTATAGACAAACATACATTTGTGGCCTGCTACAATTTTACTTCCACATCCACGTAGTGGATTGGAAGTATAGTAATCGCAAAAAAATTTTCAAAATTTTTTATTCGTGAAATAGGTTTAGAATGTCATGAAACGTCGAGATTTTAAATTTGAGCGAAATTTTTCTGTCTGTCGGTCTGTCGGTCTGTCGGTCTGTCTGTCTGTCTGTAACTTTTTTTTTGTCCGCACTTTTCACATCTTAGTGACACTTGACAGCTTATTGACAGCTTAGTGACAGCTGTCTTCATGTCAAAATTCATTTTCGACTTCGGAATCGTAATCAACAACCCAAAAAACGTCATAATATACATTTAATATAAACTGATCACTTCCTGATTGAATTTAATTGAACTTTTCACATCTTGGTGATACTTGACAGCTTGTTAACAGCTTAGTGACAGCTGTCCTCATGTCAAAATTAATTTTTGACTTCAAAATCGTAATCAGTAACCCAAAAAACGTCATAATATACATTTAATATAAACTGGTCACATCTTGATTGAATTTAATTGAACTTTTCACATCTTGGTGATATTTGACAGCTTGTTGACAACTTACTGATAGCTGTCATCATGTAATAATTCAATTTTGACTTCAGAATCGTAATCAACAACCCAAAAAACGTCATAATATACATTTAATCTAAACTGATCACACCTTGATTGAATTTAATTGAACTGTTCACATCTTGGTGATATTTGACAGCTTGTTGACAACTTACTTATAGGTGTCGTCATGTCATAATTCAATTTTGACTTCAGAATCGTAATCAACAACCCAAAAAACGTCATAATATACATTTAGTCTAAACTGATCACACCTTGATTGAATTTAATTGAACTGTTCACATCATAGTGTTACATGACAGCTTATTGACTGCTTAGTGACGGCTGTCTTCATGTCAAAATTCATTTTCGACTTTGGAATCGTAATCAGAAATTCAAGAAACGTCATAATATACATTTAATATAAACTGGTCACATCTTGATTGAATTTAATTGAACTTTTCACATCTTGGTGATATTTGACAGCTTGTTGACAACTTACTGATAGCTGTCATCATGTCATAATTCAATTTTGACTTCAGAATCGTAATCAATAACCCAAAAAACGTCATAATATATATTTAATATAAACTGATCACATCTTGATTGAATTTTTGAGATATTGAAAAATAACCATTAAAAGAAAAATCCGCATCGTGTAGCAAAGAATTTAAGCCGCTACGGACATACGTGCATATGAACTTCTCTTCATAAAATGACCTTAAAGAAGCACATCCTGAAATATTAGCATGTCATTAAGGAACACCCTGTATTTATCCTCTAAGTCGTAGAAAAAGTAATAAAAATATTTAGAATTGTACACATTTATTTGTATTTCTATCTCCACACAAAACCGAGACAGTAATACATATAGCCCCAGTTTTGCACACATTGTAGTAATGTAAATATAATGTCAAGCTAATAAAATAATAAAATATTTACATATAAATGCCCTCGAGTATTTGCTTGTTACAGTTTTATATGTCCAAGTCATCCTTGAAGTTATTACCTGTAATTAAATACGTCAACGCTCAGGTGCATCATTATTAATTAGACGTCAATCGACATATAGGACGATTAAATTGTCGAAAACATCTCGTTCTTTTGCCAACCGAACCATCCGCAGGATAAAATATGGAAAAGATAGGAAAAATTTCGTAAAATTGATGAACTAGTTTTGGACGAGCGGTCCCTTGCAGAAGTTATTCAAAACGGGGTCAAAATAGGCCGCGTTAAAAAAAATGTAAACTTTGAATAGGAAAAAGGTTTGTATACAATTTGTAGAACTTTTTAATGGCAATAAAATAAGCCCAATTCGTTATCAATAAATCAACAAATAAAGTATTTATTTCCTAAAACCGCTAAATATCGTATCGTGGCAAGGGGCCGCTTGTCCAAAACTACGTCATCAAATTCTAAGAAATTTTTCCTATCACTTGGCACGAAAAAATCTAATTTGATTGGACTATGTTACAGTCTAATTTCGTATCTGTACAATTAAATTTGAATATCGTAATATGTTATCGTTTTAGTCGAGTCTATATATGGCATAACTGGTTGCCTACCATTCGTGCTCCATGACAGCCACGCATAGTGTTGCTGGTCCTGGCAACGCGTTGCTAGCAACGCACAGTAACTGTACCTAATTTCTTAGGAAGCGAGTTTCGAACGTCTCGATTATAACTTTTTCAAGACCGTTATTATCAATTAAACTTATTGTTTTGTTAATGGAATTACGAAATACTATATTATGTGTGAAATATAGACGTCATTAAGGGAGATTTAACAGATTTGTGGGTTATGTTGTATAGTGTTCATTCGGAACGTACCCATGGACAGAGTTTTAGTCATTCTCGGATTTTGACAGAGGTTTCCGTCTTGGCCATTTTTGGGGATTTTTTCCGTTTGCCTGCCGAAGATAAGTTGTGTCACTGAGCACGTGGATAGCAATTTTGTGAATTTGCTCCTTTAATGGGATATGGTGCTGTAGTGACAAATTTAGCAGTATTTTATTTTGATATTTTTATTATTTTCTGTTGGGAAGTACTGCTACGGAATTTTCCGGATAAATCAACTTGCTGGAAGCACATGACAAAGGAATTCTGTAAGCCCACTCAACATCTAAGGTATGCCTCTGAAATCTCTTTAGAAAATAGATTTGTAATGTTCGTTATTTCTTTATTGCAGGGCTTTTTGCTCCTTTTGTTCCTTTTGTTCTTTTGGTTTTATTTTCATTTTATTTTGGACTTTTACTGGTATCGTATCCTGTATGTTTGACCCTACGTCTTACCTTTTGGGTGATTTGTACATCTGTATGTGAACTTTGGTTTTACTGAAACTTGGTTGACAAGCTGTTCGTCGAATTTGGAATCCTGAGTTGTACCGGTGAGACTCTCCTGCCTGGTTTCATTGGAAGCTACGCTCCCCTGGTAGGCCTAGTGGTTACATTGTGAAAAAGCGTCTTTAAATAGCCTAACGAGGGACCTGATATCACATCCCACCTTCTACGTGAGGCATAGAGAGCCCATCAGTTTTCTTACGATACTAATTACACATTAAATGTAAATTGTCAGTAAATATTTTGCATACGACCAATTAAAATTTAGTAGTTTTGAACACCACGCTTGCAAATTTTTCACATTTGTCAATTTAACCTATCGTCACTACCTAGTTCACATTATTTTGTTCATTTTATGTTATTATTCAGTATTTTAATGTAATCATCTAAGCCAGTATATTTTGGGGGGTCATATTTTGCCTATTATTAGTTAAGATTTTATTAGTTTTAAGTTGTCGTATATTTTGTGTTAGGTTAAGTGTGGGCCACACATCTAAGTATACTGATTGTGTGTAATGTTATTTCTGTGGGATTTGGCTGTAAGCGTACCTAAATATAATCAATAAATCTGTTATATTAAGACGCGTATTTGTTTTCACCAGCATACATTTAAAGCTCCAATTTGTCGAATCCACTCCCCAGGGACTTGTCTAGTCGGCCGTGTGAGCCTCTTTCGCCACCAATTAAATGCAGAGAGGGGACTGCACGTAAAATATAAAAATTTTGTTCAGGGCACAGGGTGACCACCCTACCCTGCTGTATTGCTGATACATCAGCCTCTAAAGAAATTTTTTTTTACATATTCCCCTTTTATCTGGGAGCCCTGCAACAACTAATATTAAACTATATCGTTTTATGATCGCTATTATGACATTCGTACCTTAGGGTAAAATTGAAGTAAAATGATATTCGTGACAGAAAATATGATCAGTCATTGTTGTGGCTTGCTTAATATACAGGGTGGGGCAATAGTGGGTCAGACCTAGATATCTCGAGTTCTACGATAACTAGAAATTTAAAAAAAATGCTAGTAAACTAGATAGAAAAGTCTATAACTGGAAATTATTTTCGAACATACAGGGTGAGCCAAGATGAAATTACAGGACCAAGTGCCTTTTTTTTAATGGAATGCTATGTATATCAGTACATTTATTGAAGCCTATTTCTAGGCTCTATCCATTTCTATATTAGCATTGAATGTCTCCCAACCACTTGGATGTAATGAATTTTTCTGTTGAAATAATGCAATCTGCAGATGGATATTAAAAAAATCACTACAGTCACAATTATGGGTTTTAAGAAAAGCTTATGTGCATACCAGTTACGAGACATCTAATTAATGTTCCTGAATAATTTTCATTTCCTAAAACTGTACAGTGTGGGCAAAAATTATTTTTCAATTAAGAACTTTTTAAATTGAATTTTCTCAATTTTTTCAAATGGAACACCCTGTATATTTATCAACGATGTGATGTGGAAATGAAAAACGAATTAGTAAACGAGAGTAGTAGACTACGTTATTTTCAGATAGACTTTACAAACAATTTTTTTGCACTCCCCCTTAAGGGAGTGTAGCAGGACGGGAAAGGCTTATTTTGAAAAATTTTGTATCCTTCATTTTCGATGAGGAATTGGTAGTTATATTTTTTGCACGTTTTTACTGGACACCCTGTGTACATTCCATTTTTACTTTTCTAACCGTCTTATTATTTTACGTAGTAATTTTATCCCTATTCAAATACATTTAGCTTACTTAATGAACCAGTGCCATTTTGAGTTAAATATGGTCTTACAGCGTTTTTAAGTTAGTTATTGCTGTTTTTAAAACGATTTCTTTACTTGCTAATAGACAACAATAATTTCAATGTTTAAATCATTTGATCTTCATAATTATTATTAGCATATTCGTAACTGTTATAAGAGATATTCGTTAAAAGTTTGTTTATTTGGTTTGTTTTGAAGTAGTTTACTAAATTAATAACATTTACTTATCGATTTATAGCATATTCCTGACACATCCGCCATATTTTAAAAATTGCTTGTTGCCTGTACATTCTTCTAAAAGAACAATGACTTCGCGGTTAACATAACCAACTAGTCGTTTCGAAGATCCAATGGTTTTGTATAGAATTATAGATTTTTTAAACGTCAATATGTTTCTTAAATCGATTTTAACAGCCTGTCAAGTTATTCGAAAATTTAGAATGTTGTTTCTGGTAAAGAGAGTCGAAATTCTGCAGATTATTATGGAGTACCACCACATTTAAAGCAGCGACAGTTCCTCCTCGTATCGTATAGTAGGATCAGGAGTGAAAAGTAGAGCAAAAAGTGAGCGACATTTTTATCAAAGAAAACAGCGAAGTTGTACTGTTTTGTTTTGTTTTTTTTTTACCAATTTTTGATACAAATATGTACATTTGGCACGTCAATAAAACAATATTTACTTAAGTCAATTCGTACAAATTAAAAACATAATTAATTTATGTTTCGTTATAGTATTAAAAGTTAAAATAAGGCACATAAAAACACAAACTTATAAAACACATAAATACAAAAAAATGTACAATAATAAAAGAATGTATAATATGTATATGTATAATACGTATAAAACAAACAAACCCCATATAAAAACTCTTTTAATGTAAAAATATAGTAAAATGGACAGGGAAATTAAAAAAAAAAATTTTTTTTATCTATTTAGGAATTCATCAACACTATAAAATGCATTTGTTATTAAAAGTTTTTTTATTTCTTTTTTAAATGACGGTAAGTTTAATTGTCTCATAGTTTTAGGAACGCTGTTAAATAAAATAATACAATTATAGTGTAGTGAATTTTGAAATGTCGCTGTTTTATGCACTGGGATCACCAACAAGTCTTTATGTCTTGTACTATACAGATGATTATCTGCAGAGGTGGAGAATGTACACAGTTAATTTTTGCAAATACCAGACATTTGTAAATATAGATGCTAGGGACTGTAAGTATATTGTATTTTTTAAATAATGGCCTACAGCTAGCTCTATAATTTATATTGAAAATTAATCTTAGTAACCTTTTCTGGGACACAAAAACTCTTTGTATATGAGTTGAATGTTCCCAGGTTAATATATTCAATGACAGATGTGAATAAGCTAAAGCATAGTACACGCTTAATAGACCCGTCTGGGCAATTGTATCTTTTAGCTGTAAAACAGCAAAGTATGCTTTATTTAGCAATTTACAAATATGATCTATATGCAATTCCCATGTTAATCTGCTATCTATGTAGGTGCCTAGAAATTTTGTTGACTCGGTAAAAGTTATATTATCACTAGACGTTAATGCTCTCCTAAAATTAAAATTTATAAAAACTGTTTTTTCGTCATTTAAAATGAGCCTATTTCTCTGGCACCATGCTTGTACATCGGCAAGTGTAACAGAAATTTTGTGATACAGTTCTTCCCGTGTGACAGCTGATACCGAAACAGTGGTATCATCTGCATACATCGTGGTAACACCATATTGAATATAATTTGGCAGGTCGTTAATATATATCAAAAATAGCAGAGGGCCTAATATTGAGCCTTGGGGAACCCCCAGGGCTACATCTTGGATACTCGATTGACACTCATTACATGTTACTATTAATTTTCGATTTTCCATATAGGAGTTAATGCAACTTAGAAGACATCCTCGTATACCAATGCTTTCTAATTTTTTGGATAGTATATCTCTGTCTACAGAATCGAAAGCTTTCCATAAATCAAAAAACAGCGACACAACATATTTACCTTCATCTAACTGTTTGTAGATGTATTTGAAAAAATGCGCAGATGCAGTTTCAATTGATTTTCTTGCTCTAAATCCATGTTGGAACTCGGTTAGTATTTTATTTTTTTCAAGAAATGATATGATACGGTCGTAAATAATTTTCTCTAAAATTTTTGAAAACACACTTAGGAGGGAAATCTGCCGGTAATTTTCAACATCATTGTTGACAGTATCTACCACAGAAGTAGATTAGGCATTAAATAGTTTAGCCGTCTAGTAAAGAAGAGAAAACCACCGTACTATTTGTTTTTCAATTATTTTAAGTTTAGTGTACAGGAAATTGAAGGCCATAAACTTGTCTTATAGCGGCTTCGCTTTGAACATTATATATATGATTGTTAATTACTTATTTAAAAAAAATAAAAACGAAATATTTGTATTGCCTATTCCTGGCGCATTCGCCATATTTTAAAATTATTGTTTTTCCTGAGCATTTTTCTACACGACGTTGACGTCGCGGTTAACATAACCATCTAGTAATTTTGAAGATCCAATGATATTGTACAGAATTATGTATTTTTTACGCATTAGCATTTTTCTTAAAATGTTTTTTAACATCCTGTCGAAAATTTAGAATTTTATTTCAGGTCAAGAGAGAGTCGAAATTCTACAGCTTATTATGGAATCCCACCACATTTAAAGCAGCAACAGTTCCTCCCCCTATCGCATAGCAGGATCACAAAAAAATGAAAAGTGGAGCAAAAACTGAGCGACATTTTTATCAATGAAACAAGCGGGTTTACTTTAACTGAAGCTGTATTATTGTTGTATCTACCTCAAGCAGATTGAACATTAAATAGTTTAGCTGCCTAGTAAAGAAGAGAAAACGTACTGTTTGTTTTTCAATTATTTTATGTTTAGTGTACAGGGAATTGACAAAGGCCATACAATCTAAATGGCAGTGGCGTCGTTCAGAACATTATGTATATGATTGTTAACAGTACAGGCAATGACGGCAACATGTTGTAAAAACCTCTCAAAAATTAATAAAAGAATCATATCTGGGATTTAAGTAGTTAATAACCTGTAGAATGGAATGATGCATTCTTTGCACTTCCAAGTTCCGGGAAAATTCAAAAAAATTTGGAAAAACTTTTTGATTTTCGGTTTTCTTGCTCTAACGGCTAAAATAATGAAAATACAGAAAAAAGTTTTCAAGAAAATTTATAGCTCGTCTCTTTCTCTACAAAATAGGTGGTTACCAATTTTTGTTTTACTTAAGCCGTTTACGAGATAAATCCAGTTTTCCACTTATAGTTTTGAGCCGCTCTGAAATGCGCGGAAAATGAGAATTCTCTGGGAGTTTCGTACGACCGAACATATCGATCGATAAATATTACTATTCAGAGCCGCTAAAAAAAATGAAAGCAACGTAAAATGTAGAGAAAAGTCTCAGCTTTCATGTGGAACTAATCACAAAATTTATACAAATTTTTATCATAGAGAAAAAAGTGTTAGAAGAAGGCTTAGTAAACTTTATACAGTTGATTTATTCACATCTTTGGGTTTTATGCATCCTTCCTATTTCTCCCGTAACAATGGGTGCTTTTTCACTGCATGTATTCGATTCTACGCACTTTCTCTCATCTATATCTCGTGAAAATTTCATTGAAGAATGTTAACAAACAAATAAGTTGTATACGTTTTACTGTATAATTGTGCGTTTTCTGAACGTGTATGAATAAGTAGACAAATTCAAAAAGCACTGCGCGCATTTAAAAAACTCTAAAGCCATTCGAAAGAATATATTTTGTTGTACTTATAGTCCAAAAATTAAGACTATGCTATTATTATTACTTAAGATATAGCGAATTGAACTCCAAAATTTGGAGGTGATTGATCGATGAGAAATATACCCTCTACTTTGATCGCAAGGCATTTTTTTCCAACAAAAGCAATTGCAATAATATGTTAATTGAATTAATATATCATTATATAAGAATATGAGCAAAATGAATTATCATTCTAACGACTCCCGGCAAAAATATGAATAAATCTGTGGATCAACTGTACAAAGTTCACTACGCCATCTTATGACACTTTCTGTCCTTGATAAAAAATTTTATTAATTTTGTGACTAGTTCCACATTAAAGCTGAGACTTTTCTCTACATTTTATGTTATTTCCATTTTTTTAGGGCACTGAATAGTAAGAATTATCGATCGATGAGCCCGGCCGTACGAAACTTCTGGAGAATTCTCATTTTTCGCAACTTCTGTTTAACTTAGTTTCTGCTGAGTGAAAACGTGACATATTTAGTGATCCAGATAAAGAGCAATAATCTTTAATAAATTAATTATTAATAAGTAATAGTAGACATTAATATATATGACAATGATCTTAAAACAACTACGACGATTTTTAAAATTATGTATTCTCTTAAGCTATTCGTGTTTAGAGCAACATAATGGATATCAAGCAAATTAGAACAATTTATGCGTATTACATGTAAAACTTAATAAAAACTTATCGCAAATAATTTTTGATATTTCTACGCACTAAGCGCATTTGATGAAGTACTTGAAGCACTAAGTACTAAGCACCGATTTTAAAAAGCGTTCATAAGCATAGTGCTTTCTAGCAATAAAGTATTTTGAGTACGTATATGAGCACCAAGTACTAGCAGCTCTGCCTAGTATACGTTTATTTCTTTTTACAAGCGTCTTAATTATCTCAAAAGAATTTCATATCAGCCAGACATAGACGAAGTGGTTGTGGAATCCCAACTACATCTACAGCAGATACGTCTTAGAAACTAATCATAAATTTGATTTCTAACTTACCTCAGGATGGAATCGAACCATCAGTCTTCACTTCCGTTTAAATAGCTATAAGAACCCTATCATATTTCTACTGTATTTTATGTACTTAAAATAACTGACAACGTTTGTTATTAGAAGAAATAAAAAACACTTATGACTTCAACAATCTATTAAGCATAAACAACATCTAGTTTAACAGAACATCTATAGCTACAACTTATAAGCATTCTCCATGGTACCGCTGTGTTACATTATTTAATGCATTGCTTAATACTATGCGTGAAATCAGCAGTACTAAACTGTTTAAGAAATAAAGTTAAAAATATTTTAGTGGAAGGCGGTTTCTACAGTATTGACGAGTTCGTGTCATGGATATTGTTGCCACCTGCCACATTTCTCTAAAAAATAGTAATTTTTTTATTATTTATTGCATTTGACCTATCCTAACCTACTACGGCTAGACGGCCTGTGCCTAAAAGTTTAATATTACAGTATCAGAAGAGAAAAGATGAACTTTTAAAATGATGGTGATTAGACCACTAACTTTTAGATTTGATATTAAACTGTTAAAAATCTTTCCAATATTAACCACGACCAGCCGAAATTTATATGCGTATACATATTTCGATATTAGAGTAGGCATAATCAATAATAATAAGACATGCGCACCTAATGATGAATATTGCAAATGTCGATGTGGAAATCTTAAGTAGACGCCTAACGATTCCTGCTGTCTTAGCGAAATCTCTCAAAATCCTAAATACTTCAAACTCGTGGCGTCAGATCGATCTAAAGTATACCAGACGCCAAATACGTTTGTTTGAAATAACATGTCAAAAGTTTATTCCAGCTCGTCAAAAAATAAAAAAAAAATGAAACTGGTATGTGGTAAAATAAAAATTAAGCATTATTAGACATATGTGAAATACTACACCTAACAATACCTGAAATATGAACGAAATCATAAAATATTGATGATGTTAAACCGTATTAAAGTATCTATCTTTAGCATGCATTAAAAAGAATAGTAAAAAATTCCTCCACTTCTAATAGACGCTTATTACATGAGATCATTAATATTTATAACTGCCTAAGTTATAAAGGAAATGATTCACTTGTTTTTAACTGAATCATTCTAAATGTTAAGTTGTATGAAAAATGCATACATAAATATGTTTTATCCTAATCTGCTATCAAACTCTTCTTATAATTTATATATATATTATCTCTAATGGTTCCTTTCATATGGAAATAAAGCACATTATAGTCAGGGAGTGGCGGTGCAGAACAAAAATTATTCTTTCTAAAACTTGTAAGAAAATATTAGAAAATCCTACTATAACGTAAATTAATAAAATCACTTGAGGCAATTTTTAATATGTATTTTTATATATAAACATTTTTGTGTGTCGTGTCATGTGTGGGCGTATGTTACAGTCACCGTCTTTCGAGAAAGAGGGGAGTCGCTGTGTGGTCATGACCGATAGCTGAATCTTGTTGGCGAAAAAATCACTTGAGGTTAGTTGTACACACCATATTTTTATTTGTAAATAACATACTTATATATATTGAACCTGTGTTGACAATATTCATTAACATATTGTTTATTTAATCTCTATTCCCTATATTCTGCTATTTGTAGAAAATTTCGACTTATTCTATGTCATGTAATGTGATCAAATGGATTAGTAAAATTATTATTATTATTGTGTGAGTGAAGATGTGTACTAATGAAGTGAATCAGATGATGTGCACATATTACATGTAGCATTAATAAAAATATATATAACTTTTAAATTAAGAGAAAACAAAGTAAAGACAACGCTTAAACATTATAGAAAATACATCGAAACAAGCACTCCTTTGGCGAATACCAAGGATTATTGAATTGCTTATACTAGACTAGCGTAATATTTTAAATATAAAAGTGAACAGTAATGAAATAAAGAATATAAGTAAAGCATATATATGTTTTTCTAATCGTACTTGACGGTGCTGCTTTTTTCATTGCTACTAATATGTGAATATTACTGTGAATAACTTTTTCCCTCATTTTTTTAACTCATCTCAAAGTCTGAAGAAATGTAAAGAAGCTGTATGCCAATTTCAGCAACTAAAACAAAAATCCCATTAGTGAAAAAATTATCACTTTGCGCAGTTGTTGAGTGCATACATAACTGTTTATTTTTCAAGACAAATTCTCGAATAATTCACATAATTTAGTCTATAATAATTATGTACAAAATTTATGCTTGATTCAATCGTAAAGCTAATCATACAAATATTATACCTGTGCTTGTGTCTATCTTTGAAAATGTTTGACTAAGTTTTAAAAGTGATGTCATGACCCCATGAATGATTATGCCATGACCCCGTTTAAAGCAATCAAGAGTAGGTAATCTGCAACATACCAAGTCATAGTGCTTTCTCTGTCTATCATGTATCATGTTATTAGAACCCCTTTATATACATTATACAGTGTGTCTACAGATTCAATACAAATGCACCTGCTTTAGATAGAAAGTCCAGAAATGATACTATTCTCAAAAAATTTTCTGTATGCCTACTAACTATAATTTGATGGGTACTTACGATAAGAACAGTTTTATTGCTAATATCTATAAGACCTTTAGCCGAAATACATGCAGGATATTGGCTTCTTATCAAAATCATTAGTATGTTTTTTCTTAGAGGAATGATGTTTGGCAAGTACCAGCTCCAATGACAGTACAAGGTGTCACCTACTGCTTCAGCCTTAAACAAATATATAAAACGAAGTTACTAAAACTACTCAAATGAATTCTTAAATATTTGTACACATACAATCTGAAAATACAACACAAATCTGACGAGACGTCGACAAACAAGGAGTCAACTGATAATAACGCAGGTCTACAAAAAAAATTGTTCGTCTTTACAATCAGACCCATTATTTCCTAAGGATATTGATGCGCAGAAACCAAATTTGGCAAAAAATAATTTTTTTACCTCGTCAATTATTCTCTACACCCCCCTAAACTTTAATAGAGGAGATTCTTTGAAAAAACATTCTTTAATTATTTTGTATGAGCTTTGGATGTATTTCTTGGGCCGCTGATCACCAATCTGAAATCAAGAATAAATTTCGACTTAATGTCAGTTGTCGACAAGCTGTCAAATTTCACCAAAAAGTAATACGTTGATATTAAAAGTATATTATTAAGTTTTCTGGGTCACTGGTTACGATTCTGAAGTCAAATATGAATTTTGATATGATGACAGCTGTCAATAAGCTGTCAACAAGTTGTCAACAAGCTGTCAAATAGCATAAAAATGTGAAAAGTAGATATTAAATGTATGTTTTTCTGTGTTGCTGATTACGATTCTGAAGTCAAAAATTGATCTTGACATGACGACAGCTGTCAATAAGCTGTCAACAAGATGTCAAGTATCGCCAAGATGTGAAAAGTTGACATTAAATGCATATTTATAAGTCTTTTAGCTCGCTTAATACAAATCCGAAGCAATTGCTGGTGATTGAAGAAAGTGGAGCAAAATAGGACTCAGAAAAATAATTCCGTATCAGATCATTCAGAGAACAAACTGGCCCACCAAAAAAAAGTGATCCTCAAGCAAAATAAAGCTAGTATGTAAAAATGGACGAACGTGTGAAGGTGCACAAATTTGTTTAATAAAAAATGGCTCTAAAAACGCAATCTTCCATCATTTTTGTAGGTTTTATGTTAGTTAAATGCTAATTTAGCCAATGAGGATATACAAACATTTTACATTTAAGCTCTAGTTTTCTTCACATAGAATGTTGATATGAGAGAATCAAGTGACGTCTGCATTTTCTTGCTCGCAAGAGACCTTTTAATGCTAATGCCATACCATATTATAGAATGCGACATTTTGAGATCAACTTTTCACATCTTGGTAATAATTGACAGCTTGCTGACAGCTGCCATCATGTAAAAATTCATTTTTGACTTCAGAATCGTAATCAGCGACCCAAAAAACTTAATAATATAAACTTAATATCAACTTTTCAGATCTTGCTGGTACCTGACAGCTTATTGACAGCTTAGTGACAGCTGTCACCATGTCAAAATTCATTTTTGACTTTAGAATCGTAATCAGCAACCCAACGAACTTAATAGTAAACATTTAACATCAACTTTTTACATCTTGGTGAAATTTGACAGCTTGTTGACAGCTGCCATTAAGTCGAAATTTATTCTTGACTTCTGAATCGTGATCAGCGGAGCAAAAAAACCCATATAAAGGTCATAAAAAATAATTAAAGACATTTTTTTTCAAAGAATCTCCTCTATAAAATTGTATGGGGGTTATATGGGGGTGTAGAGAATAATTTAGGGGGTAAATTTCGTTTTTTTGCCAAAATTGGTTTCAGCGCATCAAAATACTTAGGAAAAAATGGGTCTGATTGCAATGACAGACCTTTTATTTTGTAGACCTGTGTAATCAATATTTTAAATCATTTCTACAGAAATACCGTGTGGAATAAGATAACCCTGATGAATTGACACTTCGTAAAAAAATGGAAAAAAATGTTAACATAAAATATGCAAAATGATTTTCAAGGGGACCGCATAAAACAACTGAAAACAGTATTTTTAAATTATCTTCAATACTTGCATATTTTAAACAAGAATGTCCCTGTTTATAACTACCACAGCAGCCTACAATAACTGAAGAGAGCGTGGATTGCTGTTGCCTGTTATTGCTTAGATCATATTGAATTATAGATAACTGACGAACAATAATAAGGACATCGATAATATCTTCGACGACTTTAGTGATCATTTTATCTGGTGTTTCAGTACAGCATGCGGTTATGAAACCAGCTCCAACGTGAAGCAAGTAACTGGTAAACTAAAATTTTCACAAAAACTAATGAAGGATATAGAAGAACTAAAAAGAATGAACTGGCTCAAAAAACAACATCATTGACGAACGTCTAAAGGATAAATATAAAATATTTAAAAAACAAGTACAGAATGATACTCGTAATGAAAAAGCTGCGTATTATAACACTATGATTGACAAACACATAATAAGACAAAAACTGTATGGAATCTTGTTAATAAGTTAAAACAAACATCGTTCAATAATAATGATTCTATAACAGCAATCAATTTAAAAAATGCAGTAATTAATGAACCGCTAGAAATTGCTAACACTTTCGGTAAATATTTATCAAATGTTGTCAACAAAAAAACTTGAAAAAAATAGGTGACAATGTCTCAACAATGTGCACATCACCTACATTCATTTCTAAAACCATGTACTTCACTCCAGTTACAAGAAATGGAATCGAACTCATTATTAAGAAATTACCAAATAAAGAATCTACAGGCCTGGATGAAATACCAGTAAAATTAATAAAAGAACGCAGTAGCGAATTAGCAGAAGTCCTCGCTGATTTAAGGTAGCTACTCACACGCCTGCCGCAGGGGCAATCTAGGGTGCAGGGCGAATCTAGGATGCTTCTCTACACACGTACCTGCCGTTCCGTGTTACAGTGAATGTCAGAGGTGTTGCTTCAATTTGTGAAGATGGCTCCAACATTTTTAAAAAATCGAAAGATCGGCATTGCCTTGGCTGTTTCCGTAGTGGTAATGCAAAAAAAAGAAAGAGGAGGTACTGGGTGAAGAAGTGGTAACATATGTGGGGCCGGTCTTTACAGACTTCTATCACCCGCGTCCAAACTCCATGCTTTTGATTCTTCTCTTTTTCCATTATATTCGAATTTACTTTAAAACTGCACAATACAAGCAAGCACTCCGCACGTTTAGCTAGAAAACTGAGTCGAAATTGCCTCAATCACGCTACACACAGAGTTGTGGCAGGGCGGCTGGAGCTGATCTAGGAAGCTAGGAAGGTCCGGTGCGGCCTGCCGCTTTGCAAATGAAGCAATCTAGGAAATTGCCACTGCTTGCCTACACACGTCACAAACAAGGAGGCAATTAAGGGTCAACCCCACTTCTACACCCTAGATTGCCTCTGCGCCAGGCGTGTGAGTAGCTACCTTTAATTAATCTATCAATTTCAACGGGAAAGTTTCTTGACTCCTTAAAAAAAGCAGCTGTTATTCCGTTGCTTAAAAAGGGGATCGGACTGATATCTTAAATTTTAAAGCCATTTTAACGTGTAAAAGACATTTTTTTGACTTGTCATATATCTGTATAAGATCTGCTTGACTAATAAATTATTATTATTATTATTGTTATCGAAAATTACCGTCTTATATCGTTATTGAGCATTTTCTCCAAAATATTGGAAAAAATGGTATATAATAGAATTTCAATGTTTCTAAACAAGAACAATATTTTTAAGTTCTCAACATGGCTTCAGACCTGGAATCTCAACTGAGTCGGGCACTCTTGACCTAATTCAACATGTACTTAATAAAATGGATGAAAACCACTACGTAGTACCTGTCCTGTTTGATCTCACTAGGGCATTTGACAGCATACACAAAACCTTTGTATGTGAAAAAATATATGATATGGGTCTACGTGGACTTATAAACAAGTGGATAAAATCTTTTTTATTGCGAAGAAAAATAATTGTTAAGATGAAAGATGCTGTGTCCGATATGTACGATATAAATATTGGAACTCCCCAGTGGATCGTATTGGGACCATTAATTTTTCTATTATTCGTAAACGATCTTCCTAATTATATAACTCATGGGAAAGTTTTCATGTATGCGGATGACACTACGATTGTAGTGTCTGATACAAATCCTATAATTCTTGAGAATAAAATTAATGAACTCCTAAAAGAATTCAGCGACTGGTGTAATAAAAGTCGTCTAATAGTTAACTATGCTAAAACAATTTGCATTGAATTTAAAAACCGGCACAGAATTTCGGACAGTAATTACACATTTTCATTTAATAATCATGTTATCAAAACTGCCAACTCGGCCTGCTTTCTGGGTATAACCCTAGATAGTAATTTAAATTGGAGTCACCACATCGAAATACTATCTGCAAATCTAAATAAAAGCTTTTATGTAATAAGTTCTCTAAAAAACTATTTACATAGTCATATTATTCTAAACGTATACTACGCCTTCGTTTACTCTCCTATTGCATACAACATTTTAGTGTGGATTCAATGCAGTGATATTGGCAGGATAGTCATACTCCAGAAAAGGATACTTCGGCTTATATCTACTGTTGGGTATAATCAATCACGCCGTGAAGTATCTAAGAATTCTTACTGTGACATATAGATGTAGGTATAGATAATTGTGAAAATCTCCATTATGCATAAATTTGTTATTATTTGCTTGAATATGTGTCAACAATTTTAACAGATATATAGATATCTGTTAAAATTGTTGACACATATTCAGGCAAATAATAACAAATTTATGCATAATGGAAATTTTCACAATTATCCCACTAGAGGAAGAAATTTAATTTATTTAAGTAAACATAAACATGAATTTTATAAAAAGTTACCTAACAACTTTGGTTGTCGTGTTTATAGTCTTCTTCCAAACGAAATAAAAGATCGCGTATATGTACCCAGTTTTAAAAACAGTTTAAAAAATTTTTCACAGACAGTTAATTTTATTCTATAAATGAGTTCATACTTTCTTTACACACGAAACTCACCTGACTTCTCGACTAATAATTTAAATATTTGTGTTATGTATTTTTATTCTCTTAATGTATGTCCATATTATCATGTAATTACCCATATACTTACTATGTTTTTATTGTATCATTCTCTCTTTGTGGTACTCTGTACGTTAATGTATTTATACTTTTAATTTATGTTTTTCTGTTTAAGCCATAAGTTTGTAAATACAGCTTGACTCGTGTTGACAAAAAAACATTCAGTTTGAAAAACAATATTTGTGATATCTTGATTTTTATGAATGTTTTTTTAAGTGTTGTTAATAACAGTATTGGTTTTGTGAAATTTCTACGAGTTGTAACATTTTTTGCGATTGCAGCGACACCTTGCGAGAATCGAAAAAAATTCTCGTTATAAAATTCACGTATTTTTGGTCGTAGAATCCGAATCCGCTATAAAAAATAGGGATTTTCATTACAAATTTCAAAGTTGTCCCCCGCCCCACCCACTGGGTTGGGGGTGGGAGAGTCGAATCCAATGTCTTTGGATAGATTTCGTAAAAATAACAAATAAGTGTTTTTCAGTTTTTGAATTGGACTTTTTTATGGGCACAAGACGCTACTCTTGAAACAGTCATGCATTCATTTCATTTTTTGCGATTACAGCGACACCGTGCAAGAATCGAAAAAAATGTCCTGAATAAAACTTACGTATTTTTTGCCGTAGAAACCGATTCCGCAATAAAAAATAGGGGTTTCCATTTGAAATTTTAAAGTTCCCCTCGCCCCACCCCCTTGTTGGTGGGTGGGGAGGTCATTTTTGGTATGAGTAGATAGTTTTTTGAAAACTTTTTGACACGTATTTTTTTATTTTTCGATTTGATGAAAACTGTTCGAGATTTTTCACCGTTCCCATACTTTTCTAACACCCGGTATGGCATTCTATTGACATGTCTTATCTATAACTATGTATTATAGCCAAAGGACCAATAAAGGTATTTATTTATTTATTTTATTATACGTAGCGGACATCGATGACTCATTTTTCTCTCCAGCGAGTATGGTCAGTTTAAATTAATTTTCTATCGTTGTAGAACATTCGTTTTATATTGAAGTTGATGGAATTACGAAATCCAAGTGTTTAACTAGATATGATATCAGTTTCGATCCTTAATGTGTATAAATAAGCATTTGGCAAATTTAACAAAAAGAAAAAGTTATCATGGCTTCTAAATGTGCTAGAGCAATTGTTTTCTGTTTTTTCAAAGTGTGTGTTATATAACCAGCTACTCAGATATACAAATTTAATGCCGATAATTCAATTTGTTCTTAAGGTATTCGCAAAAATATATCCCAAAAAAATAATAAATTTTCCAACGCCATCTTGGAGTTCTAAAATATGAAAAACTGATATTCTCACAACAGTTGCATAAAATACAAGTCTAGACAAAAAGGTGAACTCCGGATGGGCCATTTTGATCGAAGGGAATAGGGTCAATTGCATTAAACATTTAAGGTGTTTTTAATACACGAACTAATTTTCTCGCGAACGAATAAATATTTATCGATGAAATTTTTATGGCAGGTTGAGGGTTATAAGAAAAATATTTTCTGAAAGTTGCAAGGATGTAAGAGTCTTTTTGACGAAATTAAAAATACTTTAAAGTTTTGAAAATTTTGACAATATTTTGCCATTATCTAAACAAATAATTAACCAATTTGGATCAAGAAGGTCTTAAATGAATCGTCTTTTTTATTACCTACACACCTGAAAACACCGGATACTTCTATTGCCAATAATCTTATAGCTACTTAAAAAAAACATTTTCCATGATTTTTGCACATTTAAACGTCAATTTAACAATGTTCCCACTTTTTAAAATGGAATCAAATTTAAGGCTCTTACTAGTAACTCTACCATTACACCATGTGGTTTCCTGAATCGAACTAATTCCAGTAGCCTATATCAAGTTATCCATGCTTTACTTTAACTCGGCATAAAAATGCGATTGGAGTTAATACTATTTTAAATATATTACACAAGTTACAAATGCGTACCTCATCCATCAAAAATTGTGCTGGCAATCCATATATTAGAAAAAATTCACCTACCACTCCAATGCATATAAGTCCAGATCGAATTTTTTGTATAAATGAAATGTCACTGAAACAAGTTTTATATCAGGAACAATTTTCAAATATTTCTAAGGTAAAGAGGTGATACTTTAACGTCCACTTAAAAAATGCTTTAGAGGTGGATGCATATAGCAAAGGGAGTGAATAAAATTGGTCATTAAATATTACACAGGCCTACAAAATAAAAAAATGCTCTATACTTTGGACAAATCCTGTTAGTCTTAAGGTCTTGGACCTACTGAATCCGATGCTGTCGTCAGAATTGCCCCATAACGTAAGGATTTTCTCCTAATCGCTAAAAATAACCAAGACTCTGTGAAAATCTTAATTAAGGGGAGGGTCAGAGGAAATCCTGATATGATGGAGCAGTTCTGACGACAGCATCGGATTCAGCACGTCCAAAAACATGAGAATAACGGGATCGGATCAAAAGTACAGAGCAATTTTTTATTCTGCGTGTCTGTGATTATAGTTTGTATTCTATAAATAAAAGGAATGTATAGTAAAGACTTACGTTGTTAGATTGTACATAGACATACATAATATAGCGCCATTGAATCCCAAGAGTATAGTAACTGGTAGAGACAGCATACCATTTAACCGTTTAATATATCTAAAATTTCATAAAGAAAAATTAAAAATTGTTCTTTGAATGAAAATAAGTTTGGAGTAAAATTATAATTTTTAACTAAGCGACTCATGACAAATGATAAAGTATTTTTGTTAATAATTTTGATTAAAACGAACTTTCTAAGGACTGAAAGTACCCCTAAGCAATTACAAAAGAGAAACGTTATGAAAAATAAAAAAAATTCTACTGGCGATTTTTTTTTCATGACTTCAAATATTTAAATATTTTATTTTCAGAATTTTTCAAAATATTTTTAATTTTTCTGATATTGTAGGGATGAGTTCACCCCCTTGGACGGCCTATGGGTGAATATTTAACCCTTCTTGAGTGAAGATACAGAATTTCGTTTTTTTAAGACTGATTTAATAGAAATAATACAAATAGAATTGTTTCTAGATTTATTGCCTTCAACCCCTGAATAGGGGTAATTACTGAACATTTTCAAAAAACCAAGAATAGTGCCTCTTTTGGTTCTTAATTACGATTAATTTGACACCTGCTAAATCCTTTTACGATTCTTCCCAAGCTCGCAATCCATAACAGGCGGTTCTTGCGGTCAAACTTTCAAATATTAAACCTTTTTAAAAGCTAGTAATTTTATTCCTTAACATTTTCTAAGAAATTTAAGCAATGTTCTAGACAAGGGAATTTGATTTAATTTGACTTTGCTACCATAGCGGTCAAACTTTCAAATATTAAACCTTTTTAAAAGCTAGTAATTTTATTCCTTAACATTGTCTAAGAAATTTAAGCAATGTTCTAGAAAGGGAATTTAATTTAATTTGACTTTGCCACCATAGCGGTTCAAATTATTTCAAATTTTATACACTTCTAGACATACAGGGTCTGCTTAAAACTCCCCAGACTCATAACTTTCTTATTCTTTAAGCTACGATCACGTACGGCACAACAACTAAATAAATATATTGTGCAAAACTATTAAAAAAAAAAATAATAATTCTTAATTACGTTAACAAGAATACTGAAAATAAAACAATGTTGATTTTGCAATAAACGTTAATGTTTCCTTAAAAATATTTATCAGGTAAAGCGAGAATTAAAAGTTGTTTGCAAACATTATTCAAAATTGTTCCCATTAACGTGAATGCAGTAGTTAAATCTCTTTATTAATTCACCATTCACTGTACGTATCAAAGTATTCCGTCGAATAGAATTACATCCATTTCTTATTCTATATTTTAAATCCTCAATGTTCTGAGGTTGGGTGTTATACACAAATCCCTTAAGGTAACCCCATAAAAATAAATTCGGCGGATTTAAATCTGGTGATCTAGCTGGCCATCGTACAAGTCCGGTATTGCCTATCCACCGGTTTCCAAAAATAGTGTTTAAATAATTAGAGGCAATACGGGCATTATATGGAAGAGCAGTATGGACATTCGACTCCCCAGACTCATAACTTTCTTATTCTTTAAGCTACGATCACGTACGGCACAACAACTAAATAAATATATTGTGCAAAACTATTAAAAAAAATAATAATAATTCTTAATTATGTTAACAAGAATACTGAAAATAAAACAATGTTGATTTTGCAATAAACGTTAATGTTTCCTTAAAAATATTTATCAGGTAAAGCGAGAATTAAAAGTTGTTTGCAAACATTATTCAAAATTGTTCCCATTAACGTGAATGCAGTAGCTAAATCTTTTTATTAATTCACCATTCACTGTACGTATTAAAGTATTCCGTCGAATAGAATTACATCCATTTCTTATTCTATTTTTTAAATCCTCAATTTTCTGAGGTTGGGTGTTATACACAAATCCCTTAAGGTAAGCCCACAAAAAAAACCAGCGGATTTAAATCTGGTGATCTAGCTGGCCATCGTACAGGTCCGGTATTGCCTATCCACCGGTTTCCAAAAATAGTGTTTAAATAATTAGAAGCAATACGGGCATTATATGGAAGAGCAGTATGGACATTCGTGCTATAAAATGAAGTCGCCGTATATAATCTCATTGGCGAAGTTGTTGTATTAGAATCATTTTATAAGTATGATAACTTTTGTAATTGAGGACTCTTCTGACCGAAGTCGAAGAAATATTTGTCGTAGCACTGATTGCTGATATTGAGGTTTGTGGATTTTCATTAACGGCAGCGACAACTTCGTTTGTATTAATATCATTTTTCACCGGTTTACTTCCGTTTCTCTTTAGTTTGGTAAAAGAACCATATCTCTTAAGATTATCAACTAGTAATTTTATGATTTTACGGCCAGGACAGCGTCTACCACGAAACCGTTGAGAATAGACTATGCAAGCTTTTCTAGCAGTGTTTATATTCTCCATAAATCAATAAAAACTCGGTATTTTCCAAAGTTGAAAACTGAACAATGTTGAATTGTTAGTAGATTGAAGAACGAACTAATGTTCAACAGAAAATAACTATTCTGATTTATTTTAATTTATTTATTTATTTATTTGAATACAACCACCCAACAGGTAACCAATTACAGGGTGGGAACATTACAATACAGAATACGAAAACAGTATAATAAACTAAAAACTAATTAAACTATCAGGACATAAAACATTGCATATATGTAAGTAAAAATATTATAATAAAATAGATATAAGATAATTATAGAAGAAGTACAAAAAGAGAATGCTATAAATCATAAATTAAGTTGTTTAATTGAATTAATATTACAGTTAAATATATCTAGCTGATCTTGCTGTAGATTGTAATTTTTACACATGAAATATAAAGGAGAAAATTTTAGTAAGTTAGTTCGAGGGGTAGGAAGATAGAAAGAATCACGATTCCGACTTGTTATACGAGGTATGTGAAAATTTATTTGTTCTAAAATCAGAGGGCAATCAAACATGTTATGAATAATTTTATAAAGAAAGACTATTGAATGTATTATTCTTCTATTTTCCAAGTTAGACATGTGAAATCTGTCCAGCATAATATTTTGCGAATAACCAGTTATTGGGTAGGTACCATCTTCAACAAAGCACAAATACTTAACAAAACGGCGCTGAACATTCTCAACATTATTTATGTAAATTGCATATCCTGGAGACCATATCAACGAGCAGTATTCCAATTTTGATCGTACAAATGAATAGTACAGCAACTTCATAATATCAGTGTTGCTGAATCCTTTACAGTTTCTTATTATAAAACCTAAACTTTTTAAAGCTGACGCGATGGTGAAAGTAATATGCTCCTTAAAACTAAGGCACTTATCAAAAATAACTCCAAGATCCTTTACTGTATCAGGTCTCTGCAATATTTGACCATTTATATGATAGTTGTAATAGATGGGATGACGCATTTTAGAAAAGGTGAGTATGTTACACTTGGATATGTTAAGAGGCAAGCAATTGGATAGGCACCATTCATTAACGATATTTAGGTTATTCTGAAGATTTTCACAGTCATTTTCGTTTTCTATTACGCAATATATTTTCAAATCATCAGCATATAAGAGGCTCTCTACATTGAGATTAGCTATAATATCATTTATGAAAACAACAAACATAAGTGGGCCCAGTACAGAGCCCTGGGGAGAACGTCAAACGACTTGTGACCAAGGTATTCCACATACTGACGCCTGTTCTTTAGATATGAAGAGAAGAAATCTAATTGCATCACTGACAACCCAAACTTACTCAATTTCTCTAATAGAATACCATGATCCAGGCGGTCGAACGCCTTGGAGAAATCCGTGTAAACGATATCAATTTGCTTGTTCGCGTCCAGTTGCTTGGAAATGTATTGCGTGATACATGCGAGGTTGGTCTCAGTGGATCTACCGGGAACAAAGCCATGTTGGTTAGATATAATTTGGCGATGTACGTGATTAGACAATGATGTATGCAAGGTGATCTCGAAAACTTTAGCGAAATTGCAGATAATTGTAATGGGCCTATAATTTTCAGCTACCCCCTTGTTGTCTTTTTTAAAAACGGGACATAAGCGAGAATATTTCCATACATCGGGAAATGTACATATTGTTGTGAGAGGACGAACAAAGATGGCAGTGCAGTCCTTGACAATAAAAGCAGGGATGTCATCTGGCCCTTTAGTAAACTTAGGTCTGATTTTCTTCAACGATTTAAGTACTTCTATCTCAGAAAAAGACGTTAATGGTAAATTTGTACTATTACTACTGGTGTCTTCGTGAAAATGATATTTTTCTTCGTCATGGTTAGGTTTCAAGTATGCAGTTTGAAAAAAATTAGCAAAAGCGTTGACAATATCCTGGGGATTTGTGCATTGAATATCATTATAAGTAATATTATCAGGGATGGAACTGCCTCCTCTTTTACCGTTAATGTAGGACCAACATTTTTGGGGATCATTTTTTATGGTTTCTTGTATATTCAGTAGATAATTTTCATGCAACTGTTTCAAATCATCTTTTATCTTTTTCCTTATGTCACTAAACTCTCTATATATATCATCAATCTTTGTTTGTTTGTATTTTTTCCAGAGACTGCTTTTTTTCTTTATGTCTCGTATGATGTTGTTCGTGTACCATGGTGGATATTTAGATGGTCTGGGAATATATTTGGGAACAGCTTTGTCAAAAATTTCTGTTAATTTTGAATATAACTCAGAACACGCGATGTTAACATCTGTTTGCTCATTTAAGAAAGACCAGTCTGTGTTGAATAAAATGTCGTATAGAAGAGGATAATCTGCCTTTTTAAAATTATAAGTTTCTGTTGATTTACACGGGAAATTTCTAGACGTATTTATGGTTATTGATATATCCAAAGGTGGATGATGTAAATCTTCAGTTAGTAAACAGTCTAATGATCTTGATGCCTGACAGTTTCTGTTTGACAATACTAAATCTAAAGTAACGTTATTGATATTTTTAATAGTGTTAAATTGCATTATATCAAGATATTCCGAGAACTGCCGCAGTGAGTTTGCTCGTGTGCCTGAAGTAATCTTAACGTTATTGTATTCTGGAATATTAAAATCGCCTATAATATAAACATCACCATCATTTAGATAGTTTAGTGATTCAATCATCTCGAACAGAGATGCATAGGAGCCGCTGGGTATATTTGGTGGTATATAAATTATTAAAATAAAAACAGTTTGAAAATTAATTGATACTTTAATATCTACAATATCAATATGAGGAAGAGAATCCCGTATAAAGTTGAGGTCTAGTTCTGCATATATATGTTTTTTATTTGACATATTAAAACTTTCATGGCTAACTTAGAAAATGTAAAAGATTGCTAATAACAAAGCTATTTTTGATTTATTAAATCTGATGAACTAAAGTCGAAAGAATAAAATAAAATGAATAAAAGAAACGAAGTTTATGCAAGTGAATCATGATTATAAATTTTTTTATTTAAATGTTTGTAGAGCAACCAAATTTTATTAGTAAGAAATGCGTGTTACATGAAAAAAGGTACTTATTACCAACGGGTTCATCAAGTGATAACACAAACGAGAAAAAGAATTTGTTTTCTTTTATTTGTTGTTGCTGTTTTGTTACTTTAAATATTGTTTATGATGCAACCACAACTTCTCAGCGGAGTGCTGAAGAAGCTATGAAAGCGTAGCAACCAGTTAGCTCAGGGGTTGGTCGAAGGTCACTCTGTGGCGAGAAGGGTTATTTAATAATTTGAATGTAACAAAACAAAAATAAACAAAGAAACTGGGCGCCAGCGTATTCATACAACTGATATTCCTGCAACTGTTTAAGGAGGAAACAATCAAAAGCAAAATTTAAACAAAATAACAATATATTAACAAGAAATAAAGTTTAAAATTTACAAAGACTTTACAATTGTATTAATGACAAAAAAATTTTTTTTAGAAAATTTACTACAATAAAAATATATAAGCTTAGAGTTAAAATGATTGAGAATGAATATGTGATTACAAAAAAATTGATTTATTTGAATATTTAAAAATAATTAAAAACAATCTCTATCAAAAGAATTAAATTGAAAAGATCAACTGGTTTAACAATTTTATAATTTTCTTCTGACCAAGAAAAGCTATGACGATAGGTAATTGCTTACGTAACTTTGGGTGACGAGTGCGGAGTTCCAGTGTGTCAATTCCTGGAGATGGCCACAGGTACCTGGGTTTAAGGACTTATATTGTTTGTCCGGGTCTACGAGGAGGTTCCAGGATGACACTAAGTTGGAAATATTCTGCGAATTATAGTTCTCGTCCAGCCACTAGCAAAACTACCATGTGCTTGATCCAGAGTTGGTCGATCCAGTTATTACATGAAAACAGTGGTAAATCAGGAACCAGTTGATACAAATTGAGTTAAATTACACAAGAAAGAAAACAAATGATTTAGATTTAAAATGACTCTAAATAAATTATTAATTAACTTTAAAACTTATTTAAAAAAAAAAAGATCTAGCAGAATAAAAATTGAATACTCTTGGTTAAGCCAAGGTCACAAATTTTATAGAAACTACAAAAACTAGGTATTAGAATTTGTAAAATTTAAGCAGTAATGTAAGAAAATGGTTGAGGACCGATAAAAAAAACTCTACTACTAAATTATCACCAAAAATTTGGCCTTGAGGCTCTGAATCAAATAAATTACTATAAATTATGACAAAATTTTCAAAGCAGCATAAAAGAAATCGATATTAAAATATGCAATCTAGAAAAAAAATATAAGAAAATTTAAAATTTTGGAGATTATCTCCATACTATTACAAAAATTGATTTAAAGAAATCGACTTTACGTCTCGTATTTTAAGAAATTCAGAAATTAGTATATTAGTCGTGAAATGAGATTATCTAAATAAAAGTTTTAGAGCGACCCTATATACCAAAAAATATATTTATATATGTAAGTATATAATATAAACTACTGGCAAACAAAAATTATTGATATAGGTAATACATAAACATCCAGCAGGAACTGTCCCAAAATGACAAATAAACTGCTGGGGCAATCCACTAACAAGTGGTTTCTTAATTAACCACAAGGTTAACCTCAAATATATTAATAATTTAACTAAATGCCAGCTTAAATTTAATATAAATTCAAAATAACTAGGTTATTTAAGAAATTATAATTATAAGGTAAAAATTTCAACAAAGTATTGTAGGATGGCTCTAATAACTACAAATCTTTTAAGAGAAAAATTAGAATAGTCTCACCTCAACGACGTCAAGACGGAAAGTGCCGGTTTTCAATTCCTGTAAGTCCTATCTCTCTCTAATATTCCACCCGCACATGCTCAGTTGCTTCTAACTTGGTTTTTATTTCGGTTATTGTAGCACGGTCGCTAAACATGAGTTTTTGGCAACAAATTGAATTTATTCTTAGTACGGGTGCTGAATGGAAAATATTTGGCAACTAATTAAATAATTAACAAGTTGCGGAAAAAACTTGTTACACCACGCGAACTTCCGAAAAAAAAAAATTTTTTTTTTTTTGGAAAACTAAAAGTTTGAAAAAAAAAATTTTTTTTGTAAAAGGAAACACCCGGTAAATCACGCTATTATCGTATAGTTTAACTAATCGAGGCGAGACAGAAAAGACTAAGAGAGAGAGAGAGAGAATTAGAGAGAAAAAAATTAAACTTGTATGATACCTAATTATACAACATACCACAGAAAAAGTTCGTTTTACCACTGGACAAAGTCATCAACATCACCAATTCCGAGATTATTCAACAAAAGTCCACGTATAGTCAAAAAGATATGAAAAGATAGAAGGTAATTTGACTCACACCCATTCTGCGCTAATTCAAGTTGCATGAAGAGCCTCGATAATGAGTGTTGCTCGACAGCACACGAAAACTTTTGAAAATCCCACTCGGAAGAGATAATGCTTCGCCCAGAGCAAAATGAAACTGAAAAAGAGAATAAGAAAAGGAAAAGATGAAATGTTTTAGGGGAGGACCTCTAGGGATCAGTCCCCACAGACACTGTGGTGGAATGCCTGAGCAGCGTTGTAGCGGCTGCCAGTGCTAAAATTGGTAGAGGCATAAGCACACCTAAACCACGATACAGGAAACAAGTTACCTGCCTAGACACAACAGTAGGAGAAATGTCCTAACTGTTAACCAAAAAATTGGATATAGCTCCAAGGGCTAGGGCAACTAGAAGTACGTAACATCAGATAAAAAAAAAACTTTGGATATAGCTCCAAGGGGCTTATACTAGAAGTACGTAGCGACTAGGTGACAAAAAGGACCATTATTTGGGAATACTCCTGCTTCCGGCGCGATGAACAGTGCCTCGATCGGGCGATAGATCAAGGGCTGAGGTGAAGCGGGGAGGAAGACCTGTCTCTCGAGGAACGTCAGACGACCTAGGCCACTCCTGACTGACAAGCCCCCTTGCCTATGTGTCCGCTCGACCCTCCTTGACCCTCTGTCATTGAAGACAGCCCGATCGAAACTAGTTCATCCCCATCCCGAGGCAAGTTCCCTAATGGCAACTAAAATATCCTACTAAATAGGATAATGTTAAAAAAGTTTACCTACTAGAGAGTAAACATAAGGCAAGATAATAATTGATGCCTTAATTATCCATCAAGACAACAATAGTGATATGAACAACAACTATACCAAACGAAAATAATTACAATCATGATGACGAAAAAAAAAAAACAAAATGGGACAAAAATTTCTCAGAACACTATATAAACAAGATAAAGATAAAAGATAATAAACAAGATAAAGATAAAGTATTTTCGCAATTTACCTAGCTGAAGAAACAACAAGTAGCAAAAACACAAAGTTACTGATTTTAAATTCAGCTATTACTCAACTAAATGAAAGCGAGAAAGGAAAACTACCTAAACCACTGCTAAGTACGTTGTACTATAGCACAGCGACAACCTGTTTAACAAACGGCACACGCCATACAGGAAAATATGTTCCCATGAACAAATTTCCTGCAAAGATACGTGGAACTAATCCACAAGATAAGCAAAATATGTGGACTTAACCCACAAACCAAAATACGTAGGACTTAACCCACAACTAAACAATATGTCTACCAGACCACAAATTCAAAAGGTACAACTGGTAAATGACACATTATAAACAAAATCAAAGACAACAGGTAGTAGTTTCCATACAAGAAAAGACAAAAGCCTTTCACAAAATTCTAAACATTAGTTGAAGAGTGCTCTAGCAAAATTGTCAAAAAGCTACTTATAATACAAACGACTAAAGCAGTCAACTAGGCAAAAGTAAAAATAAGAGATAGTGATTCTAGAGAAATATAGGAAAATAGAAAATAGCGATAGAAAAGAAAGACAATCACAAAGAAGAAGAATGACGTTGTTATGTCATATTTTTGACATCAACCATGCGCAAGAAAATTCACCAAAAATGTCTAACTATAAGAGACGGACCTGTATTATGACAGCGGACTCCGATAAACCACAATAAACTCGATAAGAAACGAGAGTGAGTCGTTTGTCTAATAACTGACTTGAAATAAAATAATTATGAATACATATTAAGATAGCAGATTCCTAACAAATTCAAAAATAAACCGATGAAGGATGATATTTGTCTAATATTTTACATGAAAATTATTATTCGGTAGTCACAGGTATCATTTTCATTAAGACAAGAAAAGAAAAACTTGGTGAATTTTCAACCGCGTAGTTGAAATCAATTGCTTGATTATAGACACCAGAGACGTATGCAACCAACAAAACGTGGCTTGCAAACGTCCGAAGTGTATACAATCCGCAAAAAGAAAGTGGCCCACCCTTCAACCCTTGAGTAACTGTTGTTACCCAGCCGGAAAAGAAAGAACATAAAAAAGAAAAGATAGAGAAAACATCTTATATATTTTTTTTAATCTAAGTGTTCCGAGTTCGAACCCCCTGGTTCGGAGTCATCGTCCGAGTCTAAATTCACGTAGTCTGGTTTAAGATCCTTAACATGCCAATTTCCTATGTCATTACCATCGGTATCCTTAAGATTATAAACTAAATTAGAGATTACCTTTTTAACAATACAAGGAATATACTTGGCAGCCAATTTTGCAGAATAATTTTTCGTTTTACTAGATAAAGTATAATTTTTCTTCCACACTCTATCACCCACATGAAATTTAACTTCACGTTTCCTTAAATTATACTGTTTAGCATTACGAAGGTAAGCATCATACAAACGTGCGCGAACATCAATATATAGTTCAGGTAACTCCTGTAGATCATTAATTAATTTATTTTTCTCATTAATAGATATCATATTATCTGCATTTTCAGCTATTTTACCATAATAATCCCCAGTTAATGGAATATTCCTACCAAAATTCAAAAATGCTGGAGAATAACCTGTTACCTCATGTTTAGCTAATCTAATAGCCTGGGCAACTTTAAAAATAGCAGTATCCCATGTTTTATGGTTACCATGAATATAGGATCTAAGTGCAGTTACAATGACTTTATTTACTCGCTCTGTATGATTAACTTGAGGGTGATATAATGCATTTAGAAAAACTTTCTGTACTTTATAATTTTCCATAAAAGTTTGAAATTGTTTACTAGTAAACTGACTACCATTGTCACAACAGAAAATCTGCGGACAACCATAAATAAGAAAAACTTGATTTTCTAAAAATTTAATGATACCTTTGGACGTGGCTTTTGACATAGGATGAACTAAGACATATTTCGTAAACCAGTCTACTACTACTAAAACATAGCGATTACCATTTTTCGAACAAGGATATGGACCTAACAAATCTGCAGAAATAAGTTGAAAGGGAAAATTTATATTTCTATATGACCCCATTAAACCAGCTCTAGGTAAATTTGGACTTTTACTAGCCAAACAGATAGTACATTTTTTAACATAACGATATACATCTCTACGAATACCAGGCCAATAATAAAGTTCTAGAATACGAGAAAGAGTTTTGGAGACTCCAAAATGTCCTGCAGTTTCGTCATCATGATATAATTTAAAAATTTCGGCACGATTAGCAGTAGGCACAACAATTTTCCAATCTGACAAATTATTAATTTCTGGTTGGTTACAAAAAACATGTTTATAAATAATGTCGTTCTCAGCTCGAAAAGCAGGGTAGGACTCCGGCTTTTCTCGGATTTTCTTAAGCAAATCATTATACCAGTCATCCCGTTCGAAAGTTGATACATCTAAAACTGAAATATCCTGAACAGCACGTGATAAGGCGTCAGCTACCACATTAAGTGAACCTTTCCTATGGACAATTTCGAAATCATATTGCGATAATTTAACAGCCCACCTGGCCAATCGACCTGAAGGGTTAGAAAGATTATGAAGCCAGATTAGCGATGCATGATCGGTTTCGACCTTAAAGCGAGTCCCTTCAATGAACCTTCGGTAGGTTTCTATTCCCACGAGAGAGGCATATAATTCCTTTTCACTTGTTGTGTATTTACGTTGACATGAAGTTAACATTTTACTACCATATGCAATAGGATGTTCGATACCGTCACATTCCTGATATAAAATAAAAATATACACAAAGAGCAGAAAAATCTTTAATAAATCTACGATACCAACCGACTAATCCAATTAATCTTTTAATTCCGGTAGTGGTTTTTGGAATCGGATAATTAACTATAGCCTCAACTTTTGAAGGGTCTGTACGTAGACCTTCACCATCAACTACATAACCTAAATATGTAAGCGAAGAACGACAAAATTCACTTTTCTTTAAATTAATTGTCAGATTGGCAGACTTAAGTCGATAATAAACCTTTTTCAAAACGTCAATATGAGTGGCAAAATCTGGTGTAGCGATAATTATGTCATCTAAATACACAAAAGCAAAAGGCTCTAATGAAGGATCAATTACTTGGTCCATCAGCCTAACCATAGTTTTTGGACTATTTGAAAGACCAAACGGCATTACGACATACTCAAAAAGTCCTCTCCCTGGGACAGCGAATGCAGTCTTAGGGCGAGAAGAGGGGTCAAGAGGTATTTGGTTAAACGCATGACGTAAATCTATAGAACTAAGAAAACGAGCATCTTTTAATTTACTTAATATATTATCAATCAATGGCATAGGATAAGCATCATCTACAGTAACTTGATTTAATTTTCTACCATCAAAACACACACGATATTCCCCCGGATCTTTCTTTGGCACTAGCCACAAAGGACTACACCACGGTGACTGTGAAGGTTGGATAATATCGAGACGTAACATTTCATCAATTTCTTTATTAAGATGTTTTTGCATAGCAGGCGACAATGGATATTGCCGCTGCTTAATAGGTTTACTGTCTCCAGTATCTATGGAATGGGTAATTAAATGTGTTCGTCCCAACCTATCACTAGGAGCAATTGTCTCATATAAATCAATAACTTGTTGTAACCGAGACTTTTCCCTTAAGGTAAGATTTGCCAAAGGTTGTATAGTATTGACTGAACATACATTCGAAGCTTGAGCTTTATAAGTAAATTTCTTAAAATCAACAAAAATTTCAAAAGTTTTCAAAAAATCTACACCCAAAATTAAATCGTGTGTTAAAGAAGGAATGACTAATATTTTCATAGTTTTTGAAATGTTACCAAGGGTAACCGGAATTTTTACGTAACCAAACACATTCTGACTGTTCCCATCTGCCGTTGTAACATGTAAACTCTGATCAGGAGATACAGAAATATTTAATTTTGTCAATAAATTTACACCAGAAGAGCCAAATATTGACGAATTGCTACCACAATCAACTAAAGCACGGACGAAATTATCAAAAATTTTAATATCTACATATGGACGTGAATCGTGAGGTTTACTCACAAAAACTGGATTACTACTGTTTACCGACTTACTAGATTTATAGAAATTTTTAACAGTATTGACCCATGTGTCCCACTCTAATCGTGACGTTTGAAACTTTATTTTGCGGAAGTTTTCCCTTTGCCTTTGCCCTTGCCTTGGTTTGTAACTGCGCCTCGAGAAGTAGAGGCCACAGGTTCTGGACTTTGAGCAGCAGTGACAGCGTCCAGGTTTCCGCCACCAGGTACTACGTTTTTTGGAGTACAATTGCAGTTTGGCTTTGTAACATTTTTGCGTCCGCAACCATAGCAAAAAATATTTTTTTGTTGTCTACAAGAATTATAGGCATGGCCAACCCGATTGCAATTCCAACATCGCAATGTGGAAACTGCAGCCAGAGTAGAAGATAAATTACTTTGAGCGGCATTGGCTCTACTAAAATTTCGGAAATCCCGGGATATATTTTGACTTGTATTGAAATTACGAGAAACATTTTTACCTGAATTAAAATTACGAGAAGTATTTTTGTTTACTGTGGAGCTAGACGGTGCAAAGGTATAATTTAACTCTGGTTCTAATAAAATAGTGTTCCCAGAAGGGGGTGGCTTATATCGATCAGACATGGTGCGTGCTTCCTCTAAACGTTTACACAAATTTGAGAGTTCGGAGACAGTATTAGGCTGCTCCAGAGCTAAACGGTCAATATAATAAGGCAAGAGATTTCTTCGAATTTTATTGACTTTCGTAATTTCTGAAGGTTTTTCAGACAGTCTATTAAAAAGATTTTCCATTGAGGCAATGAAAATTGTGACTCGTTCGTCACAGCCTTGTGACCTATTGTTTATTTCATTCCACAGGTCGTCTTCATAAAAATATGGGAGGAAATCCCTTCTTAAGTGATCAACTAAAGTGTCCCAATCATCAAATCTGTGTCGATTACTACAGAACCATGTCCACGCATCATCTCTGAACAAATCACAAGCCGACAAAAACAATTCTGACTTACTTACACCTCTAGATTCACGTAACATGTTAACTTTTTCCAAAAAAGAGTTAACTGATTCTTGGCTCGAGCCACTAAATTGTAGGTTCCATTTATATGGAGCAACATATTTCGCCGGAAACCGATCTGGTGCCGTAGAAACTGTAGGGCCCGGTGAAGACGTAGCCGCAGGAGGTATAGTTTTTAAAGCTATGTCCCCTTCTAAACCCAAAATTTCAAGTTGTAATGTTTTTTTAACATTTTCCTCAGCTTCAATATCAGCTTTTAATCGCTGTACTCTACCTGAAATATGGCTCAACCTTGAGGAAATTCTTTTATAAGCAGCATCGGCGGTTGTGCCAGAAAAATTATCAATAAGAGACTGTAAGTCTGTTATTGTTTCATTGATTTCTTTGACATCTGACTTATGGTCAAAAGGATTAACGTTACCATAGCTAAAACTACGATTGGCATCTTCCTGATGCAAAGCCCCCCTTAAAATTTTTCTTTTTCTATCGGCATCCCCGGTAGGTTCAATATTTCTTATCATTAATTCATAAGTAACTTCTTTAGTTTTTAAGTGATTAGGCTCCATTTTGGGTTTATAAGTTGACCAGAAGTTAATAGAAAAGGTATGCGACAGTAAACTCTACGATAATTTAAATAATCAAAAAAAATAATTTATACGGTAAGACTACGATAACTCTAAACTTTATAAAATATTTTCAAATTACAAGTCAAAAGTCAATGTGAGGAGAAAACTTCGCAAAATACGCCGCAAAATATTAGCAAAAGATATACCAAAACAGCAATAAATATCAACAAGATAAAAAAAAAATTCAAATAGGCACAAATAATTTTCAATATCAAAAACAAATAGATAAATCAGATAACGAGAAATTTTCTATAATAAAATATTGTACACCGAATACGCAAGTGTGACAATATCAAAATACAAAATATAAGAAAAATATCGATAAATTTAGCAGAGTCTTTCTTTGGTCAGAATTTGATTGTTTGTTCCTTGAATTTGCAAGAATATCAGTATCTAGGAAAGAGTAATAAAATTCAAAAACACAATTATTTAAAAGCAATTCAAAATCTCTAACTCGGGCCACACACGTTGGAGCGCCAATTTGCAACCACAACTTCTCAGCGGAGTGCTGAAGAAGCTATGAAAGCGTAGCAACCAGTTAGCTCAGGGGTTGGTCGAAGGTAACTCTGTGGCGAGAAGGGTTATTTAATAATTTGAATGTAACAAAACAAAAATAAACAAAGAAACTGGGCGCCAGCGTATTCATACAACTGATATTCCTGCAACTGTTTAAGGAGGAAACAATCAAAAGCAAAATTTAAACAAAATAACAATATATTAACAAGAAATAAAGTTTAAAATTTACAAAGACTTTACAATTGTATTAATGACAAAAAATTTTTTTTTAGAAAATTTACTACAATAAAAATATATAAGCTTAGAGTTAAAATGATTGAGAATGAATATGTGATTACAAAAAAATTGATTTATTTGAATATTTAAAAATAATTAAAAACAATCTCTATCAAAAGAATTAAATTGAAAAGATCAACTGGTTTAACAATTTTATAATTTTCTTCTGACCAAGAAAAGCTATGACGATAGGTAATTGCTTACGTAACTTTGGGTGACGAGTGCGGAGTTCCAGTGTGTCAATTCCTGGAGATGGCCACAGGTACCTGGGTTTAAGGACTTATATTGTTTGTCCGGGTCTACGAGGAGGTTCCAGGATGACACTAAGTTGGAAATATTCTGCGAATTATAGTTCTCGTCCAGCCACTAGCAAAACTACCATGTGCTTGATCCAGAGTTGGTCGATCCAGTTATTACATGAAAACAGTGGTAAATCAGGAACCAGTTGATACAAATTGAGTTAAATTACACAAGAAAGAAAACAAATGATTTAGATTTAAAATGACTCTAAATAAATTATTAATTAACTTTAAAACTTATTTAAAAAAAAAATGATCTAGCAGAATAAAAATTGAATACTCTTGGTTAAGCCAAGGTCACAAATTTTATAGAAACTACAAAAACTAGGTATTAGAATTTGTAAAATTTAAGCAGTAATGTAAGAAAATGGTTGAGGACCGATAAAAAAAACTCTACTACTAAATTATCACCAAAAATTTGGCCTTGAGGCTCTGAATCAAATAAATTACTATAAATTATGACAAAATTTTCAAAGCAGCATAAAAGAAATCGATATTAAAATATGCAATCTAGAAAAAAAATATAAGAAAATTTAAAATTTTGGAGATTATCTCCATACTATTACAAAAATTGATTTAAAGAAATCGACTTTACGTCTCGTATTTTAAGAAATTCAGAAATTAGTATATTAGTCGTGAAATGAGATTATCTAAATAAAAGTTTTAGAGCGACCCTATATACCAAAAAATATATTTATATATGTAAGTATATAATATAAACTACTGGCAAACAAAAATTATTGATATAGGTAATACATAAACATCCAGCAGGAACTGTCCCAAAATGACAAATAAACTGCTGGGGCAATCCACTAACAAGTGGTTTCTTAATTAACCACAAGGTTAACCTCAAATATATTAATAATTTAACTAAATGCCAGCTTAAATTTAATATAAATTCAAAATAACTAGGTTATTTAAGAAATTATAATTATAAGGTAAAAATTTCAACAAAGTATTGTAGGATGGCTCTAATAACTACAAATCTTTTAAGAGAAAAATTAGAATAGTCTCACCTCAACGACGTCAAGACGGAAAGTGCCGGTTTTCAATTCCTGTAAGTCCTATCTCTCTCTAATATTCCGCCCGCACATGCTCAGTTGCTTCTAACTTGGTTTTTATTTCGGTTATTGTAGCACGGTCGCTAAACATGAGTTTTTGGCAACAAATTGAATTTATTCTTAGTACGGGTGCTGAATGGAAAATATTTGGCAACTAATTAAATAATTAACAAGTTGCGGAAAAAACTTGTTACAATGATATGCCTTTTACAACGAAAGTTTAAAATTATCATTTACATTCTTATCAAATTTATTTTAAGTGAATTCAGTTTGGAGTCAAAAAGAGAATTTTTAATTTTTTTCTTTCAAGCGAAAGAGAATATCAAATATGACATAATAACATACATTGAAGCTAATTAAAACCTTCGTAAGAAAACATTAACACAGTTCATGTACAGGGAGAGGGAAAAGTATTCAAGGAAATTAAGTTTCATTTCGGAATAATTTTTTATTTTTTTTTTTAATCACTCTGCATGTATATTTAAAAACATTAAAAATATCTAAAATTTGATATGCCGAACATGGTCATAGCTAAAAAATAAGGAAGTCACGAGTGTGAAGAGTTTTAAGTGGTGGATCCTGTATAAGGTAAGTCGAGAGGAAATTCAGCATCGTTTTTCAGTTAATGTGTGGTGCGGTATAGTTGATAATTACACTATTTGTCGCTCCATTCTTGAGAATCGCCTATTAGGAGAAAATTAACTGTTTTCTCAAAATTATTTACAAGCAATATTATATGACGTTCCTTCAAAGCTAAGAAAAGCATTATCAGTACGATAAAGCTCTTCTATATTCTGCTCAGCAGATCACGCTACATTTAAACATAACTTCTTCAGGACGATGCGATGTATTCACACCGTTAGTCTTCTGTTTGTGAAATGTGGATGGATGAAAACTGAAGCATATAAATCAAAAGTGGATAAAGCATTAATTTTACTTCCACATCCACGTAGTGGATTGGAAGTATAGTAATCGCAAAAAAAATTTCAAAAATTTTTATTCGTGAAATAGGTTTAGAATGTCATGAAACGTCGAGATTTTAAATTTGAGCGAAAAAAAATTTCTGTCTGTCTGTCGGTCTGTCGGTCTGTCTGTCGGTCTGTCTGTAACTTTTTTTTTGTCCGCACGCTTTCTCCGGAACGGTTTAAGATATTGACCTGAAATTTTGTACACGTATATATTATAACGAGATCTGGAACTGGATAGTTTTTTGAGGAAATCCGGTGAAGGGTTGGGGGTTAAATAGGGGTAAATAGGGGGAAATAAGTAAAGCAAGCTTGTAAGAGTACAGAAACTTGAAATTCGGTGTATGTACTAGAAGCCAAAGCGTCAGATTTTTTAATAATATTTTTCAACCCCCACCACCCCTACTCCAATTTGAAAAGGGTTGATAAAATAAAATTGAGATATTCATTTGAAATTTTCTACACGTATGTATTATAACGACATCTGGAACTAGATTATATTTTGAGATAATTCCGTTGAAGGGTTGGGGGTTAAATAGGGGTAAATACGGGAAAATAAATAAAGCAAGCTGGTAAGACTACAGAAACTTGAAATTCGGTGTATGTACTAGAAGCCAAGGTCTCAGATTATTTATAATATTTTTCAACCCCCACCACTCCTACTTCATTATTAAAAGGGTTGATAAAATAAAATCGAGATATTCATTTGAAATTTGGTGCACGTATGAATTATAACGACATCTGGAACTAGATTATACTTTGAGATGATTCCGTTGAAGGGTTGGGGGTTATTTAGGGGTCAATAGGGGGAAATAAGTAAAGCAAGCTGGTATGAGTACAGAAACTTGAAATTCGGTGTATGTACAAGAAGTTAAGGCCTCAGATTTTTTAATAATATTTTTCAACCCCCCCACCACCCCTACCCCATTAATGGGGTTGACAAAATAAAGTTGAGATATTCATTTGAAATTTCGTACACGTATGTATTATAACGACGTCTGGAATTAGTTTATATTTTGAGATGATTCCGTTGAAGGGTTGGGGGTTAATTTGGGGTAAATAGAGGAATATAAGTAAAACGTTGGTAAGACTACAGAAACTTGAAATTCGGTGTATGTACTAGAAGCCACAGCGTCAGATTTTCTTATAATATTTTTCAACCCAACGACCCCTACTCCAATATGAAAAGGGTTGATAAAATAAAATTGAGATATTCATTTGAAATTTGGTACACGTATGTATTATTTCCACATCCACGTAGTGGATTGGAAGTATAGTAATCGCAAAAAAAATTTCAAAAATTTTTATTTGTGAAATAGGTTTAGAATGTAATGAAACGTCGAGATTTTAAACTGTCTGTCGGTCTGTCTGTCGGTCTGTCTGTCTGTCTGTCTGTCTGTAACTTTTTTTGTCCGCACGTTTTCTCCGGAACGGTTTAAGATATTGACTTGAAATTTTGTACACGTATATATTATAACGAGATCTGGAACTGGATTGTTTTTTGACGATATCCGGTGAAGGGTTGGGGGTTAAATAGGGGTAAATATGGGAAAATAAGTAAAGCAAGTTTGTAAGAGTACAGAAACTTGAAATTCGGTGTATGTACTACAAGTAAAGGCCTCAGATTTTTGTATAATATTTTTCAACCCCCCACCACCCCTACCCCATTAATGGGGTTGATAAAACAAAGTTGAGATATTCATTTAAAATTTCATACACGTATGTGTTATAACGACGTCTGGAATTAGATTATATTTTGAGATGATTCCGTTGAAGGGTTGGGGGTTAGTTTGGGGTAAATAGGGGAATATAAGTAAAACAAGTTGGTAAGAGTACAGAAACTTGAAATTCGATGTATGTACTAGAAGCCAAAGCGTCCGATTTTTTTATAATATTTTTCAACTCCCACCACCCCAATATGAAACGGTTGATAAACTAAAATTGAGATATTCATTTGAAATTTGGTACACGTATGTATTATAACGACATTTGGAACTGGATTATAATTTGAGATGATTCCGTTGAAGGGTTGGGGGTTAAGTAGGGGTAAATAGGGGACAATAAGTAAAGCAAGCTGGTAAGACTACAGAAACTTGAAATTCGGTGTATGTACTAGAAGCTAAGGCCTCAGATTTTTTAATAATATATTTCAGCCCCCCACCACCCCTACTCCATTACTCAGGGGGTTGATAAAATAAAATTGAGATATTCACATGAAATTTAGTACGCATATGTATTATACGACATCTGGAACTAGATTATATTTTGAGATGATTCCGTTGAAGGGTTGGGGGTTAAATAGGGGCAAATAGGGGAAAATAAGTAAAGCAAGCTGGTAAGAGTACTGCAACTTGAAATTAGGTGTATGTCCCAGAAGCCAAGGCCTCAAATTTTTTTGATAATATTTTTCAACCCTTCCACTACCCTTACTACATTATTAAAGGGGTTGATAAAATAAAATTGAGATATTCACTTGTAATTTGGTAGACTTGGGATTCGGTGTATATACTAGAAACCAGCCTCAGATTTCCTTCTAATATTTATCAAACTCCACCACCTTCCCTTCATTATTAATGGGATTGATAACATTAAATTGAGATATTCACTTTAAAGTTAGTACACGTATGTATTGTAGTAACATCCGATTGAGATGACTCCATTGAAGGGGTGGGAGGTGGTAGATTGTCAATAGTGGAAAATAGGTAGGGTAAACTAGAAACTTCATTTTTAACGTATATGGTAGAAACCAACTCCTCAAACTGTTCTATAACATCTGCCCCAAATATTATTCAAATTCTATGACCAATAATTTCCACATTCTAGAATGCAAATATAGTCAAGATGTTTCCTTTAAAGTGACTTGGATGAAGAATCTGGATGTGGAAGTAGTGATTTCTTAGGCAGTGGTTTTGTATTTTGAATGCTCCAGCTCAGCAAAATGAACATTAGGTTTAGTTCGAAAAGCAAGCGAGCCAACGAAATATCTAGAGGTCCATGGAGATTAAGCTGATATACAGTGCTGGCCACTCGAAATTACACATAGAGACTTTTAGGCAAAATTTAAAGTTCAATATTTTCAACAGGAATGCAAATTTTTGAACGCGGCTTGCAAATTTTAAGAGCTAGTTTTTTTCGGATTAAGCTGCATGACGTATATTTATCGTAGGACCATAAGTTTATTATATACGGGGTGATCAATGAAGTCATGCAAAAAATCAAAAAGTTTGTATGAGTGAAATTTCCGCAAAAAATTTTTTTGGTCGTTGCAATATGGTTCCTTACTAAGGTAACATCAATATCTCTAGACAGTTTTGTCAGTTTTTGGATTAAGGCCCTTAGGCCTTGTACACACTACTCAACATAAAATGTGGATACCGAAATCTTTAAAATGCTAAAACCTGACATTGGATTGACGGTTCTTGATGATTTTTGCGGATTTGGAATCCTTATTTCACGTAAATTTTCTATGGTCTAAGCATTTTATTTGAGGGTTGAAATTTACACATTATACCGGGTCGATAATAAACAAAAAACGTAGCGACAAGAACAAGTTTATTACATTAAATTCTACAATATACAAAACTACAAAAGTCAATTCTTAAAAAATTTATAATTCTAATTCTGGTAATTTTTAATAACTGAAAAAAAAATTAACTAAAAAATTAAAAATTAATTTAATTTAAACTTAAATTAAAATTAAATTAAAATTACCTAATTAAAATTAGGTACATTAATTAAAAAAAAGAGAAGCTAATATTTTGTTGGTCCTCCTGCTCGGAAAATTCCTTCCCGACATCGATTTGGTAGAGTATCCACAAGATTATTTATAAAATCTTGTGGAATATTCTCCCATTCTTCACGAATGGCCTCACTGAGCGTTTCTAAGGTTTCAGGGGGTACATCAAGAGATCTTACTTTAAGTTTTAAATAAGACCAAACGTGTTCGATGACATTAAGATCCGGAGACTTTGCAGGCCAGTCCATCCTATTGATGTTTTGTGCCTGCAAAAACTCTGTGATCCTTCGCGCTCTGTGAGGTCGAGCGTTGTCATCCACCAATAGAATTTCTGGGCCGTAATGTCGAGCAAAAGGAACAACAATAGATTCCAAAATTTCCTCCTGATAAACAGTAGCAATAATGATTTGGTTGGTAATGAATAGCTCGGTTTTACCATTTCTTATGATACCTCCCCACACTGTAACACCTCCGCCACCAAATGCTTCTTGGGGGGCCATATTTTCCTCCAAGTATCGCTGATTTGGCATTCTCCAAACTAACATTCGGCCATCGGAGTGAAACAAATTAAATCTTGTTTCGTCAGTAAATAAACAATGGCTCCACTCTGCATTACCCCAATTCGCATGCCGATTTGCCCATGCCCGCCTATTCGCTCTATGGCGTTGTAATAACCGCACACATTTTGCTCTGCGACGGGCTCTATAATTTAAAATGTTTGGCTTTACGTTGTTTTAAAAAAAAAATCTCACCTCTAGTTGTTTTTATTTAATGTTCTTCTCACTGTTCTGTCCGAAACTCTCACCCCAGTTCGTTGTCTTAAAGAGTCATTTAATTTTCTAGAGTTCTTTGTTCTATTCCGCATAGTTTCTCTCATTAAAATTCTTTCAGTTCTTTGGTTTATTTTCTTTGTATGCCCACCCCCATGCCCATAATTATGATCACCAGTAGTTTCGACGCGGCGGTTCAAATTATAAATTGTCTTTCGGCTGACATTGTAAATGTGCGCAACTTGCTGTTTTGACATTCCTTCGTTGAGAAGTCGAATGCAATTTTCCCTTTCTGCCGTGGTTAAACGCCTCATATTAATTAAACTTTACAAAATTATAACATTGAAATATGTCAGATTATTTCTAAAATAATGTAAACAGTTTTTAATTCCATAGCAACAAATTTGTTTTTTCCAATGCCCTACTTTGAAATTGACGCGTCGCGTAGAAATTACACCCGATCATAATTATGGGCATGGGGGTGGACAAAGAACTCTGTAAAACTGAATGATTCTTTGAGACAACAAACTGGGGTGTGAGTTTCGGACAGAACAGTGAGAAGAACATTAAATAAAAACAACTTGAGGTGAGAATTTATTTTTACAAAAACTTAAATAATGCCAAACTTTAGAGCGCGTCGTACCCTACGTTTTTGTTTATTATCGACCCGGTATAATGTGTAAATTTCAACCCTCAAATAAAATGCTTAGACCATAGAAAATCTACGTGAAATAAGGATTCCAAATCCGCAAAAATCATCAAGAACCGTCAATCCAATGTCAAGTTATAGCATTTTAAATATTTCGGTATCCAAATTTTATGTTAAGCAGTGTGTACAAGGGCTAAGGACCTTAATCCAAAAAACTGACAAAACCGTCCTAGAGATATTGATGTTACCTTAGTAAGGAACCATATTAAAATGACCAAAAAAATTTTTTTGCGGAAATTTCACTCATACAAACTTTTTGATTTTTTGCATGACTTCATTGATCACCCCGTATATAATAAAACTTATGGTCCTACGATAAATATACGTCATGCAGCTTAATTCGAAAAAAACTAGCTCTTAAATTTGCAAGCCGCGTTCAAAAATTTGCATTCCTGTTGAAAATATTGAACTTTAAATTTTTGCCCTAAAAGTCTCTATGTGTAAGTTCGAGTGGCCAGCAGTTTAATTTCCTTTTTTGAATTTTCATTATTGATCATTAAAGAGCTGTGGTACAAAATCAAGTAAAATCGAACTGCTGGGTTCTTTAGTATATCCCATGTCATACTGAAATGTGGTCAAATGGATTAATGAAATTATTATTGGTGTTATTATTATTATTAATATGCTTATATGCAGTTAAATTTCAGGAGTTTGGTAATTATTTCCCTACTCATAATATCAAGGCGTTGGTAACTAATCACTCTGGATATCTAAGATAACAACCGACGATTGCACTAAATCAAGATTTACTTACTTTAATATGAAGATGTGATAGAGAACATACTCTCTAAGTTTGTTTTGTACACATTTTAAGGTCATTGTAATTTTTTATTTCGCCTAACTCGAGTTCCTTTAATTTATCGTTAAGGATTAGAAGTTGACCCACACCCAATAAAATCAAAGTACAGTTTAGTATGTTCATTCCAAAATATAGCAAGCATCCAATCCCCAGACTATAAACTTCTAATGCATATACCAGCAAAAATGGAACTTCTTCGGGAATGTAGCAATCAAACACTGTCCCTCCTTTTACGTATAATGGTTTTGAAATTAGTACGAAATAAGCAAATGTCATAAACGCTATGTACCATTTTTGGGCATTGAAATACCTTGATATAATTCTGTTTCGATCATCCTGATAGTCTATGTTCCAAAAAAGCTTTACAAGCTCCAGCGCACGATTTATTTCTTTTCTGTAAACGATTGCTATGCCATATTTAACTGCTACCTAAAAAAAATTTACTTTTATTAACAGATACACCATTTCCGAAGGGAAAGATACCTGAAAAAGCTGGAAAAGAACCATCTTTATAAGTATTGATTTTTTGGTAGTAGAAAGGTATTTTTAAAAGCTATAAAGGTCACTGCGAGCGGAACATAAAATAAAATGACGCCAAACATTAAAGCAATTTTCTCTTATCTAACTTAAGGTGGCCATTCCCTAGAAAGAGACATCCGATAGGGAAATATTTACTATTTTTAGATATAACTTTTTTTTCTTATTATGTATATTTAAAAAAACTATAAGAGTACCTAAGTAGAACCATAACAAGACTATTACTATGAATTTTCATTTAATAATTTCAGTAGTTTGCAAAATAGCTCGATTTAAAACTACGAAATAGGAAGATTAACACAATTTTTAAATTTAAATCGAGCTATTTTGCAAATCACTAAAATTATTGAGTGAAAATTCATAGTAATAGTCTTGTTATGATTCTACTTAGGTACTCTTATAGTTTTTTTAAATATACGTACTAAGAAAAAAAAGTTATAGCTAAAAATAGTAAATATTTCCCTATCGGATGTCTTTTTCTAGGGAATGGCCACCTTAAAATACGAAACGTTTAAAATACGAAAACTACAAAAATTCTAGCGAAGATGAAAATTATAGGGCAAGAAGTTCTACAAATAAAATTAATTGGCAAAAAATTTCTTATATACAACGATTCTCGCGTAAAATAAAAATTTTAATTATGACGTCACGAGGTAATTCACGAGCTCCTTTTCCTGTCTCTGTTTTATAGTCTACTCCACTAAATCTATATCTTGAAATATACTCATTAATGTAAGTTCCTAAGATCCGTTGCTTGCAAATGACGAAGAATTAAATTTGACATGAAAAGAAGGCAAATTAAAGCCAAGGGTATCTATCTGTTTTGTCCATTTTAACCTCCCCACAATAAAATTGTGGGAGGTTACTAAATTGGTCCAAAATCGAAAATTGAGATAACATCAAATCTTTACGTTTTGAGGTCCCAGGAATCCAAAAAGTGGTTTTTGAAAAATGCTGTGTGTGTGTATGTGTGTATGTGTGTATGTGTGTATGTGTGTGTGTGTGTTAGCACGATAGCGGCGAAACTACTGGACGAATTTGGATGGAACTTTGCATGAGGGTTTCTTTAGTGCTCTAGAAGATCTGAAAAGGTTTTGGTTGAGATCGGATTACGTTTAGTGCCATTTTGGCACAACAACTTGTTTATTTTATTATTACTTACAATTTGTAATCTAACCATTGGAAAGCAGTTAAAATTACGATTTCAACGATATATCACACTTGCAACTTTTTTTTTATATACTTACAGTTTTTTATACAAATTATTGCAGAGAACAAACAAAATTCAATGTCTCTATAATATTAACATATGTAAAAATGCGTCATAAGTTGTCAATGGTCCAGTGCGCTAAAGCGTCGACTTACAAATCAAGAGATCGACGGTTCGATCCCAACACAGTGCTGTTTTTTTTTTCTTTCTTTTTTCATTATAAACTTTATTAATAATAATTGCGGAAAATGTTACATGATTAAATATCATCATATATTAGGTGTTTGTAATTATTCAGAGTTTAAGGATTGGTTACTAGTTTTAAATGAAATATAAATAATTCTATTGCTGTTTTGGCGGTGAACACATACGACGTCGTAAATTAGATAAATATAGGTGGGTCATATTACAATAATATATTTGATTTAAAGGCATGTCATGACGGCTGATTTGAATTGACTATCAGAGCTCGCGGCATTTGCTACTATTACGAATCAAATTACAGTTAAAAAGTAGCAGACTGCTTAGCAACCCATCACTAATTTCAACCACCGGGTGGGGAGGTTCCAGCCGCTTCCAGTAGCTGCCGATTTTTTCATTATAATTTAGATTCAACAGGAATGTGCTTGTATCTTAAAATTGGAGATTTTTTTATAAATGTATTTTCAGAACTGAATCCTTTCCAAATCTTCCGACAAAGGGCTGTAGTAAAGTATAAAACTCAAATTCAGATGACCTTCTAAGAAACTTCGGAGGTGAGCTCGCAGCACACTGTCTTTTTTTCATTGTACAGTAAGGTTTAAAATTATTTTACAATTCGATCATTTTTCCAAAGATTATTAAAATTTCCGTGCCGATACGCACGGGAAACCCTATAATTTTGATTATTATTTTACGCGAAAACGGTTATATATTCAAAATTTCTTGTAAGTGCATTTCTTTGGTAGAATTTCCCGCTCTTTGATTTTATCATGATAGTTTTGGTATTTTTCTCATAATGTTGATGGCATATGAAGATGCCACGTCCCCACTTTATCTTAGGTAACTTTTTATAGTTTTACATAGTTAAAATGTATTTCTAATCATAGGATTATTAAGTTTACATTTTAAATTTGTTCTAATATAGATTTTAAATTCTAGCCCCGAGGAAGTTTACGCCAAGTAAACGAAACGTGGATGAAAGAATACAGGATATTTATTGTCGTGAAGAGACGATATCTTTCCTTCAATTACACTGGTCTACGAGACAACAAAATTTAGCACATAAAATACTTAAGGAATGATAGGTTTGGTGCTTGGAGCAGAAAATTTTGTTTTTTTGTAGACCAGTGTTATCGTATACATTTGCAAATTTGCACCTTGAGACTGTTTTTCATAAATAATTCAAAAGTCTTACATTTATGGAAAGAGTGCTATAGTACAAAAAATGAGGTTATGAACTTAACAAGTATTTTGTTTTTTGTTTATTTCCGTACGATGGATAGTTCTAAAAATCCGATAGTTTAAAAATGGAGCTCGAACGTTTATGAGTCGAGATATACCGTCTAAATCTCAAATATTTCAGAAACAATCAGTATGATATTAAAAATACATGTAATAGACATTAAAGGGCTTGAAGTACTCTTTGATATGTTCTTTCTCTATCCGCACGGCTTGAAAAATAACGATGTTGTGTACAAAACAATGAGTGCTTGGTATTTTTTTTAAATAAAAAATTTTGAATCTTCCTGCTGTCGTTGGCCATAGAATAGGAATTCAAAAAATCTGTACCAGTTTTTATTAATATATAATATTATCAACATGCTCTAAATTGGAGAGCTTCAAGTTTTGTAGAAACATGAGATTTAAATTTTATTTCTCTGCCGCTAAAAGTTCAAGCCACATATTTGTACTCTTATTTCCGAAACTATTAATTCCGTAGATATTTTAAAAAACAAACTAACATATCGCTTCGTATATTGTAATATTTGCTTTTAATGCAATTGTTTTGGAGTTATGTAAAGAAAAGAAAAGATTTTTTTCAGGAAAATCAGAATATTTTTATTAATTTAAAGTAGACATATTTTTAAAAACGACTGCTTTAAACGTGTTAAAAAATTAGAGTATGTTAGTAATGCTATATATTAATAAAAATGTGTACAGATTTTGTTAATTTCCAGTATATGGCCAATGGCAGAAGAAAAGTCTTAAATTATTTCTTCAAAAGAAATTACAAAGCACTCATTGTTTTGCACAGAACATTATTATCTTTCAAGCTGTATGGATAGAAACAAATCCTATAAAAGAGTACTTCTATTTCTATTATACGTATTCTTAACATCATGCTGATTATTTCTGACATATTTGGGATCAGAGCTGCGGTACTGAATTACCTAAGTAGTAAGTACTTAAAATTTGTACTTAAGTACAAAAAGTATTTTTACTTTAAGTTCCAACAAAAATGCATGTACTGGTATTTAAACTTTTAAGTATTGACCATGGTACTTGTACTTAATACTTAACTTTTTATTTTAAGTACTTTTTACTTATGCCTACTCGAAGAAAATAGACGTGTTTAATATGGAAATGTACTTAAGTATTTTTTAGGACTTAATATTAACACATGATAAATTTAAGTCTTTCAGTATCTACTACGTATGTATAAATTTATGTCTTGACAAGTCTTTTCTACCTCAGTATTAGATTTTTATTTTAATTTAGAAGGAGAGGGCAGTGAATAATGTTATTTAGTGTCGTCTGCTTGCTGTAAGTTATGTGAAATCTTTAGTTTTATCTGACTTTGTTCTGTCTATATATTGAATAATATAATAATAAGCATAACACTAGTTTATATTGTTTTATGTGTTGTTTGTTGTTTGTAAGGGTAAGTATCTTTTATTCAATATCAATTATCCAAGGTTTTTTTGACCAATAGTTTGCAACGCTTTGGTTTTGGTATATAGTGAGAGGCCAAAGTTGTCCATTTTTTCCCTCGGTGGGATAAACACATTAAGATTGTGCAAAAACTATTGCACATGCATTTAAGAAAGTTTTATCAAATTTTAAAAACAAATGAAAAAGTTATGATAATAACGAGGATAATAATTAAAAAAGGACTATTCTGCAGGTTTTCTGCAATAACATTTTTACCGCTGGAGCGATTATAATTTGGAAAATCTCGTATAGGGATTTTAATTTTGCACAAATCATCCATTCTTCACTTTTCTCTACGACCGATAGAATTTCCAGTATTTTAAGAGAACTGATTCTCTAGTCTAAATGTTGATAAACATAATGATGCAAATGACATCTTTTGACTCACGAAATCAGAAGCCTCTCCGAAAGCTATTCTGCAAAAACATTGCGGCTCTACTAATTTACCTAAAAATTTTGTCTGTTTTTCCTTCATTTACCTAGGTTATTAGCATTATAGCACGAGCACAGGTATTTTATGTTTATTACGCGAGTCGGGGCTCGGGATAAAAACCAAAAATATCAATCAAAAGCCGCGTCACCTCCTCCGCTTCGCTTGTTCAAGCAGGTCGAAATTACTATAATACGAAAACGGTCTATTTTCCACTGTCGTCACGTTTTTCGAGTTTCGAAATTAAAGTTATTTACTGGACGTTTCGATATTGGGATTTGCAAATGTCCAAATGTCACATGGGGCAAAGGAATCACATTTTGGATTTATAGTGGGACCACATTTTGGGTCTTTGGAGGGGCCTACCGGGCATTAGCCCAGTTCCCGGCGCCCTAGTCCGACATTACCTCTACCTTGCAATTGAATCTGTTTTTCATATAATTTGACTAGTAAAACTTCTTTTACAAAAAGTTGTTTCGCTCATTACATAAAAAATAATATACAGGGTGTTTCACTTAAAAGTCCCCAGGCCATTATCTCTAAAACTAATAAAGATATTTAATTTTTGTAAATGGCAGATGATTGATACCAAAGAAAGGTTTAAATAACGGTGATTAGAACAGAACAGCACACAGAGATGGCGCTGCGATGCAAATCTATTTTTTGATGGTTGGAACCTTTAAACATAAGTCATGTGATTAAACAATAATTTGTGAATAATTTTGATGGTATAGAGAATTTACAAAAAACAAGCCGTTTTGGAGTTACATGAGTCTCTTTCATTAATGCCAGTACACGTGAATTTTGATAAATCCCTATAATTTATTTATTATTTATTATAGAATATTGGTTACCAAACACTTTTTTTCAAGATAAGGAAAGTGATATAATACACTATCATAAAATTATGTTTACCACTTCCGGCCAAACAGGAACTAACATGATGAACCAATATCCATATGTTCCTACATATTATATATTTTTTTTCTAATAACGCTTCTAATAAAACGGCTCCCAAAACTTAAAGTAAGTAAGACAACAAAGAAAATACACACTAATTTAGAATGGGCTAAATTTATATTAACAATTCAGTAAAGAACGTAAACAAAAGTTTTATAAACAAACATTTAAAAACTATCGAAATATTATTAAAAATGAAACTAAACTAATTTCTTTCTTATTAGTAGGTACTTATTATATTAAATGTTCAAAATTTCTCCCTTCTTCATGAATACACATATTGTACCGTTTCAGTAACTCTTCATTGCAAACTTTTTGTAACGTATGTCTATTTATAGCAGCAACACTTGCATATATTTTATAATACAAATCGGCCATATCCTCAATGGGTTCAATGTACACTACACTTTTTAAATACCCCCAAAGGTAAAAATCTAATGGAGTCAAGTCAGGTGATCGTGCTGGCCATCTGACTACTCCATTAGTACCAATCCATCTCTGAGGGTACATTTCATTAAGACAATCTTTGACTAGTACTGAGTTATGGGGTGGTGCACCATCTTGGTGAAACCAAATATTCTCCTGGTTATGAGGGATAGTCTCTAATAATCCTGATACATTTCTCAAAAATATCTCATATTTTCTTCCATTTAAAGTCCCATGGAATAGATATGGTCCAATAATATATGAATTTAATATTCCACACCACACGTTAACTCCAAAAGTTACCTGATTTCGGGTCATTCTCATCCATCTAGGATCATTTTGTGACCAGTATCGGCAGTTATGCTTACTCACCACTCCGTTGTTGTGAAAATGGCTTTCATCGCTCCAGAGCACATTTTTTTAAAAATTTGGGCATTCTTCAGAAAGAACTGAAAATTCAGCTAGAAAATGTAATCTTCGTTCATAATCACCAGGCCTTAAATGATGGATCAATTTTAATTTGTATGGATGGTATTTATGTGATTTTAATATTCTATGGCACGAAGATATCGACAGATTAGTTTCCGATGCCAATTTCCGGAGAGAACATTGAGGATTGTTGACAAAACTATTTAACACCAAGGCTGTATTTTCATCGTTTCTAACTGGCCTATTTCTGTTACGAATAGTTTTCTTAAAACTACCCCAGTTTCTTAAATTTTTAAACAGCATGATAAATGTTTTTTTATCGGGTGTAGGTCTATTTGGAAATCGTAAACAAAACAATCGTTTTGCTTGTCGGGAATTTCTTTTGCATTCACCGTATATTAAAATCATATTTAACTTATCTTCATTGGTGTATCTAACAATTTTTTATATTTATTTTTTTTATTGCCTTATTTGGATTAATTTGCTTTGAATTGTTTCTAAGTACACTATTTCTGTTTGAAACTATGATTGAAATGCACCAACTACAAACTTTGTTTAATAACTGTCAAACTTAAAATTAAATCAAAGCCTACTAATATCTCTTAAGTAGATTTTTCATTACCATTCTAAATTAGTGTGTATTTTTTTTGTTGTCTTACTTACTTTAAGTTTTGGGAGCCGTTTTATTAGAAGCGTTATTAGAAAAAAAAATGTAATATGTAGGAACATATGGATATTGGTTCATCATGTTAGTTCCGGTTTGGCCGGAAGTGGTAAACATAATTTTATGATAGTGTACTAGAATGGGCTATCGCCCATTCTAGCTCCTCCGGAGGGGTGACAGCTAAAGCTGTCAATGCGAGTGCTCCGCACTCGATTAGGTAACGCTTGAATCATTGTAGAAAGCTTGAATCAATGTAGAAAGCTTGGTTTTCAGTTTCAATTTCAGATTCGTCATCAGCTACCTGAAAAACATCTAGGTACCGATTTTCAGTCGAATCGGTCCATAAATGACATATGTAGTCAGCCATTTTGGTTGCCGCCATGTTGAATTTTGTAAATCTAATGTTATATTCGTTATCAGCTACACTAATAACCTGTACGTACCGAGTTTCATTTGAATCGGACTGTAAATAAAAAAGTTAGAATAAATGGCTATGGGGACGCCACCATTTTGAATTCTTTAGCGACGGTCACAGATTCGTGATCTGTAGCCTCGATAACAGTCACCGACCTATTTTTGGACGAATGTCACCGTAAATGAAAGATTTTACCCAACAATTCGTACCGCCATTTTGAATTTTTCAGTTCCGTAATCATATTCGTTACCATCTACTCTAATAACCTCTAAATACCGAGTTTCAGCCGAATCGGTTGGTAAATAAGAAAGTTACAGTAAATAATGGATAATGGGCTATAGGGACGCCGCCATTTTGAATTTTTCAATTTCGATGTCATATTCACAATCAGCTGCTTCAGTAAGTTTATAATACCGAGTTTCATTCGAATCGGTTGGAAAATAAGAATGTTATAGTAAGTAATGGATATTAGGCTATGGAGAGGCCGCCATTTTGAATTTTTTAGTTACGATTAGATATTCGTGATCTGTGACCTCGATAACACATACATACTTATTTTCAGACAAATAGCACCGTAAATGACAAAATGTGTCCTGCAACTCGGCCGCCATTTGGAATTTTTTCCATTTCGACGTCACAATCACAATCAGCTACTTCAGTAACTTCAACATACAGAGTTTCATTCGAATCGGTTGGAAAATAAGAAAGTTATAGTAAATAATGGATATTAGGCTATGGAGACGCCGCCATTTTGAATTTTTCAATGTCGATGTCATATTCACAATCAGCTACTTCAGTAACTTTATAATACCGAGTTTCATTTGAATCGGTTGGAAAATAAGAAAGTTATAGTAAATAATGGATATTGGGGTATCGTCCGCCATATTGGCGTCGCCATTTTGAATTTTGCGATTCTGACGTCATATTCGTGATCGGCGTGGTCGATAACCCCCGAGTACCAAATTTCAAGTCAATCGGATGACGAATTAATTTAATTGCGATTTTCGATGACTTTGGCCATCCCTGGATACCAAGACAATGCAAAGTAATCTTTGCCCACCCCTGTAACACAGAATTCCTAGAATATTGTTATGTACGTTATTCAAAATGGCGGAAGCAAAGCATGGACTTTAAAAACGGTGATTTTACAGGAAATAATGGGAGTTGAGAGGCTTTCTAGGTGTCAAATTAATCGGAAAGGACGATATTTTGTTGTGATAGTGAAGTGTGCGGGCCAAATCGGAAATTCGGCCCGGCACGGGCGTGTGAATGTTGGGTTTTTTGTGAGAAAGTGAAAAACATCTACGTACATATAAATTCATAATTAAGCAATTACTTGGAATAGAAGCTCGTTCTGTATCTCGATGGAAAGGGGGAGCTTTGCTCTTTCCCGTGATACCAAATTGTATAGGGAAAATCGAAAATTCGGCCTCGCAGGGGCGAGACAAACGTGACAAATTTGAGTGTGTTAAAACGTAACCTAGAAAATTGTAAAACATGAAATCTTAAAACACTCATATTTTAGTTAATACTGGACATAGAGGCTTGATCTTGGTCTCTATTTGAACACGAAGATTCACATTTTATTCGTGCAGTACGTGCCCTGGGTTAATTAAAAAATTTAGTGTAGTTCTGTGCGAAATAAGAATGGATATTTTCGTAAATAATCGTAAATAAATATCGGGAGTGAAACGGCGTGCGACGTCTCTCTGGAAAGCAGAAGAACGTAGCTTTCCGGCGATACCAAGTTCGACGGGAAAAATGGAAAATTAGGCCCGCGGCGAGCGCGACAACAGTAGCTTTTCTCGGATCTTTTAAATTTAAAATTTCACAGATTTACGAAAAAATCTTCCACTTTGACCGCCCGTAGCTCGTTAATCTTTGGAGCTGGAGAAAAATAAAAAAAACGACTTTTAGATAATTCATTTTTCTACATTTTCGTTAGGGCGAAGTATTTTGCTCTAGGAGGCCCCGTTTAGAAGTTATGGAGGTTTAAAGGTAAAAATGTCCAATTTTCCGCCTTTTTGCACCGCCGCACCTTTCGGCCGATATCTCCGAAACGAAGAGACGTACGGAAATTTTGAAGATACCGGAGGAAGCGGAAGGAAACGCTCTTGTCCTTTGAGATTTTTTTATTTTGAGCTAGCTCCGACCGTTTTCGAGTTATAGGCGAAAAACCGAAAAAATGAGACGCGCTTCGGAGCCGAAACAGTGCAAAAACGTGCAATCTTAAAACGTCCGTATTTTTCGAAATACATATTTTGGAGCGCCGTACGGCGTCGCGGCGGAACGGGGAGAGATTCTAGTTATAGCTAGCCGCAAACTGCGAGGTCGAAATCGAAAATTAAGCCCGGCAGGAGCGAAAGGAAAACGTACATTTTTGACGTTTACGAAATACCAAATCGCCTTCCCCTATTTTCTCTTTTACCCCTCGACTCCTCATTCCCAAAAAAAGCAGGCGAGAGAGATAGGTGACTTTCGTCCGATCGTAACGGAAAAACCCGGAAAAATACCGGAACCGGGTATAGCCTAAGCACTGTAGGATTCCGTCCCGAACATTTTCGAGCCGGGCACGGACCGGCGAAATGAAGCGCGTCTCGACGGCATGTACCTTAAGATCGCAATTTTAAAGGGGTACATACCAACTCCCTTTTCATATATATGATTATATCACTTTCCTTATCTTGAAAAAAAAGTGCTTGGTAACCAATATTCTATAATAAATAATAAATAAATTATAGGGATTTATCAAAATTCACGTGTACTGGCATTAATGAAAGAAACTCATGTAACTCCAAAACGGCTTGTTTTTTGTAAATTCTCTATACCATCAAAATTATTCACAAATTATTGTTTAATCACATGACTTATGTTTCAAGGTTCCAGCCATCAAAAAATAGTTTTGCATCGCAGCGCCATCTCTGTGTGCTGTTGAGGAAAAATTCTAATCACCGTTATTTAAACCTTTCTTTGGTATCAATCATCTGCCATTTACAAAAATAAAATACCTTTATTAATTTTAGAGATAATGGCCCGGGGACTTTTAACTAAAACACCCTGTATATAAAAAAAATATAATGATACAATATAACGATAACTGACAAAGACAGCTTTTGCGACAAAATATATATGTACTGGTATTTAAATTCGACAATTACAAGTACTTGTACTTATTTAAGTACTAAGTACTTTTTTAAATACTCAAAGTAGCAAATTGATGTACTTAATACTTAGTACTTGAATTAACCGAATTCAAGTAGTACTTACTTAAATTTTTAAGTATCACCTAAGAGACTTGTACTGGGTACTGGTACTCATTTATATTTTTAGAAAATACTGGCACTTCACACTTAAGTACATTTTATCGGTACTTACAGCAGCTCTGAGCTCGACTGATAAACGTTCGAGCGTCATTTTTAAACCATAATATAATAGAACTATTCTTCGTACAGAAATAAACAAAAAACGTATACTTATTATTCCATAATCTTATTTTTTGTTCCATACCGCTTTTTCTACAAATTACTTTTAAGTTATTTACGAAAAGCAGTCTCAAGGTATCGATTTCTTAAAGCTAAAATCGTAATCTTCAAATTGTTCTAACTGGGAAAATACGAATTTTAAGGAAAAATTGCAAAGTGTGTTTTTCTATTTCTAATTCGGTGGTTACTATTTTACTTTTTTGCCACCCCTCCAGAGGAGGGTACCACCTCCCAAGTAAAAGGCGGTTTTATTTAAAGAGTAAACTTTCGTCTACTTACCATTAGAAACTCTATGCAAAAAAAAAATTATTCAAATCCATTCATTATAGCTGGGTTCCGTCATTTTTAATTTTTAATAACTAATTGCACTGCACTATTAGTAATTGCGAGCACCTTATTATTTAAAGTACTTTGTGTTCGGTAATTACAAACACTCCTTTTCAGTACTTCATAGTCGAAGCACTCTTATCAGTGCTAAGTAGAGCTTTGCTTCAAATGGAAATAACGTACTTACTTGAGTCATTAGAGCAATAGATTCGAAGTATTCCAATTTTACTTGCAGAATAAAAGTTGTAAGAGAAAGACCAATTATGCCATACAGTGTTATATTATTGAAAACCACAAAGGATTTTATCATTATCTTTTGGGGATGCACCCCAACAAGAGAAAGGAGCTTAAAACACCAAAAAAAGGACTGATCTGGCATGGTATTCGAATGGATATGCTTCCGCGTTGCCCGATATTTATATAGTTAAAGAAAGTAATTATAGTTAACTATCTAAATTAAACATTTCCAATACGAACAATATCCATACCTAGGTTTATAGTAACAATGTGTATTTAGTTTCATATTACAGGAAGAGTAAAATATTTATAATGGTTCTAGGGAGGTATTTATATCATTAAGGTTAGGCATGTTATTATGATTGTTGAGTCCGTACCTATCTATTGGGCATATTAAATTATAAAGTACATGATCGCGGTTATAATATTTATAATTTATGAAGAAAGTAGAAGGATGTAATTTTCTTGATACAAAGAATGCTAATATAATTGAAGCGTAGGCGAAATATATTATGTAAACGCGTATCAGATGTTAAATCGTAAACTGCTGTAATTTCAGGATTAAACACATAAGTGGTTGACTTCTTACCGAATAAAATTGTTTTTGATACAAATTTGATTGTCAGAGTAAATTACTCGAGCATTAAGTGCACGAATAAACACAGTTTCCCATCCTGAATAACACATTATGTTTGCGACCTCGTAGAGGGTCAACAGCGTAGCCATAATTACAAGATGACTCCAAAAATCAGTTTATTGGCATTACCTCCTATGCCTCACCACTTAGGCAAAAAGTAGGTATTATAAAAATTGTAAAGAATTGAGTTATCTATAAGTCGTGAAACAAATAGTTTTAGAGTTGTGTTGAAATGAAATGGGACGTATTTCATAAAACTGCAAAAAACCAAAAATTTTACTTATTGTCGACTAAATATTTGTTGATAACATAGGCAAACACACACACATAGAATACCAATATTTCCATGTATTTTCTGAACTCGAATTTGAAGTCCAAATTGCGAAATTCACACCAGATTTACGCCTTATAATATTTTCGCGATTTAAAAGAATTGTGGGAAAGGAGGAAGGCCGATTTGAGCGGTTTTTTCCCCAAATTATTTTTAGATGAAAATATCAGAAAACATTTTTTTAATGTCTACTAACAATAATAATTCGCCTTTACCCCCAAACAGGCGATCCCTCCCTAGCCCCCTCCCCTCATTCCTGAATATGCCATCTCTTGCTAACAGCGTTCTTGGGTAGATATATCGCTTTCGAACTTATATTTGCTTTTTTTTTTTTTTTTTTTTAATCACTTATTTAACGTCGGCCTATTTCCGCTACCAAGGCCAATCACCGACGCCAGGAGACGAGCTACCCCCAACCTGGAAATTTTGCCGAACCTCTTCTCTATCGAAGAGTAGGGATCTTTTACTTGCCTAACATTTAATAGACAAGGGACCGACTGCTTTACATCCCCTCCGAAGGATGGTATATCCACTATGTAACCCCCGCCTAAAGTTACATACCTTCTACGCATGCGCTGATATACAAGCCGTTAGAAGACGGAGCGAGAACGCTGTGTTTCCCTGGAGAGGCTCACCCATCCAAGTACTAACCGCGCCCGATGTTGCTGCATTTGCGTATCGAAATACGAGTATATGCAGACGTCTCTACGCTCGCTCCTAACTTATATTTGCTTAATAAAAGACCACACTACTACACTAACTCCCATTTAACTGTGCTCACTTTTTCAGAAGATCTTTTCATTTCTTGTGATCATCTAGAGGTTTTTTATGGGCTGGAGGGGGTGGAATGGTTCATTGAGAGCGAAATGCACTTGATATTGCGAGCAGAAGAAAATGTGATATGATAATTCCCGCAAACGAATAAATAGTAAAACCACCATCACCATCCCCCTACGGAAGGGGGGGGGACTAAAAAGGAAAATATGATAAATGAGAGCGAATACAGTTAAAAGGAGGTTTATGTGGTAGTGTGGTATTTTATCAAGCAAATATAAGTTTGAAATATATTTCCCCAAGAACTCTGTTAGCAAGTGATGGCATATTCAGGATTGAGAGGGAAGCTAGGGGGTGGGGGATCATCCGTTTAAGATAAAATCGACTAATTATTGTTACTGAACATTAAAAAAATTATTTGTGATTTTTTCATCCAAAAATAATTTGGGACAAAAACCGCCCAAGTTGACCCTCCTTTAGCAATTTAGACCTCAATTCAGTGGTTCAAAATACATAGATATATGTAATATATAATCAATAGTACTCGTTCTCATACCCCTACGAAGCCGAGTACAGAATGCTTTATTTTTGTGTTAATTCAAAACTCTCATTCTAATGTGCCACTTTCGTTGTTTTGAATGCTCAATATGAACCAGGCTAGTTGACGTCTATTTCTGTGCTTGGCTAAGTGTCCTTTCAAAATTTCCTTACTGACTACCTTTAAGTGTGAATGATTCATCAACGCTTTCTTCCTCGGAGTTGCTCAAAACTTCACGAAAGTTTATGGAGCACTTCCTTGAGCCGCATCCTTCTTTTGTACTTCAAAAGATACATTTAAAAATTGCTTTAAGAGCAGGATTTTCAGTTGTTCTAAGTGAAGTGTTATTTTTTTATCCCCATTCTTTGGATTCTTATAAACACCGTACAAAGTCTGGACTAGACAATAAGCTCAGAGCGAATGATTGGCTGGGCAAAAAACGTATCAAAGGCTAAGCATTTCCAAGAAACAAAATGTCCATGAGAATGAAATTTTTTTAAGACGAGGTAGATAAATAAATTCACTTTAGGTCCTTGTTGTCATTTTGAGCTGAATCTTGATGACCGTAGGGGGATATGTAGATACTAGTTTAATCTGCATGGCCGTAGGGGACTGTGTGGATGCTAGTGCTAGAATGAGAATTTCCAAATAAGAAATTAGACAAATTCATTTTAGGATTTTAATTTGCTAGCATTGCCAGAATTCAGGTTATCGAAAGAATGCAAAGATTTCATTAATATTTTTACACGTAGCTTTTCTTTTAGTTCGCATAGATAGTTATTTTTTCTGTTGTTTGCAAAATCCTATAAAAAATAAGTTTCAAAACCCTAAATGTTATTCGCCTAGTGACATTTGGTGGAGGCGCCTTGCTTCGATTTTGTTGGGCTAATTCTTCATAATTGACTCATTTTGATTTTTTTATTTCCATTTTAATGAGGCATCTGAAGTAAAAATATTGCCTAAGTCTAAAAATCTTTTTTTCCACCAAGTGTCACGACTGCCAATCTATGACGGTCACAATAATGGGTCAGGTGGCCTACGAGATGTTTTCCTGGTTGAAAATTGTCAAACACAATTAAATAGTGAATAATATTATTATTAATCAAATAATAAATGGTTGCAGCCAAACTCAAAGTCAGAAATACGTAAAATATAAATAAACAAAAATAAAGCTTTCTTACCTAGGAAACTTACTGCTTGATGTTATTCACTGGTGATTTTAATCCAACACACTACATCCTTTATTATGTTAGAAATACTGTATACTGACAAACATATCGCCAATCAATATGATTGATGATTCAAATTACAAATATGAAAAATGTTTATAAATTAGATTGAAAGCCTTATTGTAACCACGACTGTACATTTATAACGGAACTCGTGGGAGGGCAAATCAAACACCAATAGGTTTCTTCGACTAAACTTTATTTACACAATAATTCACAAGTAAGCAACTAATACAACCAATGCTAGCATCATATGTATTGTAGAGTGATATTTGTGCGCCTGCGTGAACATTATATGAAAATCGGTCGAGTTTTTGTTTAAATATAAATTGTATAATTACTTCCACATCCACCTAGTGGAATGGAAGTAAACTAATCACAAACACTTTTAAAATTTTTTAGTGTTGACATAGGTTTAAAATGTTATGAAATGTCGAGATTTTAGAGACTAAACTAAATTTGAGGGAAAAATTATTTGTCTGTCTGTTGGTCTGCCTGTCATTCTGTTTATCGATCTGTAATTATTTTTGTGCGGACTTTTCTCTAGAAACGTTTAAGATAATCGTTAATAAATTAAACACTGCTTTTAGATGAATCAATCAATATATTATGAATACTCTACATATGTTTCGGCTTACTAGGCCTTTATCAAGAGTATTACATAGTGAATAGTATTCACTATGTAATACTCTTGATAAAGGCCTAGTAAGCCGAAACATATGTAGAGTATTCATAATATATTGATTGATTCATCTAAAAGCAGTGTTTAATTTATTAACGATTATTTTCAAGATGTTTCACAAGGAACCTACCACAAGTTCAGTTCAGTGAACGTTTAAGATATTGACTTGATCTACACGTAGGAATTATAATGAGATCTAGAACTGGATTGTTTTAGAACATATTCGGTGAGAGGTTGGGGTAAATTAGGGTAAATAGAGGAAAATAAGTAAAGAAAGCTGGTAAGAATACAGAATCTTGGGATTTGATGTATATACTAGAGACCAAGGCCTTAGATTTCTTGATAATAATTTGATACACAAGTCGAAAAAACGTTTGTCCTACAAAATGGATAGTTTGACCAAAGCTTCCTCTCTCCCAACAAGTCCAAATAACGAAGTCATAAAAAATTATTGCTAACCAGCTGATTTTTTTAGTATTGCTTAATAAATATCTGTATAAAATAATGACCACATTGCCCTACAAATTAAATGGTGTGGTTTCCCAGTCCTACGCTCGGAAATTTTCAGTTTCATGGTAACACTTTTCTCATACTAACCAAGCAGAATATTCTTGTTATGAATTAAATATTGCAGATAGGGTGGTAGTGTTGTATTTGATGTCAAAAGTGCAGAATAGATTCTCCATGGTTCTTTACAAGCTATGTAATAGTTTGAAGGAACGTGTAAAAGGAATACGCCGTCTTCAGTATCTGCAAATTAAATATAAATTGTGTAGGTATGTAAATATACAAATAATCGGTAGTCTGCTAGCTCTACAATAAACTTTGAGGAATCAAATCTGGTGAAGCTGAAATAAGAAAAAATTAATATTTTGATACCTCAAAAAGTTTTGGTACAATATTTCGCAAATATACAGGGTGTTGTGAAAAGATACCGACAAATTGGAGAAGTTGCAAGAGACTCCAAAACAAGATATTTATGATACATTACTGCCCGCAAGGGAGACGTTGTGGTTCTAGAGAAAATTAAATGTTTAAATAATCTTTTCAACTATATGGACATGTACAATCAATATGGAATAGCTTGTATTATTTGTTTTATTCACAATTCATTATTTTTCTTATCAAAGTGCATTAAGTATCACATTTTTATTTAAGGACCATAAATCGACTTTTAAGTTATCTTGGCACACAGAATCTTCCGTTGTATCCAGAGCAACTCTTGCAATATCATATGAAGTAGCAAATTGTACAATTTTAGATAATTCGACAGAAAACCACTTTTCTTGGAAACATATCGCAGTAGGTACTTTGGTGTTATGCTAGAGATCCTGGAGTCTCGGGTTCGAATCCTGGTTAGAGTATGAATATTTCGAGTCGTTTTTAATGTATTATCGAGACAGTAGCATTGGCCTAGACTACAGTTGAGTGCCACAACACGGCTAGTCGCTGTTATCTCTCCTGAGTTCGAGCCTTAGCTGCGGCAGATGACAATGTTGCCGAAAATGACTGTTTTATTCACATCTATGTGTGTCTCCTAGTTGAGTAGTGGAACAGTTATGGCTAAACTCCGGGACATTAATACAAAACTCGTTAAAATAAAATGCGGGGTTCTTTACACAGAAAAAGCAGGTGCTCTAATTTTTTTTTTACGGTTTTATAAAATAGGACATCACATATCACTTACCATTACAACAATTTGGTTGTTAAGGACCATATTTAATTCACCAGCAATACAAAGTGGTTTTTGGCCTCGGATCATTATCATTAAGAGTGATTTCCTGATAGGGATAATATTAGGCAGATGCCAATCACAATGATAGTATACGCTGTCACTTATCTCAGCAGCCTAAAACATTTAAATAAGTAGTGCAGTAATCACGTAAGTAGTTTAACACTACTTGTTCGTGACGGGTCTTTTGGTTTATAAATGTTGTATTTAGGTAGATTTTCATTCAGTTTGGTTTTTCTGCCAGAATTTGACAGGTTTTTTACTTAATTCGGGTTTTCTGTCATAATCAGAGAGTGTTATTTTATTTCAGTATTGAATGTAATTATTAATATTTTCTCTTAACCACTTTTCAACATTTTTTTTTAATATGTGCAATTTATTTCTATTTCTTGTTTGTTTAGGTAATCTGTTCTATAATCTTGATTCCATATATGTATAGCATTTCTGTCCGATAGTTTTTGTTGCTTTTGAATTTTGATATCGGTTTTATTTATTTCTTGTTGTGTATTTGTGCTGAATAGGTTTGTATATTTTTTTGTTTTTAAAGCTGAATAATAGAATTCTTAGGGAAAATAATTACCTTAAATCGAATATTTCACTAGCTTTGTATAACTCGTCCGAGGGGTAACTACGATTTTTACTATAAATTATCCTTAATATTCATTTTTGTAGATTGTTTATGTTTTTTATGTAAGAATCGCAGACACCTCCCCAGCCGATAATACCATATGTTAAATGTGATTCTACTAAGGAATAATAGAGCGTTTTTAGATGTTTTATAACTAGGTATGGTTTTAGGTATTTAAATCAATGCAGCAGTCCTAGAATTTTTTGCATGTTTTACTTGCAGGTCCCATCTAAAATGTTTGTCAGTGATAATACCTATTTTACCGAATCTGGTTCTGGGATTTTCAGCTGGTTTTCAATATTTAATGGTCCAAAATTACGTAGATTATTTATGTACGAGGTAAATGGTACGTAACTAGTTTTGTTAAAGTTAGATGTGAGTAAGTTGTAGTCTAACCACTTTTTTTATTTTTTTGAATTCTTTTCTGCAGTTTTTTTCAGATTTTTCCATGAATTGGCTTTAAAAAGTATCGTCAGCAAAACTCGATATTTTAGCTGTGACAGTTCGCATCGAAAGTAGGTTGTTTATGTATAAGGCGAACAGAAGCGGTTCTAGAACTGTTCCCTGTGGAACACCGTAGCTGACGGTTTTTGCGTCACTCATGGTTTCATTTATTTTTACATATTGTGTTCTTTCAGACAAATAACTTTTTATCTGATTAAATGCATTTCCTCTCAAACCGCAATATTCTAGTTTCCTTAAGAGATGATGATTTTTCATCTAAGGCATCATAAACATAACTTGTTAGGTACGCTATGGCATCTTGTGTGGATTTACCTTTCTGAAAACCAAACTGTCTCTCTGATATAACATTTTATTTATTAAAAAATGACGTTAGTCTATTCTTCAGGATTTTTTCAAAGATTTTGGTAACATTGGAAATTACAGATATTGGTCTATAATTTATAGGTTCAGTTATATTGCCGCCTTTATGGAGAGGTTTTATTATACCTAATTTACTTCCACATCCACGTAGTGGATTGGAAGTATAGTAATCGCAAACAAATTTTCAAAAATTTTTATTCATGAAATAGGTTTAGAATGTCATGAAACGTCGAGATTTTAAATTTGAGCGAAAAAAAATTCTGTCTGTCTGTCTGTCTGTCTGTAACTCTTCTTTTGTCCGCACGTTTTCTCCGGAACGGTTTAAGATATTGACTTGAAATTTTGTACACGTATATATTATAACGAGATCTGGAACTGGATTGTTTTTTGAGGATATCTGGTGAAGGGTTGGGGGTTAAATAGGGGTAAATAGGGGAAAATAAGTAAAGCAAGCTTGTAAGAGTACAGAAACTTGAAATTCGGTGTATGTGTTAGAAGTTAATGCCTCAGATTTTTTTATAATATTTTTCAACCCCCCACCACCCCTACCTCATTAATGGGGTTGATAAAATAAAGTTGAGATATTCATTTGAAATTTCGTACACGTATGTATTATAACGACGTCTGGAACTAGATCATATTTTGAGATGATTCTGTTGAAGGGTTGGGGGTTAAATAGGGGTAAATAGGGGAAAATAAGTAAAGCAAGCTGGTAAGACTACAGAAACTTCAAATTCGGTGTATGTACTAGAAGCCAATATATCAGATTATTTATAATATTTTTCAACCCTCACCATTAAAAGGGTTGATAAAATAAAATTGAGATATTCATTTGAAAGTTGGAACACGTATGAATTATAACGACATCTGGAACTAGATTATAATTTGAGATGATTCTGTTGAAGGGTTGGGAGTTATTTAGGGGTAAATAGGGGGAAATGAATAAAGCAAGCTGGTATGACTACAGAAACTTGAAATTCGGTGTATGTACTAGAGGCAAAAGCCTCAGATTTTTTAATATTATATTTCAGCCTCCCACCACCCCTACTCCATTATTCAACGGGTTGATAAAATAAAACTGAGATATTCACATAAAATTTAGTACACATATGTATTATAATGACATCTGGAACTAGATTATATTTTGAGATGATTCCGTTGAAGGGTTGGGGGTTAAATAGAGGTATATAGGGGAAAATAAGTAAAGCAAGCTGGTAAAAGTACTGAAATTTGTGATTTGGTGTATATACTAGAAGCGAAGGTCTCAAGTTTTTTTGCTAGTATTTACTATCCACTCACCACCCCCACTCCCTTATTAAAAGAGTCGATAATATTAAATTTAAATTTTCACTTGAAATTTGGTACATTTAAGTATTATAACTATATCTGAAACTAGATTATTTTGAATTGATTGCGTTGAAGGAGTGGGGGTAAGTAGAGGTAAATAGGAAAAAATAAGTAAAGCAAGCTGGTAAGAGTACTGCAACTTGAAATTCGGTGTATGTCTTAGAAGCCAAGGCCTCAGATTTTTTAATAATATATTTCAACCTTTCCACTACCCAGTACACAGTATTAAAGGGGTTTATTGAATATTGAGATATTCACTTGTAATTTGGTAGACGTATGTATTATAACGACATCTGGGACTAGATCATATTTTGGGATGATTCCGTAGAAGGGAATAAGTAAATCAAGCTGGTAAGAGTACAGAAATTTGGGATTCGGTGTATATACTAGAAACCAAGGCCTCAGATTTCTTTCTAATATTTTTCAAACTCCACCATCTCCGCTTCATTATTAATGGGATTGATAACATCAAATTGAGATATTCACTTGAAAGTTAGTACACCTATGTATTGTAGTGACATCTGATTGAGATGACTCCATTGAAGTAGTCGGCGGTGGTAGGTTGTGAATAGTGGAAAATAAGTAGGGTAAACTAGAAACTTCAACTTTTAGCGTATATGGTAGAAACCAATTCCTCAAACTTTTCTATTACATCTGCCCCGAATATTATTAAAATCTATGACCAATAATTTCCGCATACTAGAATGCAAATATAGTGAAGATGTTTCCTTTAAAGTGACTTGGATGAAGAATCTGGATGTGGAAGTAGTGGTTTTTTAAGATAGCTAAATACTAGGTATAATCGTGATAGTCATAGGTATAGTTTAGTTTGGGGATCCAAGACCAGATTCACATATCGAGCAATAGGCCAATCAACAAAAACATGTAAAAATGCAACTATAGTAGATTTTTCAAAATTTGGATATGTTATATAGAATGTCTCTAAAAGAGAGTTCATGTTTTTTAAATATTAATGGCAGCAGCTAACGCCGTATTGGTTCTAATGTGCAATATATCGGTTTTTCCTGTGAATCCTGCGGCGGAAATAGTTATTGCCAATTTTGTACAATATTAAATTCTCTGCAGCTTCTGTCTAATGCACTATGTCACCAGAGTGTACACTTTTCGAGTTACAGTAGTATATCGAGTACCCCATACGGCCAGGTACACCTCCACATTTTTTTTTAAGTTTTCAAGACAAAAATTTGAAATTAGGCTACCTATAAATTAGACACGAGAATAATTTTTTGCCATAAAACTGATCCATAAATGGATATAAAACTGCATTCTGTTGATTTTAATAATACCAAAAAAAGGCAAGAGATCATTTTTATGTAATATCTCATGCTTTTACAATTTTTATTTGAAACTTTTTTTACTATCTTTTACACATTTTGAGTAATTTTGAAAAAACGCTTTGTTATATTTTTTTTCACCGCTTCCCGGGTTGAAAAAAAAATTTCTTTCATTAATCGTGTTCAAATACTTCAAAGTAACATATCAAAAACTTAGTTTAAAATTTTGATTTGTGGACCTATTTTATTGGACTATATATAACCTCTATTAGTTTGGTAGATTTACTTTTAAAGCGATATAAGCCAATTGATGATACAAATATGTGTATGGAGTTTTATATATATGTATCACATTTTTATTAGTCATTTTACCTCTGCCATTATATAAACTTGTCTTCCTTTGTCTTCGCTTATTGGCTCAGTTTAAAAGTAATGATCTTAAAATAATATGTATTTTTCTGCTGTCTTTAGATATATCCAATAAACCCTAAAATAACTGGGGATGCCTTATATAAAGTCCAATCAATGTCCTCAGGTTGTTCATAGTAAAGCCCAGGCATAACCCCTATAAGAGCCGATGATGTCCTGTACACACCCATACTTATGTCCTGAGGACGTCATCAGCAAGACCCGAACTGTCCCATTTGGATATCCTACGGACATCCTAAGGTGATAATGGGATCTTCCCAGGTTATCCCATATGTCCTGAGGATGTCCTTGTGCTGTATGGGGTACTTTAAAATTTGATCTGTATTGTGTTAAACTGTCTACTGAATCTATTTAAAACTTCTGGGATACATTTATAACAACAAAAATAAATACGTACGGAATAGAGATTTCCACAACTTCCGCAAGAGACGACATATCTCTCTTCCAACATAGACATGAGCTCTTTAAGAAATCACCCATAAACGCTGGATGTCGTATTTATAATCTTTTACCGGATGAAATAAAAAATAAAGTTATTTTTATAAATAAACTTAAGAAAGTTTTAGTGTGTCAAACTCTTTATACAATTAAAGAATTTTGTGATTTTATCCGTGCGGTTTAATGTTCATCATATTTTTTTATTTCTCATTTTGTTTACATTACATTACAGAAAATTATGATATACTTACCAAGATATTTAATCCCTAAAAAACATAATACGCGTGCTTATACTCTCTCCACTTCTTTGTCTCTCTTTTCACTATTGTCAATTGTTTGTTTTTTTATGTATTTTTATGCATCTTATTTTATTTTATTATTCTCCATTAATATTTCTTATTTTGCTATTACCATATTTAACAGACTAAGTAATCTAAATATAATATTGCTGTTTGTCAATTTTTCCGCTTTACCTAAAATTCCTTAACGAAATAAGAAGAACAACAAAACACAAGCACCGTATAGTGCTTAGGTGAGTCTTCTTTGCTCGCTAGGGATTTTCATAATATATTATACTGTTTCTATGTTATTAATTATTATTACTATTTTTTTATTTATCTTTATTTAAATTTTGGTTGTTAATTATTGTTGAATTATTTTATTTATTTTTATTTAGTATTTAATATTTGTTGAGCGCCAGGTTTGTTGCCAAACCAATTTAATTTTTTTATCTCCTTTTAAAGACAGTATAATTTAATAGCATGAGAATTTTTGTTAACTCTTTCAGGGTCAAGAGGGGTTTGAATTGCTCAAAATGCACGTTTCTTTCTTCCTCGGCAAACTGTAGGTTCCAATGAAACACAGCCTCTGGTTTTTACAAATTTTAATGTGCTAATCAATTTAAAAAAGTAAACAAAATGATGTGTGACAAACTAGTATAAATTTTGGACAATAATAAAAACTTAAAACTAGAATAAAATTGCAATTTGGCCTTTATTTAGTTGAAAAATTCTTTAAATCTGCGTTCTTTTAATCATTTATTTGATTTCAAATACCTAGGATTTATCTGATTGGTCATTTAGATGTTACCTTGAATTCTATCGATCGGTGTTCCTTATTCCTTTGCGAGCGCACGCTTCAGCTGTTGGTTTCGTTTCTTAACTGCTGGCTGCTCTGCTGACGTTGAAAACCTGCTTTGACAGGGCACTTGACTTTCGACGGTTTACACTTTATTTTAAATAGCACTGGATTTATTAATAAATCTAGGTAAGTATTTACCAGATTATTTACACCTCAAAATATGCGTTGCACAAAACAATACCTTTTAAACTACTCTTCTTATTTGTAAACAAAGTTTGGTGACATATTTGGTTATAGAATTATATTTTGAATTATGATTTGTTTCAGGAACAGAACTATTACTTGTTCAGCATATATTAATCTACTTGGATACCAAGTATTTTTAAAATTTATCTTCAATATGGTTTATTAATTAATGTGATTAATGCTGGTTTCATTATTTATTTTGATTCTTAAAAAGTGAGGTTAACTTTTCCTCTCATTATTTTAATAACAAAATGAGGTTAACCTTTCCTCTCAAATTTTGCGTCCTTACGCTTTCGACGCTCAAAATATACTAAATTTGAATTTGTGGAATTCTATTGGCCCACACAAGCCTAATTTGACGTTTATATTACAATACACGATACTTGATTTCTGTCATTTTTTTATGAAAAGTTTTATTTTAATATAATTCTTTTTGTAGATTGAGAATGATAAAACTGATTTCATATTCATTTTGTAGAGCTTATTCTGCGTTTTCTGATATGCCATATTTTATGTTTTTGTCAATATTTAAAATTTTTCTGTTACCATCTATTTTTACAAAATTTTCAACTAAAAACTATCTTATACTAATATAACTATTATGTAAATTGATTAGCAATCCTCTCTGAACATTTCTATACTAATAACACTTATCCTACTATATTTTATATCAAAATAATGACCAATGCATCTTTTGCCTTTTTAGGGTACCGCAAACTGTCATTGGTTTCCTTGATAGGCCTACAACTTATCTCTTGATGAAATTTTAACATACAACTTATGAAAACTATTGAGAGAAGTTCCCTTCAAAACCATGTCTGGGTTTTATCAACATAAAATTTCTCCTTTGTGAGATACAGTCTGAAATATGTAAGGCTATGCACCCTTATTTTAATTAATGGATCTTGAAATCTCTAATAGTCCAAGTATTCTAGAACATTCACGTTTTTTTTTTTTTGGCATTGGATTTCTCCATTAGCCAGATACATATTATGTATTTACTGTTTTACTCATACGTTCATAACTAACCTAACACGACCCAACCATACGATATACACAGGATGATAGTTCACAAGGACACTCTCTTCTCGTCCAGGGGTCTGTCAGGACATTTCTTATATAACATTACACAGGTAGACCACGGAAAGGGGGTATATAAAACAATGGGAGAGACAATTAAGGAATACGAGGCTAACCTAATATGGAACGATGTTATAGCAGCAGTTTAACTGTGTTCATGAAATTAACCAAAACGTTGTAGACTTGTATATTTTTCAAGGACAATAGGTGAGTAACATTAGTTGGTAGAGGGACTTTGATGTCGACTAAACTATTTAGCATTGCATTGATAGCCGTTTGGTGATTCTGACAACTAAAGAAAATATGGTTCAGATCGCCCGTAGCACCACATGTACTACAGATATCTGAATCAAGTACACCAATTCTATTTAGGTGTTTAGGAAAGCAAGCGTGACCGAACCTTATTCTGCAAATTGTGGTGATAAATTTCCTAGGGGCGTTAATGCCCTTAAACCATGGGGATTTGGGAATATTGCTAACGATTTGTGAGTACTGGCTCGTAGGATTATCTAATTGATAGTTTTCATAAGATCTTGACCAATTGTTAAATGCTTTATGCTTGAATGTATTAACATTCACGTTCTTTAGTGAAATATAGTAAGTATCTACCATATTCATTACTTTTAAGTCAACACGATGTGAAATTATACAGTTTTCAATCACTTTTCACTTTTGCGGTGGAGTCTACCGTTCTTACTAATAATGTTTTTGTATCCATGATTTTGGATATGCGTTTATCAAGTCTTTTAGTACTTATAGCTCACTCATGAGTACTTATTGAAAATTTCACTACAAACAATGTTTTTATTTCACATTTAAATAAGTTTTTGTTAATTTTCATCTATATTTCCCACTACTATGCTACTTATGTTGACCATAGGTCAAGTCCTTACCTATATCTACATGTTATAGTTCATGGTGAGGTAACTTAATAGATATTAAACCATTTTTTAATGTCCTGCACATATTACGTTATACAAAATTTTCCGGTATGATACATTTAATTATTATTTTTGGTCATTTGGCCTTTTACGTTTCGTTTACAATAAATTAATCATTTTGGTTGTGTTTCATTAGAACTTAGGTTTGCTATCCTGTTTAAAATCTCATGCTGTTATTGCTCAAAGATTTCATTAATCTTTTACACCTAACAAATAGGTTTTTATAATTTCATTTTGCTATTTTGTAGTGGTTTTTTCAGTTTTCTCTGTGAAATCAAATTTTTAACAATCTGTACGATTCCTTGGGATGTGACTAACTTGATGTCACAACAATATATTAATAAACTGTAAATTGTAAGGTAATATAATGTAATGTAATAATGTAATGTAATGTAATATTATAAGAATACTGTAATACTTTGCAAATGTTAAAGTATTTGTAAAAGTGTATATTCTTACTTCAATAAACTTCAAACTTCAAACTTCAATTCTATTTATTTATTGTCTTATCCATGTTTATATGGCACAAAGATGAATAAAACGTATTCGTATTCGTATTATCGAAAATTTCTTTTGTAAATCGATAAAAAAAATTCTTGTTTAACTGAAAAAATGTAATATTTCCTCTTGTTATAAACAAAATGTTTTAACCATTCTCAGACCAGGCCAGGTTTTCGTCTGGTAACATGGATTTTCATAATCAGTAGCGTCTTCTCTACTGATTCCAGCGAAAACACTTCGTTCGAAATATAACCAGAATTAATTATATTGGAGTGACTAAATGAGAAGGATTCTTGTTCAAATTAGGAATAATATTCCATGTTATTTCATACTATATAAATTTATATTATTTATTCTCCAATGTTTTTGGATCTGGTTCTATGCATTTGTAATTTAACTGTGAAGATGGTAAGAATGATACGGAAAATAATACGACAGAAAAAGCGTTTCCCAAGGGCTCGATGACATACCTCATCCATCAATAGTTGAGCTGGTAGTCCATAAAGGAAAAAAAATTCAAATACTACAGCTAGAGTAGTCATTAGTGGCCTATAGATTTCTCCCAAGCTGGCGCCAACGTCACTAAAAAATGTATATTTTAAAGTTCTTATTTTTTATATACTTTCAATCTATGTTTGAAATTGAAATAAAATTTAAAATAATAGTAGTAGTAATAAACTGAAACATATTCTTTATAGGATTTTGCAAACAGCAGAAAAAATAATAATCTATAACTAAAAGAAAAACTATCAGTAAAAATATTAATGAAATCTTTGCATTCTTTCGATAACCTGAATTCTGGTTATACTCGCAAATTAAAATTCTAAATTGAATTTGTCTAATTTCTTATTTGACAATTCTTATTCTAACACTAGCATCCACACATTCCCCTACGGCCATGCAGGTTAAACTAGTATCTACATAACCCCTTACGATAATAAACGTTTGTATGACATGACATTCTTGCATCTTAAATAAAGAAAAAATCACATTATATTTAAGAAAATAAAACAAATGGAACAAAAATGTGTTACATTATACCGGGTGATTTTTTGAAAACGAGCCACCTTTGATAACTTGAGAACCAGTAAAAATTCCTTTTGCAGTAAACGGCATTTAGTTGAATATCAAAGGAGACACATTTTAACGAGGCAAGGTGTGATCTAAAACGGACCTCCTCACCCCCGTCACCCTAACTTTATAATTTCAAATGGCACCCCTAATTTTTCTTATCGACTTTTAATAGCAGAATTTTTTTGAAACGGAATCTTAAAAAATAGTGTGACTTTGAAGAGGATAACAAAATTTAAAAAGGCAGAGTATGATGCCGCCCCTTATTTTGAGCCGCTGATTCTGATGTCGCCCTCAAAATAGCTTCAGCACATCAGGATCTTTCCCTAACCTCAAAAAAGTACTAACAATCAGTGAAAATCTTAATTAAGAGGGAATTAGGAAAAATCAGCGGCGCAAAATATAGGGGGTATCATGCTCAAAAGTATACGACAATTATTTTTGTGTGCCTGTGTTAATAAATAACACACTGTGCACAGAAAATATGGGATATTGTAAAAAGTACATAGTCATAGTGTTTGGATGTTCAGAGTAAAGAATTAAAATGTCTAAAACTAATATTAGTCACAAAAAATCTACGAAGATTACCAATAGAGCGTTCAACAATTATATAAAAAGTGCAGTAAATTGACGAATAGTATAATGATTAGCATGTTTGTTCTGATATCTAAACAGATTTGATAAGAACTTTCCTTAAATTTACTTACGCTATGAGATACATATTTGAGCACACCAGTAGAGTTGTAAATCCTATCAACAAAGTAATTGGTATTGACAAAATATTATTAAGGCATTGAACACACCTGAAAAATAGATACTGTAATAACACAAGATAATTATAACACAGAATTAAAATCAATAGTTTTGATAGAAAATGTTTTTACTTTAAATTTCGTGATTTTACACAAAATTATGCGACTTAGTCCAGTCGGTAAAGTGAAACACCAGTAGCTCGCAAAAAATGTTATCTAAGATTTTCCTTCCGTAACTGTTAGTGGGAGGATTAAATATCACAAAACCACACAAATCAGTTCCGGGGGTGCTGCGCAACCCACCAAAAAAACCACCCCTTCGGTGAAAAAAGCTTTATTATGCTGATAACACGTTAACCGTTGAAAGATATCAAAAAATTGCTCGTCGTATAAAAGACAGCTCGACTAATTGCCTAAAAAAAAGTACTCTTGTAATTCTCTTGTATATGCCATGGTTTTCGAGAAAATCGATTTTGACAAAAATTTCAAAATTTGTATATTTAAGCGCGCGAATTTTCGTTCAGTTGAAATTGTATGCTCGAAAACCAAACAAACTAGGAAAAGAATCAAAATGGGTTTTAAAGGGGATATAAAATACTTTCTTGTGTTGCCATTTTTGAAGGCTATTAATATTTATTAGTATAGAAAAATAACAATATAAGTAATATAGTTATCTCTTGATTTTTTGTGCATCTAACTATTCACAGGTCTATAAAAAATAACTGACTTTAACATAAGTTATAAATGCATTATCTTTTAGTTGAAAGTAGTACTTCAATGCAGAAAAAGTTAGGAATAAAAATATTCACATTTACAAATCTAGCAGCATGTTAAAAAATTAGCAAAAAATCCGAAAAGGGCTGCATATTCAATTTCTTGACTATTAAATGATTAGAAACAATAGTTATTCGTTATATAAACACAAAAAACACTTTTTGAGCTAAATTTTCAAGATATTTGCGTCTTTTCAAAAATTTTTTTTCTTGAAATAGGTTTAGAATGTTATGAAACGTCGAGATTTTACATTTGAGCGGAAAGAAATTTCTGTCTGTCGGTCTGTCTGTCTGTAACTTTTTTTTGTCCACACGCTTTCTCCGGAACGGTTTAAGATATCGACTTGAAACTTTGTATTAGTATATATTATACAGAGATTTGGAACTGGATTGTTTTTTGCAGACATCCGGCGAAGGGTTGGGGGGTAAATAGGGGTAAATATGGGGAAATATGTAAAGCAAGCTGGTAAAAGTACACAACCTTGAAATTTGTTGTATATACTACAAGCCGAGGCCTCAGATTTTTTAATAATATTTTTCAACCCCCACCACCCCTATTCCATTAATAAAGGGGTTGATAAAATAAAATTGAGATACTCATTTGAAATTTGGTACCCCTATGTATTATAACAACATCTGGAAATGGATTATATTTTGAGATGATTCTGTTGAAGAGTTGGGGGTTAAATAGGGGTAAATAGGGGAAAATAAGTAAAGCAAGCTGGTATGAATACAGAAACTTGAAATTCGGTGTATATACTAGAAGCCAAAGCCTCAAATTTTTGTATAATATTTTTCAATCCCCAGCACCCCTACTCCATTATTAAAGGGGTTGGTAAAATAAAATTGAGATACTCATTTTAAATTTGGTACACATATGGACTCTAACGACATCTGAAACTAGATTATATTTTGAGACGTTGAAGGGTTTGGGGAGAAATAGGAGTAAATAGAGGAATATAAGTAAAGCAAGTTGGTAAGAGTACAGAAACTTGAAATTCGGTGTATGTACTGGAAGCTAAATACTCAATTTTTTTTATGATATTTTTACCACACCTACTCCATTATTAAAGGGGTTGATAAAATTAAATTGAGATATTCATTTGAAATTTGATACACGTATGTATTATATCAACATCTGGAATTAGATTACATTTTGAGATGATTCCGTTGAAGGGTTGGAGGTTAAATAGCAGTAAATAGGAGAAAATAAGTAAATCAAGCTGGTAAGAGTACAGATATGTGGGATTTGGTATACATACTAGAAACCAAGGCCTCAGATTTCTTTCTAATATTTTTCAAACACAACCACACCATCTCCGATCCATTATTAATGGGTTTGATAACATAAAATTGAGATATTTACTTGAAAGTTAGTACACCTATGTATTGTAATGACATCTGATTGAGATGATTCCATTGAAGGGGTGAGACGTGGTAGGTTGTAAATAGGGGAAAATAAGTAGGGTAAACTGAAAACTTCATTTTTAACATATATGGTAGAAACCAACGCCTCAAACTTTTCTATGACATCTGCTCCAAATATTATTAAAATTCTTTGACCAATAATTTCCACATACTAGAGTGCAAATCTAGTCAAGATGTTTCCCTTAAAGCGACTTGGATGAAAAATATGGATGTGGAAGTAGTGATTCCTTAGGCAGTGTTTTTTTTATATACTAATAGATATCAATAGCCATCAAAAATTGAAAAACAAAAGAGTATTTTATATATCCCCTTTAAAATCGTGCGCATTAAAAATACAAATTTTGCAATTTTTTTCAATATCGACTTTCTCGAAAGCCATGGCATATACAAGAAAATTGCAAAATGACTTTCTTTGAGGCAATTAGTCAAGCTTTCTTTTTTATGATGATAAATTTTTTTATATCTTCAACGGTTAACGAGCTATTAGTAAAATAAGGCTTTTTTCATCGAAGGGGTGTTTTTTGGTGGGGTTTCCCGGTACCCTCAGAACTGATTTTTGTGGTTTTGTGATTTATAATCCCTCCACTAACACTTACTGAAGGAAAATCTCAGATAACATTTTTTTTATGGAAATCTTTATAATTATTGGACTAACTCTGTGGTGGTGAAGGGTGAATGGGAAGTGGAATTAGAAAGTAAGTGGGTGGAGCAGAGGGGTAGAAGGGAGGACCGGAGCAGAAGAGAGAAGACAGAAACTGGTGGGGAGAGGGTAGAGGGGAGGGTAGAGGGGAGGAGATGAGAACGGAACTTACGTAATTAAAAAGTTGTGATAATCAATGTACTCCTTGAGTCTCTTTAGACATATTTTCTTATCGTAATCATTTCGCAGCTCGTTTAAATGGAGATGTTTAAGTCTTTCATTGAAACGACGAAATTGTGCAACAAGCTGTATTATCATTGTACAAAACAGTATATTAAATGCGGCTATAGTTGTACAGCCGATGAAGATCAAGTACAATTCCAGGGCTTGGAGCACCGTGAGTGGCAATTCTTCTGGTTCATAGCAATAATATATCAAACTTGCATTTTCCTTAAAAACCGATTCGAATGTTATTGACGTCGCTGCAAGTATTAAATAAGTTACATAGAACTTTCGACATTTTATGTATCTATGTATGTCTTCATTGCCTTCTTCTGGAAGAGCATCATTCCAGAAGTGGTTGAAATCTTCCAGCAGTTTCTTTAATTCCTGGCTCTTTGAAAAGAACATTGCATATTTTACAACAGGCTGGAATATATCAAGAAGTAATAACAGGAAATATACAAATTCAGGGTGTCTGTAATATACGCAGAAATATTTGGCTTAAATTTGTTGGCATAAGAGAAGCACCGTTTACAAAAATACGATATTTTGTGCCCAGTGCCTAAGCTGACTAAGTATGTAACAGTTGATTTAAAGTAAATTCAAATTCAAACTAAATCTCCCGTTTTGGAGTTTCGTAGAATCTTTATAGTTTTATCATGTCTGTCTGTTCGTCCATCTGCACATCACAGGGGTTTTCCTTAGAAAGCATTGCTACAGTAAAACAAAATGACTTTCGGTTTAACCGAAAATGACCTTGAGTTTGCACTTTTAAATGGTACACTCTGTACTTTATCACAAAAATTGAAGAGTAAGTATTATTTCAAAAATGGTACAAAATACATAGTAAAAAATTACAAATTCGGCACATACAGCCGTTCTTCCATTTGTCCTGAACACACACACACATATACTGACATTTTTAAAAACACTTTTTCGCATAACTAAACGTAGAGATATGGTGTTATATTAATATTTGATTTTCTACTAATTGTAGTAACCTCTTTACTTTTATGGGGAAGATAAAACAGGTTTGAAACAGTTATAAATAATGTATTCCACTAGGGCCAAAATCAGCACACACAATATTTATACGTATACTTACAGATGTACTATATGAATGCACATAATGCCAAAAATGTGAGATTTCTAAAACAAAATGACTATTCCTGGAAATTTTTGAAAAAAAAATGTACTCCACTCGTGAACTAAACCAAATTACAGTTAAATATTAGATGTCTAATATTAATAATTTAATGTGTGTGTATTATGAATGAAACAATGTAAAATACTTACCATAAAAATCAAGACTAACGACTCCACAGATTCAAACTTTGGCAATATAAACATCTGAATACCAATCAAAGTACACATGATTATAAAAAGTACAATATTTATAACAAAAGATATTGGATGCATTCTGTTATGCGGATGGAGCCTTACGGCAGTAAGCATTTTGTTAGGCCAGTAAAATTCTTCCTCCATGGTTAACGTTAAACTGCGATTTTTCTTAGATTATGGTATATTATATATTTATATATGCGAGTATTATGTGAACCGTCAGAATTTCTAAGCATGTAAAATAGGGCAATCGAATGAAAGGTTGATTTTAATGGCTAAAATTTATATAAGTAGTGTATGCATAATTTTGAAAAACGATGAGTATTATACATAATATAGTATTAAATTTATATAGATTTACTCGATTAGATTCTGAGTCAATATTACAAAAATAAACTTGGAGTAGGCAAGAGAGGAAAATTGTACGCACTTTTCGTCATAATTATCGCATGGTGGTATATATGTCTGCCAAAGAGTATAGCAGAGTAAGCATGGGAATATTATGAATATTTGGAATATTATGCTGATATTTTTACATTGACATCACATTAGTAAGAGGAACGATTCTGCAAGATATTACACCACTGCCCCTCTGGATTTTAAATTAAATTAATCGAAGTCTAAAAAAACATTTTTTTCTCCCCAATAAAGTAACCAATCCTTATGGTTTTTATGTATGCTGTATATATACCATAGAGGTATTAAAGAAAAAAATTATTGAGTATATACAGCAAGTAATATATCAATATATTCGAATTAAAAATTTTAAAAGATAGACAATTTCATGTATATTGAGAGACACCATCACCAATTTTTTTTTCAAAAAGCCCCCTACTACGCTCTATAACATATTTTTTTTTAAGTAAGGTATCCGCTCCACAATCCCTGTACCCCTAATCAGATGATACAGGTCTATGGTCGGGTGGGTGCCGATGAGTTCCGGGTCTGTTCGTGTTTGCCCGTAGATGCCATATCTTTTGCGAGCCAGTGCCTCGCAGTTGAATATTATGTGGTCAACCGATTCCGGCTCCTTGCTGCATAGTCTGCAGTCTAGGTTGCTGTCAAATTTTCCAATTGTATCAGGTACTTGCTTACAGCAAAGTGTCCAGGCAGAAGTCCTGTTGATAGTCTTAACTGCGTCCTGTTCGTTGTGAGCAGTTCTTCGATCTGTTTTGCACATGGACCTTTAATGAGTGTTTTTCCATGTCGATTTCCTGGAATGTTCCTCCAGTGGTTCTTGTGATTACTCTTGACCCAATCTTTAGTCACCCTTCTGGCTGAGCTTTTAGGAATGCCCAGCACAGGTTCCGGGCCACAGAATATATTAGCTGCCCCTTGTTTAGCAAGTTCATCAGGTTTTTCATTGTCCTCAATTCTGGAGTGTCCTGGTACCCAGAGTAGTTTGACTCTGTTCTGCTCGCCCACAATTTTCAGCTCTTCATGGCAATCCCATACCAGTCGGGATGACACTTTGTTAGAGACTAGTGCCGCCTGACTGTCTGATGCAATGGAAATCTGCTGGTTAACATATTGTCGGTTTGTATTCTCGCGTATACATTCAAGTATAGCCAGAATTTCTGAGTGGAATACAGTGGCAAGACTTATACTTGCCCTAGGCCTTTCACCATGTATTCCAGCTCCCGTGTTTGTCCTAGACCCGTGAGTATACCAGGTTAGGCCCTTTCGTAGTATGTCAGGAGCTTCTGTTGACCCGTCCTTCCTGTCTCCAGTGGGGATATTCAAGGGCTTGTTAAAGGTGATTTTTGGTATCATGTAGTTTTACCTCATATTCAATAGAGGGTCTTCTACAGTGTTTGTCCTCCCGATCTTGCTCCGTGGCAATTCGGGATATTTGAGTTTTGTAGCCTATATGCCCACATTCTGACCTCTCCCTGAATCACTATGTTAAGTGGGGGGAGGTTTACTAGGGTCTCCAAGGCTGCCGTGGCGGTGATTTTCATAGCACCTGTGATTCCTAAGCTGGGTATAAAGTCTTTGTACCCGGCTCAACTTATTAGCCGCAGTAGTCTGAGTTGTCTTTAACCACCAGACTAGAGCAGAGTACGTAATGGTGGGTCTTATAACACTAGTGTAAAGACTGCAATACGCTAGGCCTGAGCCCCCATGTTTTGCAATATGATCTCTTGCAGATTGCCAATATGGCTACCGATCTATGTATTATCCTGTCTAGGTGTTGGTTCCAGGTAAGCCTGAAATCTACAGTGACTTCAAGGTATTTAACCTCTCCCGCCACTTAAAAAAATTATAATTACTAATGATATGTAAATTAATATTTATAGTCTTCCTAATAGAAGACTACTATATAATTAATTCAACATTTTTTTTATATTCATATATTTTTTGTATGCGTCAAAGGTATCAAATGCAGGGGCAATGAGCGTTCACTGTAAATATAATCATACTTTTTCACTCTTATATGGGACAAATTAAAATACGGAAATTATTTAAATCTCAGGTACATGTCTATACATGGTTTTCTTTAGCCTGCTTGTACGCCGTCATTTTATTACGAGATTGACTGCTGCACAATTCGGTGATTATTCCGTGATTATTCAGTGATTATTCCAGTTATTAATCATAAATCTGTGGTGTGCGGTCGTGTTGTGTTGAAGATGACAGAACAAAAAAAAAACTAAAGAAGAAGATACAGCATAGTGCATAATGTGTTACAGATACCTGAAATAATTTTTCCAAATAGTACCTACGCATACAAATGTATAAGTGAAATAATTCTGGAGACCTACCGAGTAGTTCAACAGAACATTTTGAACTTGAACCAAACCCAGAATTTGACACAGATGACCTGTGAAATACAAAGTAGTTCCAACGAATTTCCAAAGCAATATCCTCAACTTCCCGTTCAATGAACTATATCTACTCATAGATATTGTTCCATTTGCTCTAGAGTCGCCTATTTAATTACTGCATCCGAAATAACTCGATTATATTGTTATTCCAAGCGATTTATTTTACTCACTGCAAATACTCAATAATTTTTTGTCTAATACCGCATATATAATAAATATCATAGGAATTGGTTATATTATTAGAGATGGAAATTTTTTTTTTTAAATTCGATTAATTGATTTAATTTAAAAACCAGAATGGGCAGGTGTATCATATTTTGCAGAATAGTCCTTAGTAATCTGATGTCAAGGTAAAAATATCAGCCTAATTTCCAGAGGGGCATCTGGCCCATGCTTACCCTACTACACTCTTTATAATATGCTGCTGGACGTATAAGCATTAAAGCATGCATATGGTAACTAAAGTCGACAGATTGATGTTTATTAGTAAAAGTTATCTTATATGGAATGATCCTAAAATGCACAGTGATTTTATCAAGCGCAGTCACCAAATTCTACTACAGTCTCATTAATAAGAAAAATTGAAGAATAATAGGCCCAACGCACAGCCTTGGGTTACCACGTTTTGTCTTTTTTATTATAACCTTATTTATTTTAACATCCTAGAGAAGTTTAGCTAATGCTACTCTGCCACTTAGGATGGAAAAGTGAGATACGGTCGCCCACCAAAGTGACAAACTTCGCCGATCGAGATCCCGCCTCACCTAACTTTCTGATGGTATGTATTAAAGTATGACCCATTTTACCGAGTAGCTTTTTTTCCAAATTCTTTGGCTTTGTGCTAAGCTCATCCAGCCACGATTAGTTTATTATTGTACCAAACCTAACACAAAACCAAAAGCGACAACAAGGGAGAATAGATACTTCACGCCAAGGTGCCGTTCAAGGCTACTTTTTTTACACCAAGGTAGGAAGCGGTAGACTCGCAAATAATTTGCACCATGGGGAAACTACAGCTAATCTAAATAAAATAAATTGCCTAAATTTCTCGTCTAGCAAGTTTTAAAAAATCATAAAATGTCGTTTCTAAGTGATCATTCCTGGCGGTAAGGTACCGAGAAGATAAAGTTTTGAAAACAAATACGTATAACTTTTAAGCGACTTCTTGTTTTTCCTTTAATGTCATAACTAGATAATTGACATTAACTTAAGAGGTGCGTATAAATACAACAATAACATATCTTATTTCAGCAATACGTGATAAAGCAACTAGTTCCTAGCTAAGCTGAACATGTTCCTATTGATGACGTCATGCTTTTGTAATACCGTTGCATGTTGGAATTATGTAATCGTTTGAAGAAAGGTGTAGAAACTATATGCCGTCTTCAGTATCTAGAAAAAAATCAATGCATATCAATATGGCTTTTTAAATTAAAAAATATACATATTCAAGATTGTTAAGTTAGTCAAAATGAATGTGTGATTAGTTCTGTAATGCTAAATGAATGCATCAGTTAGGTCGATCAGTAATTTTGTGGAGTAAAATCAACTTAAAAATCTAAATAAAATAATAATTAGTACTCTCTTCAGATCGGGTTCTAGTGATTCTTCCAATGTATTTTTCATTAATTTAGACTGTTTCATTCGTCTACCTCGAGTTTCAAAATTATACTTGTTAGTGATTTTAATATAAATTTTGAATAATAAAAATTCACGGGTTGACAGGCTTAGTATCTCTAGTTGATTTTTTGGTCTTAATATTACCATCTCTAACTGTAGAAGAATTAACGCACACTCATCTCGTTGTATAAGTATTATAACAAAGGGTATAGCAGAACAAGTAAGGTAAAATGGCCTCAGAAGCGTTTGGACCTAATTTGGCGTCAATAGATAGACAATGGGAAAGGAATTATTTTCTTCGAGCTTTAGCCCCACGTCGTCACAGGTAACCCCTAATAATAGTACATTAAACACTAAGGGAGAGAAACGTCTTATTTTTCCGGAGGTGTAATTTGAGGCCCGAGGGCAACAAATACATCGAGGGAAAAATGGCGGTCTCTCCCGAGGTGTATATACTATTTTTTCCACGATAGGGAGTAGAAACATTTATTTCATAAATAAAGAATTATAATAAATCGCAGTGAAATTACAATATTTAGAAGCCTTTGGTATGTTTCTATTCAACGTATCATGGCAACAGATATTTGTTTACAAATACATTTGTCAAGTGCAAAAGTTGAGTTTTGGCATTTTTGCTATGGAAAACCAAGGAGAATCGCAAGATATCGTTGAAGCAGCCGGTGCGGCAGTTTTAAACTTATTACCATAAAATCAAAAAATTTGTATGAAAAAGCGTACAGTCAGTTCAGAGAATGGTGCAAGAAAAAGAAGGTACAAACGTACACGGAAAATGTTATGCTGGCCTATTTTCATGAAAAATTAAAGGAATATAAATCTTCCACGGTATGGGCCCAATATTCTCTGTTAAAATCGTGTATGATTGTGTACGATAACATAGATATAAGTAAATATGCAAAGCTGATGGCATTTTTGAAAAGGAATTCCGATGGTGATAAAGCAAAAAAATCAAAAATTTTGGGACCAAATTGACTCTTTTTTATCGCAGGCAAATGACTATGATTATTTAATGATAAAGGTAAGATTACATTAAAGTGTTTATTAAGGTATGATTATGCATTAATGTTTCGTTACTTTTTTAGATTGCGTTGATCTTCGGAATTTCAGGCGCCTGCCGTGGAGACGAATTAATTAACCTTAAAGTTGATGGTATTGAAGATGTAGTATCATCTTTAATAATAACAATACCTAATACCAAAACTAAAATATCCCGAACCTTTGTAGGAAACATAAATTTACTCGATCTATATCGTAAATATGCCGCACTGCGTCTCTCTCACACCACTCATGGTCGATTTTTTGTATTTTATAAACCAGGAAAATGTACTACACAGCCAGTAGGCAAAAACACTTTTGAAAACATCCCAAATATAGTAGCCACCTACCTAGGATTATCAGATCCAACCTTATATACTGCCCATTGTCTACGTAGATCTTCAGCAACTCTATTAGCGGATGCAGGAGCAGACATCACGACTATAAAACGTCACGGAGCTTGGAAGTCGACGACAGTTGCTGAGGGGTACATTGACAATTCGGTGCAAAACAAAACAAATATAGCAAATCAAGTACTACAAGCTGCAACTACGGTTCAAAAAACTATAAATCTGAGTAAAGAAAATGTTTCATTTAGTGAAGTTCCTTCGAATATTAATTTTAATTGTTGTGAGAATGTAACATTTGCTATCAATGTTAATAAATAAGAATTACATTTTGTTTAACTATTGGGCATGAAATTAAAACTCCCCTAGGGTAATTGCTGTCTTATTTCGTCCCTAGGGAGTAAATGCTTTACTTCTGTCACAATTTTGATGCCATAGAAATCGATTTCTACTCCCGGTCGTGGAAAAAAAACAGTTTTTCGTTTTCGTTATTTATCTTTGCCAGTTGTGCGCTGATTATCATGAAAAAATGGAGAATGTAGATGTGATTTTAGTACATCTTATGAAACGAATTGTGTCGGTTTTGCTGCCCTTTTCGTAGATAAAAAAATATTGCAGAAATCAATAATTTGTTCAAGAAGATAATGATTCACGTACACAAAACTTTTAGCAAGTATACATTGCTATGAATAGTTTATTGTCAAAATTTTAGAAGCCATACTTTAAAAAAATGAAAACTGTTACTCCGCAATGTTTAGTGGTGCTCAGCATTGAAACTTTATGTATCCATATTTCTTACGTTTTGTTTGTCAGGTACTGCTATTGAGGAAGAGGATAACAATCTCCAAAATGTTGGTCAAGTAATATAAACATGACCACTCCATTATGGTTGTGTATCTTATTATTCATTGGAACGTAAGTTGTTGATACAACAAATCGTACAAGAAAATCTCTTTTGCTACAACCTCTATGTGTTATTTACGTTGATAGCAAGTAGTCATCTATGAAAATGAAATAGAAGTTTTTGGTAAATGTCCCACTTAAAACTCCCTATATTTACGAAAGAGAACTTATTTTCTAAAATTTATTTTTAAAAAGTACTTGTTTCAAAAAGCCATTTTTGTTACTTAAAAAATTATATTGAAGTTCAAGTATCTCGAACCCTGTGATTTTTCGAAAATTGTTCGTATTATTAAAGGTACAAAATATTGTTTCAATACATGCACCTCTTTTTCGAGGTTTCTGGTATTGAAAAGGTCGTATTTACTAAGAGCCAAAGTCATTTATATATTCTAGTGATCACTTTTTACAGAATTCAAATTTTCCTTTTAGTAATCGAGATAATAGCCGGGGAATTATAAGTGGAACGCTCTGTATATTTATCTACATTAGTTTTTTATTTCCATAGATAATATAGTATCTATGTAAATAACATATGCATGTTGTATTAAAAGTGAAACTTTCTTGTACGATTTTTTGTGTCAACAATTTACGTTTCAGTGAATAATAAGACAAACAACCATAATGGAGTGGTGATGCTTATATTACGATTACTTAAACAACTTATCATCCACTTCAAGTTTCAGTGGTGAGCACTACTAAACATTGCGTTGAAACAGTTTCTATTTTTACTTCCCTCGCATACCGAAGGGAAGGATTGCATTCGAGAAAAATTCACCCTCCAAGATATTTTCAGATTTTCACCTTTCAGAACACGTAGATTTCGAAAATATAGATTTTTCAATTCCGTCAATCTGTCTGTCTGTCAGTCTGTCTGTCTGTTTGCCTGTCTGTTAGTGCATTAACGAAAAAACTACTTGACGGAGAACAGTCAAATTTGGTAGGTAGTTCACGCCACTAGCACCGAAGAAATGGTTAAACTTTCACTGGGTGGACTGTCTAAAGGGAATAGATAGTGGAAACATTTTTTTTCGCTCAAATATAAAATTTCCATATTTCGTGACATTCTAAACCTATTTCAGAAAAAAAATTTTTTTTGAAAATTTAAAATTGAAAGAAAATTTGAAATTTTGAAAATATTGTATAAAATGGATGATGGTAAAAATTGTTTGTTTGCTCAAATTTAAAATATCCACGTTTCATGACATTCTAAACATTAAAAAAATACGTAATTTTTGAAAATGAAAAAGAAAAAATTTTGAATTTTTTTTTTAAATGGATGGAAGAAAATTTGTTCTTGCTCAAATTTAGAATTTCCACATTTCATCACATTATAAACATATTTTTTAAAAATGGTTTTGCTTTTTACTTCCCTCGCATACCGAAGGGAAGTATTGTATTCGAGAAAAAATCACCCTCCGAGATTTTTACGGATTCTGACGTTTCAGAACACGTAGATTACGAAAATATAGGTTTTCTGTCTGTCTGTCTGTCTGTTGGTGCATTTACTAAAAAACTACTTGACGGAGAGCAGTGAAATTTGGCAGGTAGTTGACGCTACTGTCAGCGCAGAAATGGTAGAAATTTCACTGGAAAATATACAGGGTGGACCGTCTAAACGGAATAAATAGTGAAAAAAATTTTTTTTCGCTCAAATTTAAAATTTCCACGTTTCATGACGCGCTAATCCTATTTCGGGAAAAAAATGTTTGAAAATTTTTTACCAAGATGAAAACTTTTTTTTTTGCTCAAGTTTAAAATTTCGACGTTTCATGGCATTCTAAAAGTATTAAAAAAAAATTAATTTTTTTTTACCATTGTTGAAAAAATTTTTTCTACTAAAATGGTAATTTTTTTTTCTTCAAATTTAAAATTTCCACGTTTCATGGCATTCTAAGCCTGATTCAGAAAAAAAAATGTTGACAATTTTTTGAAATTTTTTTTAGGTACCTACCAACATTTTTGAAATTTTTTTTACCACTAAAATGGACGGATTTTTTTTATTTCTTCAAATTTAAAATTTCCACGTTTCATAGCGTTCTAAATCTATTTAAAAGAAAAATTAGAAATTTTGTTTACTATTTTTAAAAAAATTTACCACTAAGATAGAATTTTTTTTCTTTGTTCAGATTTAAACTATCCACGTTTCCATGGCATTTTAAAACTATTCAAACAAATTTAAAAATGTTTTTGAAAAATTTTTAAAAAAATTTGAAAACATTTTTAATCTATTTATCACTACTATAGAATAGACGAAAAATTTGGTTTGCTCAAATTTAAAATTTCCACGTTTCATGACATTCCAAATCAATTTCGGAAAAAAAATTTTTGCAACATTTTGTTACCAGTTTGGAAAAAAAATTAACACTAGAATAGATGGAAACTTTTTTTACTCAAATTTAAAAGTTTCACGTTTCATGACATTCTAAACCTATTTAAAAAAAATATGTAATTTTTAAACCTTAAACTTCGTTTACCACTATTATAGAATAGACGGAAACTTTCCTTTTTGCTTAAATTAAAAATTTCTACGTTTGACATTTTAAACCTACTTCATAAGAAAAAATTTTAAATTTTTTTTTAACATTTTTGAAAAATTAAAATAAAAATGAAATTTTTTAACCACCAATATACTTCCACTCCAATGCGCGAATGTTGGATTGATGTGACGGATGGCAATAATATCTGACATATACACCTATTATACTTTTATTGAAAAATGTACAGGGTGGTCATCCCAAGAAATAATGTCATGGTGGACATTTGTAAAAGTATTTGCGCAAGCCTGCCATATGTGACACCTGTTATTTAGTATTGAGCTTTTGCTGTTGGATGAGCAATCTGTATATTTTTTTGACCAAAACTTATCAAGTTTTCTTTGTAATAATAGCAATAACTATATTCCGATTATTATTCTCAATGTCATTTCGTAATTATTAATTTTAGAGTGACCGTCATGCACAAATAACGAGGGAAGTTCTGTGTAAAGACTTTTACCGATTTTTTTAATTTTTTTTCCCACTAGGTACATGGAATAAAAAATTTCAATTTTAAATTTTCTACGTATCATTACATTCTAAATCAATTTCAACACAAAAATGTTTTGTAAATAAAAAAAATCGGTAAAGGTGTTTACACAGAACTTCCCTCTTTATTTGTAGATGGCGGTCACTCTAAAAAATTAATAATTACGAGATGATACTCAAAATAATAATCGGAATATAGTTATCACTCTTATTACAAAGAAAATCTGATAAGTTTTGGTCAAAAAATATACAGAGTGCTCATCCAACAACAAAAGTTCAATACTAAATGACAGGTGCCAAATATGGAAGGGTTGCGCAAATACCTTTACAAGTGTCCACCACAGTTGAATTATTTCTTGGGATGACCACCCTGTACATTTTTCAATAAAAGTATAATATGTGCATATGCCAAATATTATTCCCATCTGTCATATTTTCAATTCCTCATTCACGTGGAGTGGAAGTATAGCGGTGGTTACAATTTTTTTTTTGTTTTAAATTTTTCAAAAATCTTGGCAAAAAAAATTTCATAATTTTGTTCTTCTGAAATACGTTTAGAATGTCATGAAAGGTGGAAATTTTAAATTTGTGCAAAAAGAAATTTTTACCATCTATTCTAGTGGTAAAATATGTTTCCAAGATGGTAAAAAAATGTTGCAATATTGTTTTCCGAAGTAGGTTTGGAATATCATGAAATCATGGAAATTTTAATTCTGAGCAAAAACAAATTTTTCATCTATTCTATATTAGTGATAAATAGATTTAAACTTTTCAAAAATTTTTTAAAATTTTTCAAAAATATATTTAAATTTGTTTTTGTTCAATAGGTTTAGAATGCCATTGAAATGTGGAAATTTTAAATTTGAACAAAGAAAAAAATGTTCCATCTATTTTAGTGGTAAAAAATTTTTCAAAAATGTTCGTAAAAAAAGTAAAAAATTTTTTTTTTTTAAATAAATTTAGAATGCCCATGAACTGTGGAAATTTTAAATTTGAAGAAAGAAAAAATTTTTTCATTTTGGTAAAAATTTTTCAAAAATATTCAATTTTCTATTCCTGAAATGGGTTAAGCGTGTCATGAAACGTAGAAATTTTTAATTTGAGCAAAAAAATTTTTTTCATCTTAGTAAAAATTTTTTCAAAAATGGTGAAAAAAAATTAAATTTTTTTTTTCCCGAAATAGGATTAGCGCGTCATGAAACGTGGACATTTTAAATTTGAGCGAAAACAAATTTTTTTCACTATTTATTCCGTTTAGACGGTCCACTCTGTATATTTTCCAGTGAAATTTCTACCATTTCTGCGCTGACAGTAGCGTCAACTACCTACCAAATTTGACTGCTCTCCGTCAAGTAGTTTTTTAGTAAATGCACCAACAGACAGACAGACAGGCAGACAGACTGACGGAATTGAAAAACCTATATTTTCGTAATCTCCGTGATCTGAAACGTCAGAATCCGAAAAAATCTCGGAGGGTGATTTTTTCTCGAATACAATACTTCCCTTCGGTATGCGAGGGAAGTAAAAATGAAATATTTTGTCTCCCACCACTATAGAGTAGATGATGGAAAAATGTTATCAGGTTTTCTCTGTAATAATAGGGCTAACTACATTGCGATTATAATTCTTATATGTCGTTACCTAATTAATAATAGTGACCGCTCTATATAAATAAAATGAGAAGTTGTAAATACCTTTACCGATTTTTAAGTATGGCGCACCGCTTCTAAAATTGAAGAAAAATTGCCAATAAACTACTCATGCCAGAGTATTTTTGGTAAAAATTATGTGTACGCGATTCACGATTTTGTTGAATAAATAATTGTTTGATTTCTTCAATTTTTTTTACGAAAGGGGCACCAAAATCAGCACATTTTTTTCCAAAGACGTACCTAAATCACATCTACATTCTCCATTTTTTTCATAATAATTAAGGCACAGCTTGCAAAGATAAAAAATTAGAACGAAAATATACATTTATTAGGGTACAGAGGTTACCGGTGGCGACAGAGGGCTAAAACTCGAGGAAAACATTTATTTTCCTATTGTCGATCTAGTGACACCGAACTAGGTCCAAACGTTTCTGGGGCCATTTTACTTATTGTGCTCTACCCTTTACATGATACTGATAACAAAGCTACTGTTATAAAACCACGTCTCTCAGAGCACTTGGGTCAATATTAGTGTGAAAGTAAACAGTGAATTTGCCCAAGGAAGTGTTAAAGAGACGCCACAAAATGACATTCAAAAATTGCTCTATTTCTTTGTGAATACTGTCATGGCAGTAGCAGATATTTTATATCAAATCTTCTTCTTAGAAATCATATATTGTTAGTCAATCAGCACATTCCACGTAAGATCTGTTCTGTTAATAAAAAATAAAATCAAAACTTTACTTAACCATAATACGTACCCACACTATAGTATGATTGTTAATAGTGATAAAATTCTCAGCAGAAATACGAACTTCTCTCTGGCTTCTTATCATCATCATTAATAAATATTTTCGTATAGGAGTGATGTTGGGAAGATACCATTCACATTCACAGTACACCGTATTACTTATTTCAGCGGCCTTTAATAAAAAAAAAAAGTACAATGATATAGGCGAATAAGCTCTAAAATATAAGCGCCAACTTCTTGTGTTAACTTTTTTGTGAATTCAAACTAACTAGGCTGGTTGTTACCATTGATTGAATACAAAGAATAGTCTTTAGTTTAATGATCAATCGAAAAACTTTTAGGACACTCACGAAAAACTGTCATAGGGTGTACCTAGTTAGTAGTTTTATACTAAGGATTTTAACTCGCTTGTCTAAGTAGAATGATCTGGAGAGAGAGGCCAGGTGGGCAACATACAGAATCCATCAAGCGGTAACTAATATGCCGCAGGCTGGCATCATGGAGCACAACAGGCTGTTGGATGACTTAAACTGTCACACATCCTGGGAATGCCTTCAGATGCGATGCCTACTTTAATCAATCATGAACTGCCCTTTAAAGTCCTGTTTCCTGGATGAGACGAATGGGATCGGAACAAAACCGACCTACAAAGGGCAGATAGTTGTTGGTTTACAGACGGCTCCAAAACCCCTGAGGGAACTGGAGCCGGTGTGTATAGTCGCAAACCAAAGGTAAGGATAATTTCGAGCCTTGGTGACAATGCGACTATATTTCAGGCAGAAATTCATGCCATTGAACTGTGTGTACGGAGGCTCGAACAGACACAACCTAGACACAGATCAATAAAAATATTTTCAGACAGCCAAGGGGCTCTTAAAGCCCTTGGATCCTACCGCTGTAACTCTAAAACGGTTAGGAATTGCCAGGAAGCTCTTGCCCGACTGGGCAAAAACAACAAACTGACTCTGATCTGGATACCCGGCCACCCTGGTATGGAGGGCAACGAAGTTGCCGATTCCTTGGCCAGAGCAGGTGCGGCAACCAAATTTATAGGTCCAGAACCGGCACTTGTCATATCCGCAAACTCTGCGATGGCTGCTATCCTAACCTGGGCTGAATTGAAAACAATCCAGCACTGGCAGGAACTACCAGGATTAGTTCACTCAAAGGAGTTTATTACATACCCCTTGAAGTCAAGAACTAAAAAACTATTAGAGTTGAATAGGCTGCACCTAAGAACTCTAATTGGTCTATACACTGGGCGCTGCAGATTAAACCATCACCTACACAGAATTGGACTGGTGGAAAACGCCAAATGCCGTCTGTGTCTGGAGGATGATGAAACGGCAGAGCACATTTTATGTACCTGTCCTGCTGCAGAAAGAACCAGGTTCTCAATGTTTGGCAAAGGGCGACTGAAGCCAGAGGACCTGGATGGTCTTTCACCCAACAAGATTATCAGCTTTATTAAAAAGCTGAATCTATTGGGTGAACTATAACTAGGAGTGAGCCACAATAGACCTGATGGTCGAAGTGGAGGGTCTGACAGGAGCCCACTCACATATGAACCTAACCTAACCTAACCTAAGGAGAATGACAATAGAAGTTTTAGTTACGTCACATGATTGGTGGGTTTGGTAGATTCTTCTGTTAATTGTTTTAATGTGAATCACATAACCCACGGAAACCACAAGAGCCATATGAACCACGCGCATGGTTAATGAGTTAGAATGCCCACTATACAGGGTGTCTTAAATATGCGGTCATTAATTTCTAGCGGTGGTTCTACATCAAGAAATATGAAAAAATGTTCATATAAACATGGCTCCGGAAATCCCTCCTGGGCACTGCGAGCCCCTGAATGGGGCACCCAAAATTGTCATTTTATTTTATGTCTCAGGAACCTTGTAACGAGGTGAATTTTCCGTTGCCAAAAATCCAAATTAAATTAACAATGTACTTCGTTATTTGCCCCGTTTACGTGTTCGAACATATGTTAAAATCATTGTTATAGATGTCTCCTCATTTAACTAGTTGAAACCATGAAACAGATTTCCACTTTATATAGAAAATGTGATAAACCTGGCCGTGAAAGGACTACCTGGGATTATTATAAAATTTGACACTGAGGGCGGTGGTGAGTAAGCCAGCACAAATGAGTTTTATTAAAGCAGATTTTATTTTTCCGGTCCGTTGAATAGTCAACTATTTTTTTCGATCTTCACCACATGTAAGTACACCTCTTTATCAGAACTAGTCTGTCTGACTGCATCTTTTGGCCTAGAAGTTACAATAGCAGACTATACTAGGATTACATCACATACAATGACATGCATTGATAATATTCTCACTAACCTGGCAGAGGATAGCTATGAGACTAGTGTTATCGATCCCTATCTATCTGATCATTCTGGCCAAGTCATTACTATAAAAACCCACAAAACTAACACAAGCAACTCAGACAGAAGAAATATCAATACAAAGTGAATTAGTAAGCTAAGAGCATCATTAAATAATATTGACTGGAGCTTATTTGAAAACTCCAACTATGATGCAAACTCTTTATCAGAGTTCTTGGTAAACACTTATTCATCTCTCATTAACAAACACTTTCCATTAAAAACATGTAAAGTTAATAACATTCCACCTGTTCCGTGGTTGCGATGCACTCAAAAAAATGAGGTATACGTTATATTGTATAAAAACTATCTCTAACTACACGAATGACTTTCAGTTGTATAATACTTTAAAAACGGAATATAAATCCAAAGTAATCAAGTCAAAAAAAGCTGCTTATGATAGTTTCATTGACAACTCTGATAATAATGCTCGTGATAGTTGGAAGTTAATTAAATTTGAATGCAACAAGTCAACGTCGAATGCTCTTGAACAGAATATCTCATCTGACAGTTTTAATAGTTATTTTGCTACTATGGTCGATAGCTTTATCAATCTGCTGCCTACAGTAAATGCAGCCGCAACAGATTACTTAAAAAATGTACCCAATGTTAAATCCTCTTTGTTTCTTCAACCGGTAGCTACAGACGAAGTTGCAGATGCGGTAAAAAACTTAAAAAATTCTAATTGTACAGACATATACGGCTTAAATAGTAGGATTTTGAAAGAAACCATTGACATAATTTTACTCCCACTGACACGGCTCATTAATGCATGCATTAGTGAGGGTCATTTTCCAGAGGTATTTAAAGTTACAAAGGTACTACCTATTTTTAAAAAAGGAGATAGCAGTATCATCGACAACTATCGACCGATATCTATCATTCCAATTTTTTCAAAAATTTTTGAAATTATTCTAAAAAAAAGGCTAGTTAATTATTTAGATATAAATAATATCTTAAACTGTTGTCAGTATGGCTACAGAAATAAATGTTCCACCACTAAGGCCATCTTGAAGATTGTGAGCGACATAGTCGAGGGCCTTGAGGTTGGTAAGCACGCGGCGATTAGCATGTGCGATCTCTCCAGGGCCTTTGACTGTGTCTCTCACGAGATTCTTGTGGAAAAGCTCAACCATTATGGCATCAGGGGTCTACCACTGAAGCTATTTCATTCCTATCTTAATAACAGGAAACAGTGTGTATCGGTTAACAACACTATCTCTGAATTTGCTGAAATTAAACACGGAGTGCCTCAAGGCTCTGTGCTGAATCCCGTATCGTTCATTATATACTTCAATGATTTCTTCCATTTTATGTCGCCTACAAAATGTATTTCCTATGCCGATGATACCTCCATATTAGATTTTAGTTTTGACCTTGGTAATTTAAATTCCGATAGCCATAAATCAGTACAACGTGCCAGTGATTGGTTTTCTGCAAATAAACTTAAACTAAATGAGGATAAAACTCAAAAAATTTATATTTTCCACTAATAGCGCAGTTGTTAATAACGACAGTGTAAAAATTCTGGGCGTCATTTTAAATGACACTCTAAGCTGGTCCAACCACATAGAGGATCTATTCAATAAATTATCAAGTACAATTTTTCTTTTACGTAGGCTAAAAACTTTTCTTTGTTCTAGTACTTTAAAAAATTGTTATTTCGCCATGTTCCATTCTCACATTAATTATGCAATTATCCTATGGGGTGGCTCATCGCAGTCGATAAAAATTTTTCGATTGCAAAAATAAGCTGTCAGATTAATTGATAATGCTGGCTGGCGAGACCACTGTCAACCAATTTTCAAAAAATTAGGTATAATGTCAGTTCCATCTTTGTATATGTACAGTACGTTAGTAGAAATACATAAAAATAAAGATGCATTCCCGAGTAATTCGGATTTTCACAATTACGAAACAAGGTCTGCCTCACAACTCAGACAGCCTCGTCTTAGATTAACAAAATCAAGAAAAAATACATTAAATCTCCAATTATACAATCACATTCCTGATGACATAAAATCTCTCAATATTAATGGCTTTAAATGTAAGATGAAAAGACACTTCTTAAATTATTGCTTTTATTCAGAAGAAGAATTTTTTAATGCTGTTTTTTAATAATTATACCTGTACGCGATTATTCTAATTGTAATATGTAACATGTAGTATATATCACTATTCATTGATGTTGTATTCATACAACCTTTCACATCAACAATTGACGTAACTATATTTTTATGTTGGGAATATTCAGTTGTACTTGTTTTTTATTTTTTATTTTTACATTTAAACGTTATTTGTGTTTAGATTGTCTATATTTCAGGTTTACACTTTGTAATGACTTGCCAAAAACAATTTTTTTTTGTAACTTGGTCAAATAAACACTTCTATTTCTATTTCTTTCTATTAAATTCTCCCGATAATACCCAAATAGCTATATTCGGAAGAATTTCCAGAGGGAAAAAGAAATATTTCGAGGGAAAACCAGAATACTGCTTACCGTATATATTATTTTAACAATTTCGTATTTAAACGAATTAAAATAAAATCTGTACTTTAAATACGTACCTCATCCATCAATAATTGCGCAGGTAACCCATATACACATAAAAATTCGGAGATCAAGGCAATGATGTTTATGCCTATTCGAAAACAATCTATTTTGCTGACTTTACTAAAAACACACAAATGATTAAAAATTGAAAAAGGAAACATGTAAGTATCCTTCGTAGACAGGTAGCAAAAGAAAAATAAAGACAAATCACAAAAACACATAAATATTTAAAAAATTGAAAAAAATCACGAATGTTGTCGTTCTCGTCATCAAATGTTCTTGTCAAAGGCATAAAATTGTTCTATCGTCTTAAATACTAGCGCATTACAATGTGAATAAGAGAAAGTTACGTCTGATGGTGCTACGACAGAAGTTACAAGCGTAACGATGTGTCTGAGAGATGAAAAATACAACCGCTTGTTGTAGCCGCAACCAACGTTCAGCATTCTGTCTGTTCAGTAGCGTGAAGTTGGCGCATTTGTCAAACTGAATAATTTTCTATTTCCTCTCGTTATCTATATAAGTTTCTAGTGGTTTTACTTCCCTCGCATACCAAAGGGAAGTATTGTAGTCGAGAAAAAATCACCCTCCGAGATTTTTACGGATTCTGACGTTTCAGAATACGGAGATTACGAAAATATAGGTTTTTCAATTCCGTCAGTCTGTCTGTCTGTCTGTCTGTCTGTCTGTCTGTCTGTCTGTCTGTCTGTCTGTTGGTGCATTTACTAAAAAACTACTTGACGGAGAGCAGTCAAATTTGGTAGGTAGTTGACGCTACTGTCAGCGCAGAAATGGTAGAAATTTCACTGGAAAATATACAGGGTTGACCGTCTAAACGGAATAAATAGTGAAAAAAATTTTTTTTCGCTCAAATTTAAAATTTCCACGTTTCATGACGCGCTAGTCCTATTTCGGGAAAAAACATTTTGAAAATTTTTTTCACCAACATTTTTGAAAAAAATTTTACCAAGATGAAAAAAATTTTTTTTTGCTCAAATTTAAAATTTCCACGTTTCATGACACGCTAAACCTATTTCTGAAAAAAAAAATCGGTAAAGTTATTTACACAGAACTTCCCTCGTTATTTGTGCATGACAGTCACTCAAAAAATTATTAATTACGAAATGGCATTGGGAATAATAATCGGAATATAATTATTGGTATTATTACAAAGAAAACCTGATAACTTTTGGTCAAAGAAATATACAGAGTGTTCATCCAACAGCAAAAGTTCAATATACTAAATAACAGGTGCCAAATATGGAAGGCTTGCGCAAATACCTTTATAAATGTCCACCATGACTCAATTATTTCTTGGGATGCCATTATTCAATGAAAGTATATAATAGGATATGCCAAATATTATTGCCATCTCTTACATTTTCAATCCCACATTCACGTAATGGAGTGGAAGTATAGTGGTGATTAAAATATAGAACAAATTTTCAAAAATGTTTTCTGTCTATTCTAGTGTTAAATTGTTTTCCAAATTGGTGGAAATATGCTGCAATTTTTTTTTTCCGAAATAGGTTTAGATTGTTATGAAACGTGGAAATTTTAAATTTGAGCAAAACAAATATTTCGTCTATTCTACAATGGTGATAAATAGATTACATAAACATGTTTTCATTTATTTTTATTTTTCTAAAACATTTTAAAATTTGTTTTAATAAATTTGGAATGCCATGGAAACGTGGAAATTTTAAATAAATAAAAAAATCCATCTATTTGTGGTAAAATTTTTTCAAAAATTTTTAAATTTTTTTAAATTCTTCTTTAAATAGATTTAGAACGCTATGAAACGTGGAAATTTAAAATTTTGAGAAAAAAAAATTCATCTATTTTGGTGGTAAAAATTTTTTCAATAATTTTCAAAATTTTTTTTCTTTTAAATAGGTTTAGAATGCCACGAAACGTGGAAATTTTAAATTTGAACAAAGAAAAAATTTTTTTTTAGTGGTAAAAATTTTTTCAAAAATGATTGAAAAAAATTTTCAAAAATTTTTTTTTCCTGAAATAGGTTTAGCGCGTCACGAAACGTGGAAATTTTAAATTTGAGCAAAAAAAATTTTTTTCATTATTTATTCCGTTTAGACGGTCCACCCTGTATATTTTTCAGTGAAAATTCTACCAGTTCTTCGCTGACAGTAGGGTTAACTACCTACCAAATTTGACTGCTCTCCGTCAAGTAGTTTTTTAGTTAATGCACCAACAGTCAAACAGACAGACAGACAGACAGACAGACAGACAGACAGACAGACAGACAGACAGACTGACGGAATTGAAAAACCTATATTTTCGGAATCTACGCGTTCTGAAACGTCAGAATCCGAAAAAATCTCGGAGGGTGATTTTTTCTCGAATACTATACTTTCCTTCGGTATGCGAGGGAAGTAAAAGATTTTTTTTATTTTTTTTACCAACTTTTTGAAAAATTTTTTTACCACTATAATAGATGGAAAAACTTTTTTATTTGTTCAAATTTAAAATTTCCACGTTTCATAGCGTTTTAAACCTATTTAAAAAAAAAAATTTTAGAACATTTTTTTACTATTTTTGAAAAAATGTACCACTGATACAGACTGATTTTTTTTTTCGTTCAAATTAAAAATTTTCATGGCATTCTAAACCTATTTAAACAAATTTAAAAATTATTTTGAAAATAATTTTTTTTGCTCAAATTTAAAATTTCCGCATTTCATGACATTCCAAACCTATTTCGGAAAAGAAAATTTGCAACATTTTTTTACCATTTTGGAAAAAAAATTACCACTAGAATTTAAAATTTCCACGTTTGACATGACTGACATTCTAAACCTATTTGAGAAAAAGAAATTATGAAAATTTTTTTCACCAACATTTTTGAAAAAATTTTTACCACAAAATAGATGGAAAATTTTTTTCTTTGCTTAAATTTAAAATTTTCACGTTTCATGGCATTCTAAACCAATTTCAAAAAAAAAATGCCACTGCAGAATAGAAGCAAATTTTCCTTTTTGCTCAAATTTAAAATTTTCACGTGTCATAACATTCTAAACCCATTTCAGAAGAAAAAAATTTTGAAAATTTTTTAAAAAAATTTTTGAAAAATTGAAAAAAAATGAAATATTTTAACCACCACTATACTTCCACTCCACTACGTGTATGTGGAATTGAAAATGTGACAGATGGCAATAATATTAGGCATATGCAACTATTATACTATTATTGAAAAATGTACAGGGTGGTCATCCGAAGAAATAATTCAGTCATGGTGGACATTTATAAAGATTTTTGCCCAAGCCTTCCATATTTGGCACCTGCTATTTAGTATTGAACTTTTGCTGTTGAATGAGCACTCTGTATATTTTTTTGACCAAAACTTATCAGGTGTTCTTTGTAATAATAGTGATAACTATATTCCGATTATTATTTTCAATGTCACTTGCACAAATAAAGAGGGACGTTCTGAGTAAATACCTTTACCGATTTTTTTACTGTGGTGTTTTAAGTTTCTGTAATCATGTAAACTGTTGTGTAAATAGTTTGTAAGCCATTTAGTTTTACTGTCTGTAAAGAAACTAATCTCGAAAAGCCCAGCAAAAGACTGATTGCAGTAGCCAGAGACATGGTGCCCAAGTAACAATTGTAGTTTTGAAATAATCAGAATGAAGATTAAAAACACTTGGTATTACTGTTCCACAATGTCTTATTCAGATTTAATTTAAATTTTAATTACTATTCCTGGGTATGTTTAATTTTAGTGTGGTGTCTATTATGGGGGTATTATGAAATTTAGTTTGTGTATTAGTAACGTTTCCCTGTTTATTTATGGTCTTTTTGGTTTACAAAATTTCAAGCATGTCTAACCTATTTCCCTTATTGACATTGTGCAAAAGTTTAATACTACTACCGCTGAAGAAATGGTTTTTATCTATACAATGTTCTGCGAAATCATTTGATTTTTTATTCTCTAAAATAGACTTTTTATGTTCATTTATCCGTACGTCTGAGCTTCGACCACTCTGACCTATATATAGAGCATCGCAATCGTCACAATTTATTTTATATACTCCCGCTTTATGTGAGTCTTTAGTCTTATCTTTGTTGTTAATCAGCAAGCGACCTAAATTGTTTGTACTCGAGGAAATGTTATTAGTGTCAAGTTTACTTAACCTATTACAAATTGAGCTGCTATAATATGTTTTACAAAATTAATACTATGCCATTTTTTATTTTCTTTGGGTGCCTTATAAAAATGTTTTTTCAACAACTTTCTTTGCTTGTTCTTAATTAGCTTGTCTATGAGAGGTGTGTGATATCCATTGTTTTTTTGCTATTATTTTAAGGGTTGTAACAGATACGGAATTAGTAGTACTGAAACTCAGTTACTTGAAAAAGGTCTAAAATTTTGACCAGCTATTACTAACAAAAAAGATTTTGAATTGTTAGCGGTGAGTACTGAAATAGCACTTAACTCTTTAGACAATAGCGTTTAAACCTGTTTTTTTAAATGTGATAAAAAATTCACATAACAAGTTAACCTCTAATAAAAACAACGAAATACAATAAAAATGTCAGCTTTTCATAGTTATGTTATCATTAAAGTTAAATCATGTCAATTCTGAAAAAGAAGTTACAACCCTTAAAACAATAGCAAAAAACAATGGACATCACATATTTCCCTTAGACAAGCTATTTAAGAACAAGCAAAGAAAGCTGTTGAAAAAGAATTTTTATAACGCGTAATGTTGTAGTATTAATTTTGTAAAACATATTTGCAACTCAATTTCTAACAGGTTAAGAAAAATTAGCATTAATACCATTTCCTCGAATACAAACAATTAAGGTCGCTTGTTAACTAACAACAAAGATAAAACTGAAGACCAGATAAAGCGGGAGTATATGAAAAAAATTTTGACGATTGCGATGCTCTATATGTAGGTCAGAGTGGTCGAAGCTTAAACATACGGGTAAGTAAACATAAAATGTCTGTTTTGGAGAATAACAAATTAACTAGTTTCGCAGAACCTTGTATAGATAAAGACCATTTTTTCAGCGGTAGTAGTATTAAACTTTTTCACAGTGTCAATAAAGGAAATAGGTTAGATATGCTTGAAATTTTGGAAATCAAGAACTCCATAAAATGGAAGAGAGTTACTAATAAACAAACTAAATTTCATAATACCCCCGTAATAGATACCATACTAAAATTAAACATACCCAGAAATAGTAATTAAAATTTAAATTATATTCCTAGTAGTAGCTATATTAGAAATAAGTAATAAAATGTTAATTAGGTTATCTATACCTCTCAAATACTATAAATATCTTGTAATGGTCATTTTTAGTTTAGTTGTCATAACTCTTTGATAATGGTCGAAATGCCGAAACATATGTTAAAGTAATTTGAATAAGAAATTGTGTAATACCAAGAGTTTTTAGTCTTCATTCTATTTAGGATGTTTCACCAAGAACCTACCGCAGATTCAGTTCAATTAATTTTAAAATAATCTATAAGTTATCCTAAAAATTTATTTCCATGACTGCTTATACTTAATCGTTAAATAATTTGGAAGGACTCTATGACGTCAATTTAAAAACCTTTATAAGAGTACAGGGGCCTATCTAGAGAAGCACCCACATACCTCTTTTTAAAACTACTATAAAAACTTTCAACTTTTAATTAATTATCTAAAGCTTTACCCAGAGAGTGTGTAAAGAATATTATGAATCCATGCTTCGTTTAGGATAGGCACTATATCAAAACTTAAGAGACACACACTTTTTTGTACTTAATGAAGTAAAAATGAATGCAAATAAATCTATTCTACATGCATTGTGGGCCGCCATAGTTATATATAAGTTACAAAATGGACAATTGGCGACTACTGAGAACAGTGCAGAAAAACCGTTAAAGATGGACTAGGTACTTGTAATGAATTGATGGGACTACCTATAGTGGGAGAAAATTTTCAACGAGGCTAAGTTTACTGTAAAACATGTTGTTAAAAATCTGTGCGCTCCCTTACACAATTTTAAAAAAATATAAAAATAACAAATTTTTTAGTGACTTAAAAAGTATAGAGAGCTTTAGCATCTGTCCATAATATGGTTTAGTACATGTAAATTGTTTTTATAAAATATTTCTATTAGATACAAATTACATTTTTTTATTCAATCTGGGACATTCCCAATATGGCTGACCGTTATATTCCTCGATGGCTGGAAATTAAATGGCGGGTGTAATCTGTGAATAATTCTACTGCAAACATGTTTTATGTTAAAATGCCTCTTACATTACCAATTGCTCTGTAAGTAAATCTTAAGCCTCATTGGTCCTAATAAGTTTTTTAAATTTATAGACTCATCTTAAAACCAATTTTACCATTTAACCTCATAACACAACCGCTTTAAAACCTATATAATTTATGGTGCTCGGATAATATAACCTAAGAAGTCAGTTTTTCGACTCCCACCCACAGGCAAGTCATACACAAACAAAATGCCGACGTACATGTATATATCTTATGCCAGTTTTAAAGCTACCTATTTTAAAACATCATAGTCTGGGCAAAGGTAAACCAAATCCTTTTATATTTAACACTGATTTATTACAGAGTTTTATTTGTTTCATTAAAACTCTGGCGAGCAGCTGGTTTTATGAAGGTTCGACCCGAAACTTAGTGATTTTAAAGCCTATTAGATTTCTAGCCCTGCATTACTCCAAATCACCTCAAATTAATTTCATAAAGCAATTATAAAATCACAACATTGCTGAATCTCTATAAAACATGATTCTCTTAACTTGAATTCAACAGCATACAGTTTTACTGAATGCTTGACAAATAACTTAATAAGTCAATCATAAGCCAATAAAGACTAACAGCCAGTTTTTCAATGTCGAGTTAACTCTTGTACTGGAGTTAACTCTGGATTAAGTGCACTGTTGCGTATTTCAAATGCGAGTTAACTTGAAACCTCGAGTTAAATCGAGATTAAGATAACTCTAGACGAGGTATGAGTTAATTGCAAGTTTCGGCTTAAAACTAACCTAAAATTATTTTATGGTGTAAATAAATTATGATATTTTTCAAACACATCATGGATTATGATTTTAATGTAAATGCTTACAGCAGTGATGAAAAAGCTAGAAGACCCAAGGTAATCAGATATAGGCCAAACCACATGGAAGAATGGGATCGACACGATTTTTTTTGCGCGATTTCATTTGCCTCCAAGAACTGTAGATAATATATTAAAAGAAGTGCAATATATTATTTCGTATTCTACGAATATGTATTTGTTATCTTGTGTTGTATAAATATTAACATGCAATGTTTATTTTGCATGAGGGAACTGGTTTCCTCTCATCGCATGCTATGTTGTGGAGAATTGTTGCAGCCGCAACTGTCTGTATGGTATACATTTTCCTTAGTGCTAATGCTCCTCTCCACTGTGTTTCTCGTTCTGATGTGGGATTAATTAAATAAATTCTCAAGATTATTTCTGATCCACACAAGAGGCGTCATAAGGTAGAGTTTCACAGGATGGCCACTATTGCCGATCAACAGACCATCATTAAAGTGACCTCGTTAAAATAAATTGTATAAACAAATATATAAATATTACATTTTACAAATAATATCACAGAAAGTTAGGTTAATAGGTTAATGTAACATTTTTAACATCACAGAACTATAGAAGACATTAGAATACTTGTGTAAAATTCCGAAAATATGGTTAAAATTCATACTTTTCATGTCAACATAACAAAATATTTCACACAACTCGAGTTAACTAACTCGAATGAGAAATAGTAATGAAAAACAGTTGTAACGTTAACTCAAATTTAGCCTCGAGTAAGAGTTATCTAACTCTAACTTTAACTCAACATTGAAAAACTGGCTGTAAAAGATAATTTAGTTTTGATGTAAGTTCTTGAAGGCCTTTTTAAAACTTTCCTATATAAAATGAATTTAAAAGTATTTAAATTGTTACTTGGGTGGTGAAATTACTTGAGTACTTCTATCAGGAGAAATACAACGGAAGTCCCCCTTCACTTTTGCAAGCGGTTACTGAGGTGAATCGCAAAATTTGTATATAAAGTAAATTTTCTTTTAGCGTACTTCCAGTGCATTGGGTATTTGTATGCGGACACTGAAAAGGATTTGTAAGGAAACCAGTAAGGAGCAGGACGCCCCAAATACTACTTTAGTGACAAATTATGGACCCAGAAGGAAAAATAAAACTAAGGTGGAGGCAAGAAAGATGGATGTGAGGGATACAATTTATAATATGTAATCCGAAAGTAAATATGTGGCGTAGTTGATTTTGTAGTCTATCCGACCGCTGAAGTAGTGTTTGTTGTGTTGCTTGTCGAGAATATTATATTAAACTTGTGAGAAGTAATAAGTGTTATTTTATAGAAAATCTATTTGCGTCCCACTTTGTGTGACCTTAGGTTGATTTCATTCAGAAAATAAAAGATGATGACATGAACGACAACATTCGTGATTTAAACTATAACCATATCCTTCGAAAAGGGGTAGCAAAAGAAAAAGATCGACAAAATTTACAAATACATAAATATGTGCAAGTCGTACATACTTTCAAAATTAGCGTACCATCAATTGTTTTTAAATATAGATTTGATAGATTTATGCATTTGCCGTAAAACAAAGTTTGTCGTCGATTTTCTTTTCATCAACCATCTACGATAGTGCAATCCTGATAATATTTGTTTAAGCCTCACCATATCCTCAATATTTTTGATCCCTTTCAGGTATTTCTGAACGATTCTTTATAGAGGCAGGGTGCGGGGACAGCTATTTTTGGCGATTTTTCCGGAAAAGTGTTAATTTTTACTTCCCTCGCATACCGGGAAAGGGAGGTATTGTATTCGAGAAAAAATCACCCTCCGAGATTTTTACGGATTTTCACGTTTCAGATCACGTAGATTACTAAAATATAGGCTTTTCAATTCCGTCAGTCTGTCTGTCTGTCTGTTGGTGCATTAACTAAAAAAACTACTTGTTGACCCGACCCTACTGTCAGCGAAGAAATGGTAAAACTTTCACTGGAAAATATACAGGGTGGACCGGCTAAACGGTGTAAATAGTGAAATTGTGATTTGCTCAAATTTAAAATTTCCACGTTTCATGACACACTAAACCTATTTCTGAAAAAAAAAAAAACATTTTTGAAAAATTTTTTACCAAAAATATTTTTTTTCTTTGTTCAAATTTAAAATTTCCACGTTTCATGGCATTCTAAACGTATTTAAAAGAAAACTTTTCTTTTGAATTTTTTTTACCAACATTTTTGAAAAATTGTTTACCACTAAAATAGTAGGAAATATTTTTTTCTTTCTCCAAATTTAAACTTTCCACGTTTCATAGCGTTCTAAATCCATTTAAAAAAACAGAAAATTTAAAAAAAAATTTTACCACTAAAATAGATGGAATTTTTTTTCTTGGCATTCTAAAATTATTCAAACAAATTTAAAAATGTTTTAGAAAAATTTAAAAAAAAATGAAAACGTGTTTAGGTAATCTAGGTATATCACTACTATAGAATAGTCGAAATTTTTTTTGCTCAAAACTAAAATTTCCACGTTTCATGACATTCCAAACTTATTTCGGAAAAAACACCATTTTGGAAAAAAATTTAACACTAGAATAGATGGAAAAATTTGTTTTGCTCAAATTTAAAATTTTCACGTTTCATGACATTCTAAACCTATTTCAGAAAAAAAAATTCCAAAATTTTTTTCACCAACATTTTTGAAAAATTTCAAAAAAAAATATATTTTTTAACTACCACTATACTTCCACTCCATTACGTGAATGCGGGATTGAAAATGTGACAGATGGCAATAATATTTGGCATATGCACCTATTATACTTTTATTGAATAATGGCATCCCAAGAAATAATTCAGTCATGGTGGACATTTGTAAAGGTATTTGCGCAAGCCTTCCATATTTGGCACCTGTTATTTAGTATTGAATTTTTGCTGTTGGATGAGCACTCTGTATATTTTTTTTACCAAAAGCTATCAGATTTTTTTTGTAATAATAGCAATAACTATATTCCGATTATTATTCTCAATGTCATTTCGTAATTAATAATTTTTTTAGAGTGACCGCCATGCATAAATAACAAGGAAAGTTCTGCGTAAATACCTTTACTAATTATTTTTTTAATGTCAGAAAATATTATTTTAGACATTCTTTTAAATGTCAAGAAATGATAATAACAAAGTTATTAAAACAATTATGGAGATAGTTCCCTTAATTTTAAAGAAGGTATAGCACTTCTGTTAAAAAAATTATACTAAACTTCAAATATCTCGAAATCCGGTGATTTTAAAAAAAATTATTGATTCATAAAAGTCACTTAAAATTTGCCAGACGAATGAAAGTCGCCAAGAATATCTACAGACCAGACCGTCTTTTACAGAATTTTAATCTCTTTTCGTCACCACGCAAACTACCTGAGGAGTCTTATGTCAATCACCCTGTATATACATATTTTGTAATACTGTAAAATTAGAAATTAATTTTAGTTTAAGGATACTTACGTTAGTGATAAAACATACATATATATGCATAACAAAGAAACGGCCATTATCATCAATAAAAAAATGGGTAGTGATAAAATTTTATTTAGATTTTCGGCGTACCTGGAAATTAATTAAATTAATGTCAAAAAGACTGAAACTGGCTGAGCTTCTGGGGAGAACATGAAACACAATTTTTGCAAATATCTTTAAAAGTACAAATATTGCCACAAAGTGTTTAATGTACAACTTGAAGTTGCTAGAAAAATACGATTCTATAAAAGCAGAAACTGTATTATTCATTTAAATTGCATTATCACAAACAAAATTCATTTCAACTTTTTTGCAGCTTTTAAAATAATAAATGAAATGACGTATAATTTTTCTAAATAATTTATAACCTAAAGAATTAATTTTTTTTTGAAAAATGAGCATTTCTACATGAAGTTGTTAAAAATAATCATATTAAAAAATAAAAATATTGTTAAATAAGGATATAGTTAATAAACATTATACAATTATATACCAATCGAATTTGGTAAAACTTATGGGAAAGAGAAAAAAAATTATAATTATCAAATGAAAAATTTTAAGGCGTACAAAAAATGTTACTGGAATTTCTTTAAGTACATTTAAACGGTCAAGGATGGATGTTTCTTTTTACTGTCCAAAAAATTGAAATATTTTTTTACCACTATTTGTGAAAAATCTTTTACCACTAGAATGGATGGAAAAAATTAGTTTCTTTGTTCAAATTTAAAATTTAAACGTTTCGTGGCATTCTAAACCTATTTAAAAAAAAGTTGAACATTTTCTTACCATTTTGGAAACATTTTTTTCCACTAGAATGGATGAGAACAAAAAATTGTTTTGCTCAAATTTAAAATTTTCGCGTTTCATAACATTCTAAGCCCATTTCAGAAGAAAAAATATTTCAAATTTTTTTTTACCAACATTTTTGAAAATTATAAAAAATAATTTTTTTAACCACTACTATACTTCCACTCCACTACGTGAATGTGGAATTGAAAATGTGACAAATGGCAATAATATTTGGCATATGCACCTATTACAGTTTTATTGAAAAATGTACAGGGTGGTCATCCCAAGAAATAATTCAACCATGGTGGACATTTGTAAAGGTATATGCGCAAGCCCCCCATATTTGGCACATGTTATTTAGTATTGAATTTTTGCTGTTGGATGACCACTCTGTATATTTTTTTGACCAAAAGTTATCAGGTTTTCTTTGTAACAATAGTGATAACTATATCCCGATTATTATTCTCAATGTCATTTCGTAATTAATAATTTTTAGAGTGACCGCCATGCACAAATAAAGAGGGAAGTTCTGTGTAAATACCTTTACCGATTTTTTTGCTATATATCCTACAACTTGACGATTCAAGAAAGTAATAGTTTTTGGATATTTGTTGATGTCAGCATTTTCTTTTATAGCCAAACAACGTTTAACATTGAGAATCGACTCAAAGTAAACTAGAAGAATATCGTCACTTACAGTTTTGATTTTGTTCGGAATTCGCCATTCAGTAAAAAGTTGATATTCGTGTTTATAGTTATAGAAGTTCATTAAAACATTTACGAATTAAAATACAAAATAGGTACATGTTAAATATCAGGTAGCATAAAACTTTCTTAAATTTGGTTTACTTTGCTGTATATTTCAATTTTAAAGCAACATAATCGGTATTTTTATTCAGCGCGCAGAAAAAATCGGAGATCGGGAAAACTTTTCCCGTGTATTGTTTACGTGCGCTTGTCCGAAAAAGCCCATTTTACATTATTACTAATACAGATGAAAATATTTAATATCGAGAGTATTGTCCGAAATTACATTTTCAAGTGTAAGAGAAAAGTTTTGTGCAATAGCTTTTAAACATTTTTTACTTACGATATCAAGAAATTATGGTACATCACTTTCCTTTTTAAATATTTTAAACACATTTTACGGCTGTAGCTACTCTCCGTAGCACCACGCAAGTTAATAGCTTTAATTTGGACGCTTATCAGTCTAAATTGCTGAACACCCAGTATAATAAAAGAATAGATTAACATGTTGAATCCCGTGTAAGACGTCGTCGACAACAACATAACATAGACTTCTAAAAAATAAAATACTGGGTATGGTATTTGGGGCGGAACATAGCATCCAAATATCGAAGATCCAGACAAAACAAATGGTTTCACAACAAACCCTAGTAACCCAATAAACACAAATTTGGTATATATCTTTTCGCCTGTTCTCATATATGCTGTTAAAGTATTTATCTGAGAATCATTGGATTTGTCTTTCCAGAAACGGTCGATATCTTTTAAGGCCTGTTTTATCCAATCTCTTCTGAGTATCACAACTATATATTTGATTAGAATCTAAAATAAGCAAGAAATAAATAAGTAATCTTCCCATATCTTGACATACCGGTTATTCACAGAAAGTAGACGTTTCTTGGGATCTGTTCAGTTTAGAAATTTGAAAATAGGGCTAAGGGGGTTTTTGGATATGGCGGATCTAACGAAAATATTGTCATGCATGTGTTACTTCTGCTTACACCGGATGTTGCACCTAACTTTGTTATTTCAAATGGAACACCTTACATTTTATTTCATATTTGGATTTCTTATAAAATTCTAGCTTGGGTTTATGTACTATAATATGCTCTTAAACGTACCAGTTTTTGAGACAAATATTTTTTTTAGATTTTTACGGTTTCTACTCTTCCGAAAAAAAATCGATAACTTCTTCTGAGAAGAAGAAATGGTATGTTGGAGTTACCTTCTGTGTTTTGCAGAAGGCTGTTGACTGTATTTCACACCATGTGCTGCTAGAAAAGTTAAAGTATCTCAATGTTAAATTAGTAAGTTGCGAGCTAATTAAATCCTACTTATCAAATTGTAAGCAATATACGAGTGTAAATAATACAAATTCCGACCTCAGGGAAAAGTGTGAAAAGTGGGGTACCTCAGGGCTCGGTATTGGGACCCACTCTATTTTTGATTTATGTAAATGACCTTAAGCAAGCCATACCGGAGTCAGACCTCATATTATTTGCATGCAGATGACACCACGTTGTTAAGATCTGACGAATCATTAAATGCACTTTAGCAGTACATGGAGGATACACAATCAAATGTGGCAAGATGGTTTTCCTGCAACAAATTGTCCCTAAATCAAAATAAAACAATAAATATGATTTTTACTCATAGACCTATAGTGAACTATGAAAATCCAGAAAAAAGTTTCTTGGACTTTATCTTGACCCAAAGTCAAATTGGTGTCACATGTGGATTTCCTTAAAATAAACTGAGTAAAAATACTTTGTTCCTAAGAAATTTGAGAAGTGTTGTGCCAATGAATATTTTAACTATTGCCTATCACTCATTAATTGCATCTCATATAGCATATGGACTGTTAAACTGGGGGCATGCACCTCAAGCTAGTAAAATATTTTCTGTACAAAGAAAAGCTATTAGAATCATTTCAAATCTGAGATATAGAGATGATGTTAAACAAAAGTTCATCGATTTAAATATATTAACATTCCCCTCACTATATATTTATACATGTTTATTATTCATTTATAAGAATGTTCACTTGTTTGAAAGAAAAAGCTCTAATGACAATTATAATACTAGACATGAGTTTGACATAAAACTCGACTATAACAGGCTGAAATCAAGGGATTATGCATATTATTACTTCGGTCCTATTTTTTATAAGCTTCCTTTACATCTTAGAAAGTCTCCCAGCGGCGAGGTATAAACATGTGATAAAGGATTTCCTTAACAAAAGCGCATTTTAGCATGCATATGAATTTTTAAATTGTGATGTATCTAAACTGTGATAGGCGGAAATAGGTATTTCAGGTCTTCTGTAAGATTTACTATTTTAGGAATATTTAGTATTTTAGTGTAATAAAGACTGTAATAATGTGTAATGTTTTCCTTTTAATTACGTGCACCATTTTTTGCTATCTTGTAGCATTCATTTCAAATTTTAAATTTTATGTATGTATGATGCTTTGTCTATATTGACGTGTGTAACGTATACAACGCATAATGATGGAGCGCCTGGCTACGCTCCATTGTCGCGAGTTGGAGGTTTGTAATTGTTTTTAAGCCACAAAATGTACGAATAAAATTCTGATTTTTTGCATATCCATTATTTTATACTTGCACTTTCGATTTATGAAATAAAAAAAAAATCCGAACAAAAATTCTAAAATTTAATTATGCATTTCTTATTTAACAATTCCCATTGTAACAATATTGTCTGCATAGCCCCTTACGACCTTGAAGAGTAAACAGTATCCGCATGGTTCCTTACGGTCATGAAGATTAAGTGAAAAATGAGGATAGGAAGCTGTCAGATTTGTTATACAGCGAGTAGAAGTCATCTAGAATAATTCATTGATCACAAAAGATTTGGTAAAGTGGTGTGAAGGAAAATCAATATTATTAAAATAAGAGCCAGAGAACACCTTTTAGTAGGAGGTGGCTGTTTTCTAGAGTAACTAAATGTTTCTTTATTTCTTATTAAGCTCATTCTATATTTAGTTCATTTTACTTACGCTTTATGTAAAAGTTATGACAGATTATGTTATAAGCAGAAGTAGAGAATTATCGGTCAATCATTCTTGATCAAACCATATTATACTTACCAGAGAAAGAATACTAAATGATTCAATAGAGTCCAAATCCATTTCCAAATACAACTTTATTGAAACAAGAGACAACATACATAACATAGCTAAGAAATTTACAAAAATAAGCCGCATGCACAATTTGTTCCGGGGGTGTACCCCAATAAAGGAGAAAAATTTATAACAGTAATAGAAGTTTTCGGTCATTTTCACTTGAAGATGTGCTACTGAATGATCTTTTATGAAAAATGGCTAATTCATTAAATATTCAAAATAATTTCCGTGTAGTTTTAATAAATAGCTAGTGGGAAAATTTACTGGGTAACAGCTATAAAATTGAACTTTAAATTTTATATGATCATGTTAATAATATACTACGGCGCACATCTTGTCCTATTCACACCTTTTTATTGCTTTGGACATTTATTAGTCCAGTTACTCCAAACGTGATATGAAATATTTCGTGTTCGGGCTGCTGTAAACAGAAGGGTCTGTACCTATTACTTTTTGCCATTTTACAGCAACCATGAACTCTTTCAAGGACGTGTTCCGGACCGGACCCATACCGATGGAAATGCGAGGAAATTCTGCATTGCTAGATATATGTATATTTCTTCTATATATTCTCCTGGGGTTTTCCAGTTATAAATGTACAAAAGTTGGCTATCTCTCTCATTTGGTATGATTGCAATAGAGGAATTGTAGCGGAATGCCAAGAATGTAACAAAATCAGTTTCTCGAATTTGTGACGTCAATGATTCGCGACCGGCCTAACGATCGGCAGCGGTCACTGAAAAAATCCGCCAACGAGGCAGCTCATTAATGTCGGCGGCGGGTCGAGAATAAGGTTATGTCATCCGTCAGTAGTTATTGTAAAATAACATTTTCTTATAAAAAATAGATGTTAACAATAATTAATCATTATAAGCCTCTGGGCGCACAATTAAATGACAGAGTTTGGGGATGAGAAACAACACAAACAAAAATCTGAGAAAAATCCACGTATGAAAATGTATAATTTAATGTATAAATGTGTAAAAATGGTAATAAATATAATGATAAAATAGCAAATCACAACGTGTTACACGCACACACAAACTGCAACAATTACTCTGAAAAAGCCAAGTACCTATAAAGGTAAGTTAATACATAGATATTGTTTCCCTAAAAAGATTGATAAATGTACTTAATGTATGTAAATTATATAAAGACTTTACTTTCAGAGTTAACAGCAAACAGCTGTTCATGGCTTTACAAAGCACATAGTTTGGAAGGCAATACTCCCATTAATCTTTACGGATTAAAATCAAAGTTGCAGTATTACTCCAGAGAAATAAGTTAAAATAAAAGGCCATCTGCGGAATGAGGCCGAACAAGCTGAATTTTTACAGAGACCTTCATTTTGATGTTCCAATGAAGCACACAAAAATCTCATATGCCAACCCTTGTGCGTCTTGAGATATCGAAGGTCAAAGGTCATTAAAATCGGTTTTTCGCGAAAATCTCGCTTCCAGTGCATCTGACGTCATAAGAACTCATAACAAAACTTACGTAAAATAGTATTCTCTACAAAACTGTTTATATATATTTTTTTCGTACGACCAACCGTTTTCGAGATATAGTATGATAAAGCGGGAGCGCGCATTCGTAATAGGTAATACTGTATTATACTGCAGAGCTATAACTATAAAAGCACTTTTCTTAATCTGTTAGACTAGAAAATTAAATTCTCATTTCCACACCACGCCTTATGTTTCCTTGCCTTCCTCCTCGTCTTCGTCGGGTTCCACTAGCACCTCGATCAACACATTATCTTCGTCAGACGCTTCCTCTATATCTGTTGGCTCTATGTCTGTTGGCAAAACTTCTTCAGGCTCAAGGTCACTGAAGTCTTCGATGTTTTGCAACTCTGTTGACGGGTTCAGGCATGCCTGTTCGTGACACTGACCACAAACTTTGGAGCATGGCAGCCCGACTTTTCTACACCCGCACTGCGCACCACACCCCTTTTTACAATTACAGAATATTGTATTTAATAGTTCGTCTGGAGCAGGTGGCAGTAGTGTTGTTTTCGGCTGTAATATGTCGTTTTTTAAATCCCAACCCCATTCTTCGGGTTGTAGATTTTTCCCTAGCCAAATCTGTACTTGGTAGTAGACCCGATAAATATGCTGTCGAGCTGCTTCACTGGTAGGTGGAAGGGATGACAATTTAACAGGTCTATTAAGTCGTGTAGCCTTTATGAATTGGGTGTATCTAAATTTGTCAAGGTTCACTTCATCTTTTGGAGCACCATACATAGCTAACAGAAAACGCTTTCCGTTCTGAAATACTGTATCTGGCGGGCAGTTTTCTGCTTGAAATATTTGAGCCGAGTAAGTCAAATCGGGATGTTTCTCAAACATTATCATAACCTTAAGTTTTCCTTTGTTGAATAGTGCCGATGTAGTGCCGCATCCAGTGAGGGCATGCAAAAACAAAATATGTTCTCTGCAAAGACGATATTTGTCGAGACTTTTAGACGAATAAATTAGTGTTGATCTTTGCCAATTTTCTTTAAGAAAATTTGTCGGTGATGTGACTGAGTTCGTCCTATTAAGAGAACAAGCAAATCAATGTCTTCTCCTGATGATGGCGGTTCTTTCTTTTTCCGATACTTCCATGGCTGTTTCGATGATTAGAACATCTGCATCATCCTTGGCTTGTTTTGTAGCAAAGTTGGCAGCTTGTAGTTGTTCAATAAGCATTTCAATAAAAAAAATTTTGTTGAATCGGTTTGATAAGAACTTTTCTTGGGTGACTGGCACAATCATTGTTGCATCAAAGCGAACTTCATAAGATGCAGACAGTGCAGTGCTTCGTCTTAATTGCTCCATTGTTTTTATATTTGTAGAGTTGTCTGAGTATCCGTCAAATATATCAATTATGTTCGAACTAAAATGCCTTGGCAAATATGTAACATATCTATCGAGAGTGTCGGAGAAAGTATCGTTTTTGTTCCATACGACACGATGTAGCAAAAATCCACCATCGATGACGTAGGTTACATTATCTTCATTGAGTTCAATATTGACAGGCTCCATCATATTATACAATTTTGATTTTGTAGTTTTCATTACAAAAGTGGTGTGAAAATAATACATTGTTTTATTAATTATTTATTATATATTTTTTTATAAATAAACAAATTTTTAACGGTTTTAATAATGGGAATTTAATTTTCTAGCCTAACAGATTAAGAAAAGTGCTTTTATAGTTATAGCTCTGCAGTATAATACAGTATTACCTATTACGAATGCGCGCTCCCGCTTTATCATGCTATATCTGGAAAACGGTTGGTCGTACGAAAAAAATTTATATTAACAATTTTGTAGAGAATACTATTTTACGTAAGTTTTGTTATGAGTTCTTATGACGTCAGATGCACTGGAAGCGAGATTTTCGCGAAAAACCGATTTTCATGACCTTTGACCTTCGATATCTTAAGACGCACAAGGGTAGGCATATGAGATTTTTTTGTGCTTCATTGGAACATCAAAACGAAGGTCTCTGCAAAAATTCAGCTTGTTCGGCCTCATTCCGCAGAGGAAGTTTTATTTCTCTGGGGTATATATCAACTTAGTTTTCTATGTTCTAAGTTGATAATTTTCTTGTTAGTTTTCTATGTTCTAAGAAAATTACACAGGTCAACATTTTATCTAGGCTTGTGCACGGGCATCGGAGATGGTTTCCTAGGGTTTTTGGGGTCGCTGATTACGATGAGCGGGTCGGTTAGGCTCCATCATCATCATCAAACGGTTGAAAACCTTCCAAAACATCTGAAAAAATTCATGGATATGTTTTTGAGGTCACTGAATCAGAGTCCGGTGTTTGTTGTTACTTTGCATGCATCCTCGAGGTCATTTAAGGTCATCTCAAGGTCATTCGAGGGGGTTTTGAGACAAAAATGTTAAGTACCATCCGAAAAATTTGAAAAAATTCATACGTTCGTTTTCGAGGACCCTGAATCTGAATCTGAGGTCAGCCGACCTCACTTCAAGGTCATTTTCAAGGCCATTTGAAGGTCAAGCGGTCAAAAACCTTCCAAAAAATCTGAAAAAATTCATGTTTTGGTGGTCGCCGAATTCGAATCCGGTATTTATTTTTACTTTGCATGCATCCTCGAGGTCGTTCGGTCATCTCAAGGCAGGTATTCTAGTTCTCTGGCACAATTGTGCATTTCGCAGATTGAGGTTGTTACCATATTATGCATTAATGATGTTTATACCAGAAAAGATTCTTTGTAAAATGACTGCAGAATCCAGGTAAATAAGTAGAATCCAAGCTGTCTATTTGACTACTTTTTTTTTCATATATCTATATTTACCAAGTAATGAACACGAATTTAAAATTGTACTTAGATTTTAAGTGAAAACCTAACATTTAGGTAAAAAAACATTATATATTTGCACTTTTTCACCCTCATCCCCTAATTTCAACACTTTGATGTCATCAGAAACGAACCACCGTCACCACGTGGAGGTGCCCTGGGTGCAATCACAAGTTTTAGTTAGTCGTGGTCAATTCGACAATTTTAGAGAAAAACATATCCATGAATTTCTTCAGATTTTTTGAAAGGAAAAATTTTTAAGAAAAGCAACGTTTCTTGCATCGCTGTATCTGATGTAGAACATAACCTTAAAAATTAGACGATGTCCAAAAACGGTTTATTACAATTTAAGAAAAAAAGAAGCATCCTACAAATAAATATTAGACAATAAAGTTGTAGGTCATGGAAGAACCTATCAAATGCGACCAAGAGAATAAAAATTCGTTATTTATTTTCCGAGATAACCTAAAAACATCTTCAAAAATCGGTTTTTATTATTTTTGCTGTGTTTACTACAATTTTGATTCAAATTGCTCCTTGTTTGGTGAAAATTTTGCCTCTGTTGAGTAGAAAGAGAGTATTTTAGAAAGATTTACAAAAGAATGCAAATACGCGATTTATAGAGCAACCCGCCATTGCCCACGATTGGGATGATCTAGAGAATCAAACCTGGGCTTAAGTTCTTCATAAGGAACAGTACTATCATATAATTTAAGATACAAATATTTTTAGTCACTTTCTAACTTCAGAAGAAGCAAATTAATATCGCTTTTTGATATGTTTTTGCGAAGTATCTCTTTGAATGGAGTAATTATAAACTTCGCGAATAGTAATCCATAGTATACACTATTTCACATATTTTTGAGCTTTGTATCGTATAATGTGTATGTATATATGAATTGAAACTTTACTATTGTCTTGTGCAGTGCAAGGTGTATTTTTTTTGTTCTCTGATATACGCGGAATTTATAATTACTCAATTCCGTTATTGACGGTAGTTTTAGGTTATCTCAGAAAATAAATAAAAATCTTTATTCTGTTGGTCGCACTTGATAGGCTTTTTCATTACCTGCAACTATTTTGTTTAAGGTTTATTTATAGGATGCTTCGTATTTTCTTAAATTGCAAAAAAAAACGTTTTTTGGACTTTGTCTAATTTCATAGGTTATGTTCTGCACCAGATAGAGCGATGCAAAAAACGCTACCTTTCCTCTACACAACCCTATTTTTGTTTCCGGGTAGCATCGTTTTTGCATTTTTCCATAGAATTGGACTGGACTAATTCAAATACTTAACTCCAAGTTTCGTAATTTTTTTTCGAAAATTGGCTACGACGCCTGTTTTCCAAAAAGGCACCACTGTGTGTCGGGCTGAGTTTCCAAGTTCGCTAGTGCATTTTACGATGCCGACAAAATGTCAACTTTCCTTTTTTCTTGGAGACATCATGAGCTGGTGTATTTATTTAGTTATAAACGTTTAAATATTTGATGTTTGGACTTCTCCCACGAAATTATCTGAAATTTAAATCGATAATCAGCGATAGCCCATCCTATTTAGCGGCGGCTTACATTTCAGATTCCAAACGGACTTCTCGTTTTGTATCCGCTGCCAAAGTATATTTTTCGATTTCTCTTGAACTTTTTGGCAGATATTTCCAATTCTAAATTTACCTCGCATTTATTTCTATGGGAATAACGTTTGAAAATTATAAATTGTTAGCATTTTGTCTCTCTTTTCTGCGATAATTACGGGAATATATTTCTAAATTCCCTTTCGATTTTTTGGCAGATATTTTTTAAAATAAGATTGCCTCGCGACTATTCCTACTTGACTATTACTTTTAAGAATTGCAAAATTTATATACTTAGCCTCTCTTTCGACGATAAATGGTAGCAGATTCTTTCTGTCAATATCTTTGTGGGTAACAGATAATTTCGTAGTTATTTCCTATAATAGTATGCAAGTAACGCAATTTTGTGCTTCTTTCATAATATACTATTATAAAAGTATGCATTTTCCGGGACGGATAAAAAAAACAAGACTAGTAATTTTCCCCAATAAGAAGCCAGAGTGCAACTACGGACACATGTTTCGAAGTTATTGCTCTTCATCAGGTTAACGTAGCAACCGCATTATTTATGATACGCTACGCATATATTTTTGGTAGAGACGCATCGTGATAAAGCTTCAGAAGTCCTAAAGAAATTCATTAACTTTGTGTTAATTCCATGTAGTTAATTTAGAATCAAAGAAACCAATTTTTTATATTTATTTATTGCAGTTTAACAAATGCAACCATAAAGGTCGCATTTCTGGCAAGAAGAACAAAAATCAATCTATAATACTAATGCCTGCTCTATAATATAAAGAAATGCATGTAGCAATTACTTGCATCGGACGTAATTCTGAATAAATATTTAAAATTTGTTTCTTATGATGTACACATCGATATAAAATATGCATGAGAATTTGGATCGTTTAATAAATAGGCCATTTGCAAGTAAATTGTGGATTAAAATAATAGTGCAGGACACTATGTTACAACATTATGATAATCAGCAGAGTGAATCTGATACAGCACACTATTTGAGAACTTTTCAAGATATAAATTAATTTAACTGCTTAAGGTGCACAACCTTTTTGTTAATCACCTTTTTTTAACACGAATACGGTTTTGTTGCGTTTTTGTTTTATATTAAAGAAAATTATGTATTATGTATTACTTCTTTTTACTTCCCTACACACAAATATTTAAATATTGAAAACATTTACTTACCTTAACGTTACTGCCAATTTTTCTGTGGATGTTATTGGACATTTCAGACGATTACAAGATGGCTTAAAAATGCCATCTTCTATGAGTCTCAGTAAGTAATTATATTCATGCCGTGAAATTCGGAAAAATTCTTTGAATTTTGTTTCATTGTCTACCAGGTGGTTCTGTATTAAAATTGCCTGAAGTCCTTCCAACCGTCTTTTTTTGAACATTAGTTCTAAGCTCCTATGTTTTTCAGATTGCAATGTTAAAAGGAGAAGCAGATTGTCCTCATGCTCCTGATAACTTAATAACATTAAAATTAATGACTTTTTAGAAACATTCATTTTGTCGTGAGCACAGATCACAAGAACGGGAAACACTAATTGACGCGGCTTCATTTTTTAAATTTAAATACAATACTAATCATGTATTCTACACACAAAATTTCAGGTAAATATCTACATTTGTTCAATAGATACATAGGGAAATAATTTTATTTTTGAAAACTACAACGCCCTGTATCTTGTAAACGAAGGCTCTAATGACAATTGTTTATATGACAAAATATTCTTAAATTTGTAAGAGGAATACTCTTCTTCATTTATGAGATTCCAATATGTTACACCCTGTATATGAAATTATAGGTGTGTTCCGGAAACTTAAAAAAATAATTCAGGTTCATCGTAACTATAGCGCATTTTTTACATATAAGTATATATTAGTCCCACGGACAAAATTTTCAAAATCCACCTCCATTTTTTCCTTCGTTTATTGTACTATATTACTAAATTTAAATTTAATTTTGATCTACACATTTATTAATTTTATTATAGTTTTAAAATATTATTATTAGTCGCCATCTAGGAATGACTATTAGAGCTAAAATGTAGAAGATATCCAAGAAGCGTGAACTAATATTGGCCCCTTCAGAGAATAGGAATATGTTGCATAGTGCCCCATCTATTACCGAGCATACGAATCTGTGAGGCTGCGAACAATCAGGTAACTACTTCTGATGCGAAATCGAGAAATTGATCATGAGAGAGACCGATCTTATGATCCAGTAAATTCACGAAAGTCTCCCTAGAGGAAGTAGATGAATGAAATGTGTCTTCAACAAATAGACAATTCAAATTTTCCAACAAGGAGTGCATTTTTATTAATTATTAATAGCAACAGAGAAAACACATCTTGATACCTTGATATAATACAAAGTGTTTCTAACTAGTTTTTGTTATTAACTTGATATGGAACATTGTAAGCAAATCTTACAACTTACTTTTCACCCACTTCCAGATGTCGTATTGACTTGAAATTTAGTACACATGACAATACAATTTCATTGTTTATATAGAAAGATGGCAACTACAGAAATTTGAAAGTTGTTGTATATACTAGAAGCGCGGTCCTCCGATCTTTTTATAATATAAACCAACCCCTCCAGTACCCCCACTCCTTTATTAAAGGGGTTGATAAAATAAAATTGAGATATTCACTTTAAAGGAGGGAGGGGGGTCCCTAAGGCCGGTTTTGCAGAAAACAAGCGATTTTTTTTAGGCCCTGTGAATAAAAAATAGGTAAGGCCAGGTGAAACGAAAAGCTTCTACGCCCCCTACCCCCTTTTTTCAGAAAGACAAGTACAGGATACTAACATGCCTAAATCGGGTTAAAATATGCATTAAAATGTTAGAGACAAGAGCTGCTCTTATAAGTGCTTTACTTGATAATGAAACACACGATAATAAAAAAAATCAAATGGAGATGCAACAGATAACTACTATGTCTATGCCGTTATTCCTGATTGAAGCTGAGAGTAGGACTAACTTTCAATTTATATAAGTATACACTTTGAATGGATTTTTCAGTCAAGATTTATAGGAAAGGGGAGTAAAAAATCGGTAAAGGTATTTACACAGAACTTCCCTCGCTATTTGTGCATGGCGGTCACTAAAAAATTTATAATTACGAAATGACATTGAGAATAATAATCGGAATATAGTTATTGCTATTATTACAAAGAAAACTTGTTAAGTTTTGGTAAAAAAAATATACAGATTGCTCATCCAACAGCAAAAGTTCAATACTAAATAGCAGGTGCCACATATGGCAGGCTTGCGCAGATACCTTAACAAATGTCCACCATGACTGAATTATTTCTTGGGATGACCACCCTGTACATTTTTCAATAAAAGTATAATAGGTGCATATGCCAGATATTATCGCCATCTGTCACATTTTCAATCCAACATTCACGTAATGGAGTGGAAGTATAGTGGTGGTTAAAAAATTTCATTTTTTTTGAAATTTTTCAAAAATGTTGGTGAAAAAATTTTCAAAATTGTTTCTTCTGAAATAGGTTTAAAATGTCAAAGGTAGAAATTTTAAATTTGAGCAAAAAGGAAAGTTTCCTTCTATTCTATAGTAGTGGTATAAAAAGTTTAAAATTTAAAAATTATATATATTTTTTAAATAGGTTTAGAATGCTATGAAACGTGATAATTTTAAATTTGAGCTAATAAAAATGAATTTCGATCTATTTTAGTGGTAAAAGCTTTTTGAAAAATTTTGGTGAAAAAAATTTTCAAACATTTTTTTTCTGAAATAGGTTTAGAATGTCATGAAACATGAAACTTTTAAATTTGAACAATAAAAGGTTTCCATCTATTCTAGTGTTAAATTTTCTTCAAACTGGTAACAAAATGTTGCAAACATTTTTTTTCCGAAATTGGTTTGGAATGTCAAGAAACGTGGAAATTTTAAAGTTGATCAAAAAAAATTTTTCCATCTATTCTAGTGTTAAATTTTTTTCCAAAATGGTGAAAAGATGTTGCAAATTTTTACTTCGAAATAGGTTTGGAATGTCATGAAACGTGGAAATTTTAAATTTGAGCAAAAAAAATTATTCGTCTGCTTTATAGTATTGATAAATAGATTACCTAAACATGTTTTCAAAATTTTTAAAGTTTTAAAGTTTTTCAAAAACATTTTTAAATTTGTTTGAATAATTTTAGAATGCAATGGAAACGTGGAAATTTTAAATCTGAACAAAGAAAAAAATTTTCCATCTATTTTAGCGGTAAAGAATTTTTCAAAAATTTTTTTTTGAAATAGGTTTAGAATGCCATGACACGTGAAAATTTTAAATTTGAACAAAGAAAAAAAAATTTTTTAGTGGTAATTAATTTTTCCTCGAATTTTTCAAAAATGTTGGTGAAGAAAATTTTCAATTTTTTTTTTTTCAGAAATGGGTTTAGCGTGTCATAAAACGTGGAAATTTTAAATTTGAGCAAAAAAAACTTTTTTCACAATTTTTTTCGTTTATACGGTTCACCCTGTATATTTTCCAGTGAAAGTTTTACCATTTCTTCGCTGACAGTAGGGTCAACTACCTACCAAAGACTGCTCTCCGTCAAGTAGTTTTTTTAGTAAATGCACCAACAGACAGACAGACAGACAGACAGACTGACGGAATTGAAAAACCTATATTTTCGTAATCTACGTGTTCCGAAACGTAAAAATCCGAAAAAATCTCGGAGGGTGATTTTTTCTCAAATACAATACTTCCCTTCGGTTTACGAGGGAAGGAAAAAGTAAACTAGTTTTTAAAAGTAAATTATTATTTGTTTGCTTGTAATTGTAATTGTAATGAAACATATTCTCTGTAGGATTTTGCAAACAGCAGAAAAAAATAACTATCTATGACAAGTAATAGAAAAATGACTATACTTCCAATCCACTACGTGGTTATGGAAGTAACTGTGTGTGAAATTATTAATGAAATATTTGCATTCCTTCGATAACCTGAAATCTCGTTATGTTAGCAAATTAAAATCCTAGAATTAATTTAGGATCTAGAACTTAGAACACTAGAATCCACACAGTCCCTTACGGCCATGCAGATTAAACTAGTACCTACAAAACCCCCTAGGGTCATGAAAATTCAGTTAAAGTGAGCACAAAGGCCTAAAATGAATTTATTTACCACCATGTATAAAAGAAATTTCATTCAAATGGATTACATTTTTAGGAAATCTATCATTCTGTTTCTTGGAAATGCTTAGCCTTTAAAAGATTATTTTCTTCTGCTGTTTGCAAAATCCTATAAAAAATATGTTTCATTTTAACCAATTTTTGTTCAAAAAACCTAAGAGAATCAAACTCACTTATTTTTGTTAAACATTGTATCTTTGGTACATATATATAAATATTATAACGATATCTGGAATTAAATTATATTTTGAGATTATTTCGTTGAAGGATTGGGTATTAAATAGAGGTAAATAGGGGGAAATAAGTAAAGCAAGCTGGTAAGAGTATAGAAACTTGGGATTTGCATACTAGAAGCCAGGGCTTCATATTTTAACATTGAAAATGTTTATGTTCGTATATGGGAGTGAAGTTACCAGTTCAAAGTCAAAAGACAGCGGTGTCGCGGTCGAGTGAGACTGTCGTATGTGCAACGGCTGATATATGCAAATGTAATATGGGTTGCATATATCACAGGGGCTCAAGTTACCAGTTTTCACTTAAGGTCGAAATACAGCGGTGTCGCAATCGACGGGGATCGTAGCTGTTTGTGTTTTATGTATGGTGCTATCATTTCCAATATCCTGATGGTTGCAAAAAATGCGAAATCTATGAATTTTTTATAATATTTTCAACTTCCCCCACCACCCCCATCCTTTTATTAAAAGGGTTGATAAAATAAAATGGAGATTTCTATTTGAAATTTAGTATATGTAAGTATTGTAACGACACCTCCAATTAGATTATATTTTAGGATGATTGCGGTGGAGGGTTGGGGGTTAATTAAGGGTAAATAGGGGATCTTAAGTAAAGCAAGCTGGTATGGGTACAGGAATTTGGTATTTGGTGTATATACTAGAAGCGAAGGTCTCAATTTTTTTTATAACATTTCTCAATCCCTCCACCTCCCCCAATACATTATTAAGAGGTCTGAAAAATTAAATTGAAATATTCATTTAAAATTTGGTACATGTATGTATTGTGACGACATCTGGAACTAGATTACATTTTGAGATGATTCCGTTGGGGTTAAGTAGGGGAAATAGGGGACAATGAGTAAAGCAAGCTGGTAAGAGTAAAGATTTGCGGTAGACACCATGACCTCAGATTTCTTTATAATTCTTCAAGTCATGATGCTTTCCTTTAAAGAGGCGGATGAAAAAACTGAATGTGAAAACAGTGATTCCTTACGCAGCGGTTTTTATGCAAAAAGTATTTTAGTGGTGAATATATACCTATTAAGTGAGTTATTAGACGTAACATTTGATTTTAGTCAGAGGCGTCCGATTTTAGGATGCCAAAAGGTGGTTGATTAAAAAAATGTTACAGAAAAAACTAGTAAGATATTCTTAATCAGCACCATCAGAAATCCCCTTGTGCAGGATTATCATCGTAGTGGGTTCAAAGGTGTTTGAGACAGGGCAGTCAAAATAATAATTTTTTCAACTGAAATTAATTTTTGTGGAAAACGGATTCTCAAATGAAGAAAAAATGTATTCTTCATTTTCTGTCAAAATAATGTACTAATAATTGTACTGGTTTGAATTTTATAACAAAATTGTTATTTATTTAATAAGGCAAAAATTCTAATTCGCACATTTACTAGGTAGCTACCATTTTTCTAACAAATAATTTTCAAACAAATACCTATAAGCCATAAAAACATATTTTTTAGATTATTTACTAAAAATTGGTGGGTGATAGAGCTAAACAGACACCAGATTCGCATTCAGCGTGTCGAAATATTTTGTAAATAACCTAAAAAATTGAAAGTGGGACACATTGTGTATGAGATTTTTAACATAACTTTGAAACAGCTAATTTTTTTTGCATTTTTTCGAAAAAGCCTGCTATGCGGAATTATTGTCAAAAATAAATTTTATTCACCGTTTGTGCGAAAAGTAGAAAATTGTCATATAAAGTACAGAGAAAAATTTATTTTCTAAAAGTAGGTTCGTTTGAAAAATGCCATTTTAAGCACTTTTTATTCTCATGACTTTTTTTAAAAAATACACAGGTAATGAGATACCATTTTATCCACATATAATTTTCAAATGTACATTTTTTTAGTTATCTTCGCAATTTACTAAAGCTGTTCTCATACAGTGTCCGGCCAAAAAGTCTGCACAATATGGGAACCTTTTTATTCAATTGTTTTTTTTATCGGGTTCTTTCAGTATGATTAATAACCACGGGACGGTAGCTCAGTGGTTTAGCGCGTCTAGCTTTCATACTGGCATACCTAGCGAAGCAGGTTCGATCCCTGCTCACCGCGAAATAATTTTAATTATAAAATTATCCCCAAGATGTGGTTCGGACTCCACTATAAACTGTAGGGCCTCGTTTCTCTTTACCTTACACAAAATCATTCTGGATTTTCAAGGAGTTACCTCGGTGACTTGAGAAGCGGTTAAGAAAACATTTAAAACAGAAAACATTTAAAACATTGTCGAAAATATTTGTCGACACCACCAAAATGTCATTAGAAAGTTTAAAATGCACTGAAATGCCATTATTTATCAAAATTGGAAAAGTTCCATAAGGAAAGCTGTTGGTAATTACATTAAGAATCTAAAGGTGAAATTTGGTTTGAATATTACAATGTTTCAATTTTTTCATTTTTTTCCACGCGCCAATATTCTTAACTGTAGTTTTCGGTCTCGGATGATTAGGGGTCGAGCCTGAGCTCTTTACCCCAATCATCGCTGTAGACCTCGTAAGGGGTGGGCCTGCTGTTTTCGTCAACCCCTCCGCAAATGCGGACGCTGTTGGCGGGGTTAGCAGACCTCCCCTGGTCCTGGCTGTTGGACCCTGTAGGGCTGGGTCGTTTCTTCTGGCGCTCTTCTATCCTGGTTTCCTTTCTTCGCTATGTCGGCTCCCGGGAGCGTCTTTCTTCTGTCGTGAGAGGAATTGTCTGTTGCCGAGACCTCTCGGAGTTTGGAAGGAGGTTTGGGGTGTTTGACTAGTAGGAAGCCCAGGGTGCCAATTGGCATCATGTGCTCCGAGTTCGTCGGAAAGGAAGGTTGGGCTGTGTAGCTCAAGGATTGTGTTCACTCTTAGCGTCTGAGGCCGGCACGGGCTAAGGGTAAGGGTACCAATGTGGTTGTTTGCTAGGTACCCCCGGATTTTTTTTTCCCAAAAATTTTATTTTCATTTTTTGTTTACAATGAGATACATTGAAATATCTTAGTGCGAAAAATACATAAATGTTGCATATCTCTTTTAAATGTAATTAATAATGGCAAAAAATATGTTTACAGAACAGCAGGACATTCGTGGGTTATTTTCAATAATTCTGAACCCTTACTGTGAAATTTTGCACGATAATCGGCTTAAATATTAAAGGAGCGATCGTTCATTTAAATCAAATTTAGATCACCTAATAAAACTCAAAATTCCTGTTAAAACTTACTTCAAAAATCTTAAAAGTGAAAATAATAGAGATTTATTTAATAACTTTAAATCACGTTTGCCAACTATATTCTCTTAAATTAAATACTACGTTTCTGTATATCTTCCTTCACTTTCCATACATATTATTTTCCTATTGCAAAATATCTGGTTACATTTTAGGCCATTTTAAAATTTCTAATGACATTTTGGAGGTATTATAGTTGTGACATGACAAATATTTTTGGCAAATGACATTGATAATAATAATCAGAATATAGTTATCACCATTATTAGAAAGAAAACCTGATAACTTTTGCTCAAAAAAAATATACAGAGTGGTCATCCGACAGCAAAAATTCGATACTAAATAACAGGTGCCAAATATGGAAGGCTTGGGCAAATACCTTTACAAATGTCCACCATGGTTGAATCAGTTCTTGCGATGGCCACCCTGTACATTTTTCAATAAAACTATAATAGGTGCATATGCCAAACATTATTGCCATCTGTCACATTTTCAGTTCTACAGTCACGTAGTAGAGTGGAAGTATAGTAGTGGTTAAAGAATTTAATTTTTTTTTAAAATAGGTTTAGAATATCATGAAGTGTATTCTAGTGGTAAAAATGTTTTTATCATTTGTTCAATAGTAGTAATTTTTTTTGATGATTTTTTTTTTAATAAGTTTAGAATGTTTAGAAACGCGGAAATTTTGAATGTGAGTGAGAAAACAATTTTTATATCTATTTTATAGTGGTGGTAGAAAAAAAAATAGTTTCAGTTTTTTTTTAATAGGTTTAGAATGCCATGAAATGTGGAAATTATAAATTTGAGCAAAAAAAAATTTTTCCGTAATTTATTTTGTATTTCGTAGTGGGTGTAAACTTGCCTTTTTTTAAAGTTTTTGGAATAGGCTTAGAATGTCATGAATCATGGAAAATTGAAATTTGAACAAATTTTTTTTTTCCATCTATTCTAATGGTAAAAAATTTTTCCAAAACGTTCTTTCCTGAAAAATAGGTTTAGAATATCATGAAACGTGGAAATTTTAAATTTGAGCAAAAAAAAAATTTTTTCCATCTATTTTAGTGATAAAATTTTGCAAAAATATTGGTAGAAAAAGTTTTCAATTTTTTTTTCTGAAACAGATTTAGAACGTCATGAAACGTAGAAATTTCAAATTTGAGCAAAAACAATTTTTTCCGTCATTTGTATTTTGCAGCTGATAAAAATTTGCAAATTTTTAATTTTTTTAATTTTCAAAAGTTTTTGGAATAGGCTTAGAATTGTCATAAATCATGGAAAATTTAAATTTGAGCAAAAAAAATTTTTCCACTTAAGTATGGTAATATTTGTTTCCAAAATGTTGGGAAAAAAATGTTCAAATTTTTTTTTCTGAAATAGGTTTAGAATGTCACGACACGTGAAAATTTTAACTTTGAGCAAAAAAAATTCATCTGTTCCATAGTGGCGGGAAAAGAAAAATATTTTTTTTTTCCAAACAATTTTCATTTTTTTTTTTAAATAAGTTCAGAATGCCATGAAACGTGAAAATTTTAACTTTGAGCAAAAAAAATTCATCTGTTCCATAGTGGCGGGAAAAGAAAAATAACATTTTTTTTCCAAACAATTTTAATTTTTTTTTTTAAATAAGTTCAGAATGCCATGAAACGTGGAAATTTTAAATTTGAGTAAAAAAAAATTTTCTCTAGATCTGTTCTAGTGGTACAAAATTTTTCAAAAATGTTGGTAAAAAAAGTTTTCAATTTTTTTTTCTGAAATAAATTTGAGCAAAACAAAATTTTTTTCATTGTTTGTTCCATTTAGACGGTCCACCCTGTAAATTTTCCAGTGAAAGTTTAACCATTCCTTCGCTGACAGTAGCGTCAGCTACCTGCCAAATTTGACTGTTCTCCGCCAAGTAGTTTTTTTAGTTAATGCTACAACAGACAGACAGACAGACAGACTGACGGAATTGAAAAACCTATATTTTCGTAATCTACATGTTCTGAAACGTGTAAATCCGAAAAAACCTCGGAGGGTGATTTTTTCTTGAATACAATACTTCCCTTCGGTATGCGAGGGAAGTAAAAACTATTGAAAAAAAAAGGTCTCCATATAGTAGAGACTTTTAGTGGGCACTGTATAATATAATTTCTAATGATGTACTACATCCTCTTCCATTTGCCTTCCTTGTTTTAGACTCGCCTTGTATATTGATTTGTAATCCGCACCACACCGTCTATGTTATGAATTAAATGGTTTTGTTATGGCAAATGAATAAAGCTTAACACATATGGCCAAGCACCCTTCAACTGCCAAATTGGACTTTACGTCGTACTACAGACCGTAACTGATCCTTATAATAAAGGGTGGCAATTCATGGGGGAGCACAGAACTCAGATTTAAATGCGTTCTAACTGCCACGGTGACTGATTTGAGATTTAAACATTGATATAAATGCGATTTACTGTCTAACGTACGACAGAAATTAAGCCAGCCTTTCTTTCGAAGGGGTGGCTATAGCCAATTGATTTAACGCTGGAAATATTTGTTATTTGCAATTTTACTTGTGCACGGTAGATGTGGATCATTTCTGGTCGATATATTTCTTAAGTGAATATTTTACCGTTCTAGGTAAAAGGGTAATATCTTATTTTCAAGAAATATTAAGCGGCAAAAACAGGCTTCAGATATATTAGTCAAAAAGAGGGAGACGAGAAGCGAGACGTCCCAGTAAACATCTTACTTAAAATAAGCTATAATAATCTAGTCAATCATTTTTTTAGGGAAGTTGCAAAAAAAATGAGAAATTCAAGAAAGGTACTATAAATTGTAACTAAAAGTCATGATGATTAAGTTGCTCCCAGTACTTTTTGTCTGGTGTATTAAGCAAGAGAACATGCAGGAAATCACTAACCTCGGTCATTTCCTCTTCTTATTCACGTCTTTCTGTGATCCATGCACTCTTTTAGTTGATATCCGCTTGCCGCATAGCACACCTGACAGCATCATGTCATATGTCGTGGCTGATTGTTAAGCGCACGGCCTCCCAAAAGCCTTATCCATTAGTTCCCTGGTGATATCAGCCCAGCTTTTCGAGGGCGTGCTTTGCCATCTGGTTTTCTCTCAGCTATCAATCATTCCATATTGTACTATCCCCAGCTGATGGAGAGTCCCTTTTAGAGATGTATTATGTATTTCTAAGAGAAATGTTAGTCTCGATTCTCATAGAGCGCGATATTCTTGTTAAAATCGATAGTGACTTTCGTAAGGGGAAGTCTCTTAATAATTTTTTCAAATAATAATATATCGTTATATTTCCAAAGTGATGCCATTTATTGGCCTTATTAGAATACTAGCGTTATCAGATTCAAAGTACACTCTGTCCAAGTATTTCCGGAAAAACACGAGAAAAATACTCTTACCGGAAAATTGAAAAATCTCGTAAACCATGAAATTTAAAAATCTGAAAGAATTCAGGCGTATAGGACAATATATTCTTTAAAATTTTGGACACTCGTAATTTTTTAATAACGTGCATATTTTCAACACTTTTTCATTATCAAAAATGTACCTAAATTTTCTTCATATCACAAAATGCATATAACTAACTAAAACAATGTTATTCATGCCGGAAAACTTTTTGTTCACAAATTAGATATTTTTCTATGAAAAATACATATAAATTAATTGTAATTTGAGAGATTATCTGCATTTATATGATTGATATGATTATAGCGGGTGTAACAGGATCGTGGTATACCCCATTTTCTCCTTTAGTTTTGACGATAATTGGTTGAAATTAAGGATATACTATAAACAAAATAAGCGGCACTTTTTGACATACAGTTGACTTTTTTTCACTTCCGGTTTCGCGGGAAGTGATATTAACTTTCGATTTTTAAACGGAACACCCTATATATTATTGCATTTCTTAATTCTGCATAATTTTCTGAATCCAACGATGCCAAATAAGTGACATTTCAAACATCAATTTTTTGTATAATATAATTTTTAGTTTTCCATTTAAGTGTGCCATGACGGTTTCGATTTGATGTAAATGACCCGGGCAATGCTACAAAATCGAAGTCCCGTTAAAAACACTAAATTATGTGATTTATGAGCAAATAGAATTCACTAAAATTGTTTTTGGGGCAAAACTCAATTTTTTCAAATGGAACCATATCGGTACCGTGGTATCATTTATTAGTACTATTAATAAGGAGTTTATTCGTATGTCGTATTAAAATGTGCGATAAATACAAACAAAATTACAGCTAAAAGAAAATAAGAAAACACAATTTTGTTCTAATTAAATGTTAAGAAGTAACTAAGGTGGCTTTGAAAACAATGAAATATTTAGCTTGTCAAACATTTGTTGGTTTAACGTTGCTTTTATTGCGTCTTTAAAAATTGTTTAAAATTCTTGTTCAAAATGCCTCAAATTTTTACAAGAGATGAAAAAGTGGACATGTTAATTATTTATGGGGAAGGTAAAAAAAAATGCAATTGCAGCTATGGACCTTTGTGGTCGACGATGTCCTGATAGACAATGTAGAGCGAAAAATGGTTTCAAATGTGTTGAAAACCAATTCCGAAGAGAGCCCAACAAGGATCCCGAAGAAAACTTCATTATTGACGAAGGAACGGAAATTAATGTTTTGGCTCGAATAGAAGTTGATCAGACTGTTTCTTTAAGGCAAGTTGGGTTTGAATTGAACATCACTCACCAAACCGTAAGCCGAATTTTGCACAAATACTACTACAAAACTTTTAAATACCAATTGCACCAGCATTTGTACGAAAGTGACTACGAACGCAGGATGGAATATTGCAATTGGATTTTGTATAATAACGTGCAGCCAAATAATGATTTTTTGGGACTGCTTTTATTTTCGGACGAGTCAAGATTTACAAATTTGGGATTAATTAACCGACAAAATACAAAATATTGGTCACAAGAAAATCAAAATCTATTACGAGAGGGTAACTTTCAAGTGCGGTTTGGTTTCGATGTTTGGCTTGGAATAATCGGTAGTAGAATCATTTGTCCAATAATATTTGAAGGACCTCTGACTGGTGCCAGATACTTGAGATTCCTGGAAAATAAGATTGACGACATTTTAGATGAGTTATCTTTAGATTTAGGACAGGGAATGTATTTCCAACAAGATGGAGCTCGTACCAATAATTCAAGGAGAGTAATTGATTACCTTCAACGGAGATTCGGAGAAAACGTAATTTGGACGAATGGTCCTGTAAGGTGGCCTCCAAGGTCACCTAATTTAATGCCCCCTGATTTCTTTGTTTGGGGTCATTTAAAAAATATTGTCTACGCAACCGCCGTTACAACCCGTGAAAACCTGGAGCTACGACTAAGACGAGCAACTAATAGCATAACGGTCCAGCAATTGACGAACGTTCTTCGAGAAACAATTATGCGAGTTCAGAAATGCATTGACGTTAAGGACAGCATTTTGAACAACTGTTGTACTGTTTTGTGTTAATTTTTTGTAATCCAAAACCACCTTATGTGTACTAAGATAATTAGAATAAAATTGTACTTTCTAGTTTTCTTTTAGCTGTAATTTTTTATGTGTTTTTATGTTTGTATTTATCGCACATTTTAATACGGCATATGAATAAATTCCTCATTAACAGCACTAATAAATGGTACCACGGTACCGATATGGTTCCAATTGAAAAAATTGTGTTTTGTCCCAAAAACAATTTTGGTGAATTTAATTTGCTCATAAGTGTTTTTAACGGGATTTCGTTTTTTGTAGCAATACACGGGTCATTTGGAATAAATCGGAACCATCATGGCACACTTAAATGGAAAACGAAAAATGATGTTATAAAAAAAATGATGTTTGAAATGTCACTTATTTGGCATCTTTGGATTCAGAAAATTATGCAAAATTCAAAAATACAATAATATATACCGGGTGTTAGAAAAGTATGGGAACGGTGAAGAATCTCGAACAGTTTGCATCAAATCGAAAAATAAAAAAATACGCGTCAAAAAGTTTTCAAAAAACTATCTACTGATACCAAAAATGACCTCCCCAACCACCCCCAGTGGGTGGGGCGAGGGGCAACTTTAAAATTTCAAATGGAAACCCCTATTCTTTATTACGGAATCGGATTCTACGGCAAAAAATACGTAAGTTTTATTCAGGACATTTTTTTCGATTCTTGCACGGTGTCACTGTAATCGCAAAAAATGAAAAGATGCATGACTGTTTCAAGAGTAGCGTCTTGTGCCCATAAAAAAAGTCCAATTCAAAAACTGAAACACACGTATTTGTTATTTTTACGAAATCTATCCAATGACATTGGATTCGACTCTCCCACTCCCAACCCAGTGGGTGGGGCGGGGGACAACTTTGAAATTTGTAATGAAAATCCCTATTTTTTATAGCGGATTCGGATTCTCCAGCCAAAAATACGTGAATTTTATATCGGACATTTTTTTCGATTCTTGCAAGGTGTCGCTGCAATCGCAAAAAATTGAAATAAACATGAAGTCTCCATAAGTTTGTAAATACAGCTACTCGTGTTGACAAAAAAACATTCAGTTTGAAAAACAATATCTGTGATATCTTGATTTTCATGAATGTTTTTTTTTAAGTGTTGTTAATAACAGTATTTGTTTTGTGAAATTTCTACGGGTTGTAACATTTTTTGCGATTGCAGCGACACCTTGCGAGAATCGAAAAAAAATCCCGTTATAAAGTTCACGTATTTTTGTAGAATCCGAATCCGCTATAAAATATAGGGATTTTCATTACAAATTTCAAAGTTGCCCCCCGCCCCACCCACTGGGTTGGGGGTGGGAGAGTCGAATCCAATGTCTTTGGATAGATTTCGTAAAAATAACAAATACGTGTTTTTCAGTTTTTGAATTGGACTTTTTTTATGGGCACAAGACGCTACTCTTAAAACAGTCATGCATTCTTTTCATTTTTTGCGATTACAGCGACACCGTGCAAGAATCGAAAAAAATGTCCTGAATAAAACTTACGTATTTTTTGCCGTAGAATCCGATTCCGCAATAAAAAATAGGGGTTTCCATTTGAAATTTTAAAGTTGCTCCTCGCCCCACCCCCTGGTTGGTGGGTGGGGAGGTCATTTTTGGTATGAGTAGATAGTTTTTTGAAAACTTTTTGACACTTATTTTTTTATTTTTCGATTTGATGCAAACTGTTCGAGATTTTTCAACGTTCCCATACTTTTCTAACACCCGGTAGGATGTTCCATTTAAAAATCGAAAGTTAGTGTCACTTCCGGCGAAACCGGAAGTGAAAAAAAATCAATGAATGTCAAAAAGTGCCGCTTATTATGTATGTAGTATATCCTAAATTTCAATCAATTATCTTCAAAACTAAAGGAGAAAAAGGTGGCCATACGATGATCCTGTTACACCCGGTATGCATGGAGACCAAAATTTTAAAGAATGAGTTCCTCATACGTCTGAATTTTTCCAGATTTCTGAATTTCATAGTTTACGAGGTTTTCCGTTTTCCACATAAGGGTCTATTTTTGTTGTTTTTCCGGAAAAACTTGGACAGAGTGCACTTTAGGAACAATTCATAAAGGAAAAAATTCTTGCATTTAAAAGCTTTCATTTAACTTGCTATATTAGTGTGTTAGTTTGTTTAGGTCAAATTCCACAAGCTGAATTAGAATCACTTCCTCTTATCCTACGGAGTTGAAATTTTACTCGTTGATTCAATTTTGATGACAATGCATTTTTATGATAGGCATGACCTGATTATACACCCAGTGTGTGGTCGATTAAGTGTGCAACAAATCGAAACAATTTTTCTTGTTGCACAACCAAAGTTTAAATACAGTCAAAAGTTATTGCATGTCCGATAACAATTTCACGTGCACTTAGATGTCCTCAAGTTAAATAGTGTACAGGGTAGGGTAAAAAATATGAAAATTGTTCAAGGGTAAAGTGCGCTTATGTCGAAAAAAAATATGTAAAAAAAGTAGCTTTAGGAAAAGCGTTCATTTTAAAAAACTGTACTATAAAGTAGAACGTTATTTTTTTAAATTCGTACAACTGGAAACCAAAAGCTTTGGAGGCGATCAGTTGAGTAAAGTAACTATGCAATAGTTTTCTACTTTTTCGTATAGTTTAAAATAAACATTTTTCCACAAAAATATTTTTTTATATATATTTTCTTTAATAATACATTCACCAGATTTGTTTTTATTTATTTCCGTCACTTTATATTCCCCATCCCTAGTTTTTGGAAAAATTCGAGCCCCTGTAACATGCGGAATGCTCGATAGCATCCTTCGTTACACTGTTAATATTTATTAGAAAAATTATAAGTTATCGGAAATATTATTCCCACAAACCTTAGTACTAATAGAGTGCCCTTACTCCTTATACTATGATGAACGTACGTCATCTGTCAGAGTTAACGCTCGCGAATACTAGATAGCGCTCCAGGAATGATATTTCAACTAAATAACGCAGGGTGAAATCCTTTCTCGTTGAACCATTAAACTAATTAGACGTATTTATAATTTCGTTTGACCTGTAAAGGGGATAAAAGAATTTGAAAAACCTCGTGATGATCACATGAGGTAAGGTTTTAATTATTATACCGGTAAATACCGTCTAACATTTGAAATATTGTTTTAGGTTTTTCTTATAGTTTTCTCACGAAGTTTTCTTATAATAATTATAAGTTTTTCTTATGATTTTTTCTAATAAGTATATTTCTTATAAATAATTACTACTTAATAATCAAATTTAGTTACGTCTAATGCTGTTAACGTCGAAGTATTTCCACGTTACATTATTTGCTTTGAGCAAGATTATTTACATTCAAGTTTTAAGACTTACTACGTTTTCTACTAAGCCAGTAATATTCATATGAAGTCAACCTTTCTATACTACATTTTGAATTGGAATATACGAAAACATTCTGGGCGAAGAGATTTTCTTCATTTTGTCTTGGCGACAAATATACGAACGTTTCTACGATTTCATAACCTCAAATTGGGATTAAGGCAGCCACATGTGAAACGTAATTTAAATCCATCATCATCGGAGAACAGGACCGTATCTAGAAATTTCCTGGATCAGGATAACAAAATAAAAGATAAGTACTTTTGATTGTTACCAATAAAAGGGACTATTTTCACATGATCGTTGAGTTATAAGAGTTAAAAGTGTCTAAATTTAAAATATTAGATTCAAGCTAAATCTATTATATTTTTGGTTAGATTACATTTTGAATTCGTTGTCGCAAATACTTCGCCGTAGTATTGTTTCGTAGTTGCTATTGTCGTGCTTCCTCATGATTAATATCTTATTGTAGTACTATAATGCACTTTTGTTGTTGATACAGTAAGTCGTGGTTCAATTTTTGTTGTAACGAGAGTGTTTAAAGTTTATGAACTTTGAGATAATGTTACGAGACATATTTTTTGTAATATGGTTATTTTGTCTCTCGTAAAGAATCTCAAGTTCCTAGTTTTGTTGTAATATATGAATTTTAGTATTGAGGTGAAAGTTACGAGACGTATCTTGTGTAATATATTTTTGGTTCTCGTACACGCCTCAGATTTGCCTTGCCGTTGTGCACATTGTAATATAGAGTATCTTGTAATATAGCAAATTTTGTAATATAGTTTCTTTTGTATATATTTCTGTCTGGTACTTTGCTATACAGTATCGTTGATGCTGTGATAGTTAATTTCTTGTAATATAATATTTTTGTAATATAGTACTATTGTATATATGTAACTTTTGTCTTTTGTTTATCTTTATCTTTAATTTTCTTTGATTACCCTAAGTAGTCAATGGCGCCCAAGCCTTGAACTCGACGCCCTTTTGCTCTCCGTATCTTTACTGTGCTAGCGAGGTGAAACCAGTGACGCTAACCACGTCGCTCGTAGGGTGGCCCACAATTAAACACTTGGGCAAACTAAAACCTTTCAAAACAACGCCACACCACTCTATCTCGGAAAATACGCATTTTTTCGAAAATTTCACAAGAATGAAAAGTTGTTACTAGAAACACATTTTGTTTTTCTTAATTTGCTTAAATCTTGCTAGGTAGCAAATTAGCAACAAAATCATTACTTCTAACAATTGCGGGGCAATAGCGGTCAATTTTTTTTTTTTTTTTTTTAGTTTCATCTAGACATCAAAATGAACATAATCCACAAAGTTTCGTGAAAATACAATCATTCGGTAAACTTTTTCAAGGTTAGGTCGTTTTTCATCTAATTTGGCTACACTGAAAAGTAAAAATTAAAAATACTGTCCTTAAATACAAGTTATTCTTCTATGGAAATTAGTTAGACTCTTTTATGTTTTTATTATTGAATCATTTATGCAGCATACATTTCTAAAGTGTATAAAATACAAGTAACAGAAATATTTACTCGCTCATAAGAAAAATATTCGTATTACTTTTCTTCTGTATATTGTCACATGCCAAAAAAACTGTTATAGTGTTCTCTTTATAGCTTTCTTTCTCGTAACACTATTCGTCCGCCTCAGTTTTTCTTACGTTATGCTAACATCCAGCCGCACATTCATACATTGAATTCCGACATTAAAAAAGGAAGGTAAGACGCAAGAGGGGGCGATCCTGTACAGGAAACCAGATCCAGGGGGCTTTGTAAAGGACAATAAGCCTGCTAGGAGCTTTGTTCTTGAGCCACCTGGACCATTGCTCACCGGTACAATTCTAAGACGTAAGGAACACAGAGCTCCAACTCTTACTTACACAGTGGGATACTGAAAAGTAAGTTTGTACAATTAAATATTATTTATTTACTTATAAGACTTCAACATAACCATTATATAGTTTAAGATCTAATAAAAAATTATTGTTACCCATTAACGCCCAAGAGTCCATTTACGGATACTCAAAATAAAAATGTTTATACAGAACTTCCCTCTTTATTTATACGGGGTGGTAACTATAAAAAACGATATATGAGAACAATAATCGGAACGTAGTTATCATTATTATTACAAAGAAATCCTGATAACTTTTGGATATACACAGTGATCATACGACAGAACAAATTAAATATTAAATAAAAGGTGCCAAATATGGCAGGCTTGCGTAAATACCTTTACAAATTTCCACCCATGCTTGAATTATTTCTTAGGATGACCACGCTGTATATTTTTCAACAATATTGTAATAGGTGTCTTCCTTGCCAGTTGTGTTCAGTATATGCCAAATATTATTGCATCTGTCTCATTTTTAGTTGCACATCCACGTAGTAGTAGTGTAGTCATGAAATGTGGAAATTTTAAATTAGAGAAGAATATTTTCTTTTTCATAATCTATTCTACAATGTGAACCTAAAGAAACGCACAAAATTCATATCTTTGGTATGTGTCATTTGTCAAAAAAATCCTCGAACATGTCGATTTTAGTTTTATAACATTTTGTTTTGCTACATTTTGTCACTATACCAAAATTTATGACGTCATTGGGTTTTGAGTTATGACGTCATCATATTTTTTTTTTAATGGAAACAGACATTTTTGTTCACTGTTTTTGGTGGTATATTCCTTTAGTTTTCTGATGATATGAAAAAAAATGATAGTACCTAAGCCATTCTTTTGGAAAAAAAAATTATTGATTGATACCTTACATAAATAATTGTGAGAAAAAATCATCTCCATTGCACAAATTGCGACCGTCCAACCATTTGGCATTGACCAAGACGGGTGTAGATACTGTGCACGCTGTTCTGAATCATCTCATGGGCAATTCGTCTCATCTCCAAGCCAATTATGTCTTTCAATTCTTCTATGGTATCCGGTCTGTTAAAATACACCCTTCACTTTAAGTAACCCCAAAGAAAAAAGTTTAAGGGGGTTAAATTCGGTGAACGCGGGGGCCACTCAATCGGACCTCGACGACCTATCCAATTTCCAGTACAAGTGTCATGTAAAAACTGACGCATTGCTAGCCCAAAATGAGGTGGGGCCCCATCTTGCTGAAACCAGATGCTTTCAGCAGGAATATCTTCATCTTCATTATTGGGAAACATAACTGCTAAGGCTGGCACTAACTCAGCTCGCAAAATCTGTAAATATCTTCAAAAAAAAGGTCCCAATAAGCGATCACCAATCATACCTGCCCACACGTTTACTTTGCCCCGTCGCTGTATATGCGCTTCTTGAGTCCAATGAGGATATTCGCGTGACCAATACCTACAGTTATGCCAATGTACAATCCCCTTTAAGGAAAATGTAGCTTCATCAGAAAAAACAATGTTCTTTAAAAAATCTGGGTTTTCATCGCACAAGGTCATCAACTGTTCACAAAACTGTGAGCGCCGATCTGGATCGTCCTCATTCAAGAATATTTAATTTGGTTTCGTTGCTTGTGCTAGGGCGACCAGATCGAGGGAGGTCAGCTACACTGCCAGATTCATCATATCTAGCCACCAATCTACTTACAGTGGATCTAGAAATTTGCATTTCGGGATTCTTGGCATTAAAAACATCACATGCTTCCTGATGAGTTCTCACCCTATCACCATATCCAACCATCATCAAAAGTTTTACGCGTCCTCTTTCACTTAAACGTGGCATTGCATTCACTAGTTTTACACTGTCTCATAAGTGTCACAAAACTGAGATTCCACACGTGCCAGGAATAAAACAGTTATCGATACTTTACACAAAAAGGCCTGAATCTCTCTGTTGTTAAGGTGATTGTTTTTTTATTATTTTATTTGTTTTGTTTTTATGTCAAATGTTTTCATGCTAGTTAACGAAAATGTAGGCAACAAAGATTTATCAGTCCATAAGAAAGTGGAATAATACTCGTGAATTTGCGAAAGGTAAGCTGTTTTTACATAAAATGTCATTTTTCTAAAAGAATGGCTCAGGTAATATCATTTTTTTTATATCACCAGAAAGCTAAAGGAATATACCACCAAAAACAGTAAACAAAAATGTTTGTTTCCATTTAAAAAAAAAATTATGATGGCGTCATAACTCAAAAACCAATGACGTCATAAATTTTATAGTGACAAAACGTAGCATTTACAAAACTAACATCGACCTTTTCCAAGATTTTTTTGACAAATGACGCATACCAAAGATACGAATTTTGTGCGTTTCTTTAGGTTCACACAGTATAGTTGTAAAAAAAAATCAATAGGTTTAGAATTTTATGTCATGTCATGAAACGTGGTAATTTTAAATATGAGTGAAAACATTTTTTTCTATTATCTATTCTCTTTAGACGGACCACCCTGTATATGTTCCAGTGAAGGTCTATTTCTTCGCTGGCAGTAGCATCAACTGCATCAATCTAAACTAACTTAATTTAACCTAACCTAAATAAGAAGTACAAGTAAATATTATGAACTCGGTTCGACTGTACGACAGTAAATAAAATTTCTGGCTGCTAGGCAAATATATCCAATTCACTACAATTAGTTTCATAACTGGTACAAATATTATACAGAGGAGAAAACTTCAATACGTTAGATCTAGGAGTCGCTAAATAAAAGCTATGAGAATGACAAGAATTAATCCGTGGGACACAAAAGTTCAGTTTGCCTAATATGTCACTACAATCTGTTTTATTATGCTTAATTTTATCTAGAAAGCGCAATGCAAAGGACTCGCGCGTTTCGGACAGACTAGTAATATCAAAATTTTCAAGTAATTGGTTTTGAAAAGCTGCAATTCGTGGATATGTACCTTCAGTTTTCCAGTTTAAAAATTTCAGGAAGCGACGCTGAATGCTTTCCAATTTATCGTTATGAGTGTTACATCCAGATTGCCAGACAAGTGAAGCATACTCCAGCTTAGATCAGGAGAAAGCAAAACAAAGCGTCTTTAAAGTTTTCGCATCATTAAAGTCAGGGCTGTTACGCAAGATGAAGCCTAACATTCTATATTCATGCGAAATTACAGCATCAATATGGTTAGTGAAGGTTAATTTATTATCAAAGGTTACACCTAGATCCTTGAACGTAGATGGCCTGTTAAGAGTGTCGCCATTAACATTATAATTATATATGATTGGGGACTCCTTGGTTGTATAACTCATAACATTGCACTTGCCAACATTTAAATGAAAATCATTTTCATCGCACCAAGCCGATAACTTAGTTAAATTGTTTTGAAGTTTTTCGCAGCCATTAAAATCATTAATCCTATGCACCATCTTGGCGTCATCGGCATGTATTAAGAAATATACGTCTAAGTGATCACTGATGTTGATAAAAATATTAAAGAAAGTGGTCCAGGTATTGATGCCTGTGGTACTCCTGACGTGGCTCGGTATTCAACAGATTTATATCCATTATAAGATACAGATTGAACTCAATCAGTCAAGTAACTCTCAAGAAATTGAAGTAAACCGCCAGATAAACAGGAATTTGTCAAATTTACAGAGAAGTTTCCTATGGTTCAGTCTGTCAAACGCCTTAGAAATGTCAGTATAGACTGAGTCTACCTATTTGTGAGAATCAATTGATTCAGCAATGTACTGAGTAGCACAGATTAAGTTTGTTAAGGTGCAGCGACCTTTCATAAAACCCTGTTGTTGCGTAGATATTTTCTGTTGAACATGTGCATAAATGTTATCATGCAGAAGGATTTCAAAAGCTTCACCAAAGTTACATATGATTGTTATTGGTCTATAATTGGTAACATTATTTCTTTCACCTTCTTTGTACACAGGGCACACTTCGATTCTTTTTAACGCCATGCAAACTTCAGCCTCGGAAAAGCCTTTAATGTCCAAACAGTCAAACGAAAGATTATCCTAATCATAAGGAATAATACAATACAAAATACAGTAACTGTTACGATTATTATAAAAGATATTCAAATTATCGCCCACATTTTACTTGACACAATTCATACCTCCTTAAAAGTTCTCATGTACAAGAATTCCTCATAACTTCTAGAGTTATTTGGCGACAAGCATGAGTAATCCTATTCCTAAAATCATCAAGATTAATTGGTTTGTCAATATACAAGACATGTTTTAAATAAACCCATAAACAAAAATCGAGGGGCGATATATCAGGTCACTGTGCAGGTTACTTAACAGGTCCCTGATTACCAATCCAGTTCCCCCAACTCTCTGTCAGGAAGCGCGTTACAATGTTCGGTGGTGCTCCATCTTGCTGCCACCATTTAGTGAAGCGCCCTTTTATTGGAATTGATACATGGCCGATTCAAGATTAAACCGTTGATATATCGTAAACCGTTAATGATAGGTACAGGACATGTTTAATGTAATTTGTTCGGAAATAAAAGGAGAATCCAAAAATGTAAAAATATACAGGGTGTTCCAAAAAGTAAAGTTGCATAACACCTTCTTTTTAAGACGCCTAGTACATTTGAAAATAAAATGTTTAAATGCATATTTTTAAACAGAAGAACTTTTCCATTTAACATTTCTTTCCCAGATAATACCTGTCTAAATAGTGCTGGTACACCCTGTATACATATTTCTTAAATATGTCGCTTGCAGAAAGAAGGCTTTGTGTAACATTTTGTGTACCATTTCATGACTAATAATATTACATTATATTAGTTATGCATAGGGAAAACTTTTTTAAAATTTTATCAACAAAATCATGCCAAATGTCTAGTGATTTGGAAGTCCCACTCTCTTGAGTTTATTAACATAATTATTGTTCTTGTTAACATTATTATCTTCTTCTTAGTGAATTTTTAACAGTTTCAGTTTGTTAAACACAAAACGTGTTTTTTAATTGTTTCATTACCCATTTTTTCAAAATATCCTGTAAAGCAAAACGGCCACATTAATTTCAAATTTCTTCAAGTTTCTTGTGTCTCCTTGTAAGAAGCAAGAAACGAAATAGACCGTAGGGCGATATGCGTGATTATTCACGCCGATCTTACTACTTGCAAACTTGCTGTTAAATTTGGCCATGGCCCGAAAATCCAACCGCCCTTTCAATAAGATCTTTCTAACGACACCTGAGGAGTCATTGTTAGTATAATAAGTGAAGAATACTGGGTACGGGGGATAAAAAGTGGTTATATGTGCCTCGGGTAATGTTTGTTCGTCGTAAAGCTTCTCTAAACATATTAAGGTACGGAAGGATCGTTTAGAAATTCTAAGAATGGCTTAGGTGGTACCAATTGAATTTTTCTCTTGAATGAACTTGTGATGAATGTCGAAACCCCTGTGTCGATGAAGTAAGAAATATACGTATTTTCTTGACAAGAAAGAGAAATATTTGAAAAATAAAATAAAAAAAGATGAGCAACCAACTAGTACAAAAATCTATTGAACAATTTGAGACGCATCTATCCTCGTTTAATAAAATAATCGCGGATTCCGTAAGTTTTCTTTTATTTCCATTGCTCTCTTTTTAAAAAACCTTCGCCGAGTTCCATTGGATCCTGTGATTGTTATCCCACGCGTGTTCAAAAATTTTGGATTTTTCAAATTCTCCCCTTCTAGCGTAATTTCTATGTTCACCAAGCCTTACGGTGAAAGCTCTAGATGACTCGCCCACGTAACTGTCTTTAGTTTTCATTTTCAGTTTTTGGTTTATTTTGCTCTAATTTACATATTTTTTAGGCGTGAGATATTTTGATTTTTTGTAACAATCAAGAACCAACCTCTGTCTGAACCCTTTGGCGCAGAGATTTTTTCATAAAAAAATTTTAAATATTTTTCAGTGGCAAAATACCCAATAAAATGGAAGAAAATCTGAATATGCCACAAATGAACAATGAGCAAAATGCATAATTTTTTTAAAGATCACAGATGAATAGATCACTAAAAAACATTATTTTTCCAGTATTTTATTTTTGTTTTATGTTCTAATTAGAGGTTTAAAAAATGATTTACTGCAGGTGTCAATTTAACTGCGTTTAAATGGAGAAGTTTCCGCGCTACTTGTGCGTGACGTCATCGGGCACATCGCACCGATGGAAAACGTATTGTAATTGCGAATGTGTACACATTATTTATGTTGTGTTATGGAAAATACAAAGAAAAGTTGCTATAAATATTGTATTGTGCCCAAATGTACAAATACTACAATAAAAACTCCAGAAAAGTTATTTTTTAATGTGCCTAGACGCGATAAAGTTAGGAAGAAATGGTGCAGACCTATGAGACGAGACGACCGAAATGCAGAATTATCGTCATCCTCAAGATTATATTGCTAGGATCATTTTGATGTAAATGTACCCATTAAAACTAATTATTTTATAATAATATTAAAATATGTACCTAACCCTAATATTATTGTGATAATTTGTTTACATATCATGGTGAATTTGGTCACTTTCCTATTTATAGGAATACAAAAGTTTACTAACTTCTGTTAATAGGAACCTTGAATTAAAATGTATAAATGTATAAGAACGGTGGGAATCATGTAACTTCTCGACGTTCTACATATTATCCAGTTATATATTTATATATACCTATGTATGTCAACAGTTATTTTTACTATTAATGTACGTACCTACCTAAAAGTACGTACTTAGTAAGTGACGGGAGGTATTTATTATATAAAAAAGTAAAGCATTCTGAGACGAAAAATATTAATTAATATAACATTAAAACATTGCCTTGTTTACCTATTTTGAGGTTAGGTACATAAATAATTTGTTATATTTAACTACAGTAAAATGATAAAAATGGGCACAATTGAATTAATGTTTAGAATAATGAATGACACATAGGTACCTTATTGCTTTAGTACCTCCAATTTCTGCACTAATAAAATCAGTATTAGTAGCAAAAAAGTTTGTCCTCATAAACACATCAACAACGGGCAAATTGTCACTCTGGTCCCGTAAAAACCCACTGTCCGTCATTTTTACCACTTAATAATTAGAATAAATAAATAAATAAATGATTTCTTTTATGAAAATATCAATACACATTTACAAAACACAAAACAATTTACGATTTAACCCCTTGGCAGATAGACGACCATTAGACATTATGCCGAATGACATCAGACCAATAGCGTGGTGTTTTCAGTCACGTGGGTATGTTCCCATAAAATTTTGAATTTCAAAGTCGTTTATTTAGGCTACACATTTTTTTTATACCTTTTCTTTATTACTTTCTCAACTTATATAACATATATAACGAAAAAATAATAAATTATTGCATTTCTAAAATTCATGCATGTTGCTCATTATAGACAATATTTCAAACCTATTTCAACAAAAAAAAAATGCATTTTATATTACAAACATGTCCACTTAGTGGATGTTGGAGTAAAATATGTAATTGTGGTTTGACTTTCGGTTATGACTTAAAGATTTGTCTATTCTTCCGATTTAATTTATTTTTAAAGGAAGGTCGCTTTCCATTCGAACTGTATGTAAATGATTTTAATGTTGGTCTCGATATTACGGTTTTTTTTTGGTTTAAAGACCCATACAGCCAGCTACAATTTAATGAATAAAAATTAATAAAAAAATACTAACCTAACCGACAAGAACCATGGCATGTATGTCAGCCACAAAACAAAGGATGTACACTATTGTACACGGGTCACAAACTTCTCGTCCAGGGGTCTATCAGGACATTTTTCTGACGCACAACACAAGACCACGGTTAGGAAGGCATATATAATATGAGGATGTATAATATGAGGAACAAAGCTAATCACTGATCTATAACATAATTTTCGTCTCTCCAAAAATTCAATTAGATAATCAAAAATATTTTTCTGATTTATGGATAACAGTTGAAGTATATTAAAAGTTGTCGAGATTTTACCATTTTTTATTATATTACTTCCACATCCACATAGTGGATTCGAAGTATAATAATCGTAAAAAAAAATTCAAATTTTTCTTTTTTAGAAATAGGTTTAGAATGTCATTAAACGTCGAGATTTTAATTTTCTGTCTGTCTGTCGGTCTGTTTGTAACTTTATTTTGTCCGCACGTTTTCTCCAGAATGGTTTAAGATATTGACTTGAAATTTTGTACACGTATATATTATAACGAGTTCTGAAACTGGATTGTTTTGAACATATCCGGTGAAGGGTTGGAGATAAATATGGGTAAATAGGGGAAATAAGTAAAGCAAGCGGGTAAGAGTACAGAAACTTGAAATTTGGTATATATACTATAAGTCAAGTCCTTAAATTTTTTATAATATTTTCCATCCCCCTACCACCCAATCCCAATTTGGGATTTGGTGTATATACTAGAAGCGAAGGCCTCAGGTTTTTTTATATGATGGTCTATGCCCCCACCACCCCCGACTCCCTTATTAAAAGAGTTGATAAAATTAAATTGAGATTTTCGCTTGAAATTTGGTACACGTATGTATTATAACAACATAAGAAACTAGATTATATTTTGACACGATTTCGTTGAAGTAGTGGGGGGTAAGTAGAGGTAAATGGGAAAAATGAAGTAAAGCATGCTGTAAGAGTACAGAAACTTGGGATTTGGTGTATATACTAGAAACCAGTTCTCAGATTTCTTTCTTATATTTTTCTATGATATCTGCCCCAAATATTATTAAAATTCTATGATTAATAATTTCCACATACTAGGAGTGCAAATATAGTCAAAATGTTTCCTTAAAGTGACTGGGATGAATAATCTGGATGTGGAAGTAGTGATTCCTTAGGCAGCAGTTTTTTTATATAGCTTAGCAAATGCTTCTGTGTTTTCATCCTTCTTAAAAACCAGCTTATTGCCATTCACTGAAGATTTTATGTGCACGGTTTATATTATATTGCTAGATGTTTGTGTAACCTTTTTCAAGCTGTTTATATTCCCTTTCTTGATGCTTTATTTGACCAATATATCTTAATCAAATATCAACTATATGAAACAGCCAGACTCGTGCTAATTTTTATCAATCAATGTAGAATTGTCCACGCTTTCATGCAACACAATTTCGTACCATGTCTCATAGTTTTAACTGAGTTTATTTGAAATTTCATAGGAGGTACCAAAAACGCGTCTGCTTCCGAACCCGACGCCATCAGAACCCCCTAACAATTTACATAACGTATTTAAAATATTTCATTTATCTTGTTCGCAGTCCTCATCGATTTGGATAGGCAAATATATTAGTGAGTATATGTGCTGGTTTTATAATTCGCGATTTCAATTTGGCATTAGATGAATAGTACATTACAGTTGCAATGCGAGAGCAACTGCCTGCTGTTCTAGTTCGATTTGAATACGTTAAGTAACGTCTCTTGGTGCTGCTGTTTCTGTTACGCATATTAAATATACATGAATATGAATAATAACATATATACAAAAAGTTGTATGTTCAACTGATTCACCAATAAAAATATATGTAAATAATTTTTAAATTTTAATTATTTTTAAATTACCTCTAGGATTCAACCAAGCCTTTTCAATAAGAAAATGAAGAATGCTCGGAATTATTTTTTTCTTATTATGTTACCCTACTTTTGAAGACAAATTTTGTACGAAAATTTATTTTTAGGTCCCTAAAGAACATTCATGTTTTGCTTTCTGGCTGAACCAGTGTGATTAAGTCAGTTTTTGGGCACCTAAAAATAACATTTTTGAATTACAGAAAATTGAAATAACCAAAAAACCTCCCTTTTTTGAAATTGCGTTCATATAAAAAAATATATAAAATATGCAGCATGTAGAGTGGTTTTGAAACACATTCTTTATAGGATTTTGCAAACAGCTGAAAAAATAATTATCTATAACTAAAAGAAAAACTTTGTGGAAAAATATTAATGAAATCTTTGCATTCTTTCGATAACCTGAATTCTGGTTATGCTAGCAAATTAAAATCCTAAAACGAATTTGTTTAATTTCTTATGTGACAATTCTCGTTCTAACACTAGCATCCACACAGTCCCCTACGGCCATTCAGATTAAACTAGTATCTACATAACCCCCTACGATCATGAAGATTCAGTTAGAAATGAGAACAAAGGCCTAAAATGAATTTATTTATCTACCTTGTCAAAAAAAAAATTCATTCTAATGGATTACATTTTCATGAAATCTATCATTCTGTTTCTTGGAAATGCTTAGCCTTTGAAATGTTTTTCGCCCTTATTCTGGAGCTCATCAGAAAGACATAAAGCCATTCATAAAAGATGTTTCATGCAAAACTCCAGAATAAAGGCAAAAAACGTTTCAAAGGCTAAGCATTTCCAAGAAACAGAATGATAGATTTCATGAAAATGTAATCCATTAGAATGAATTTTTTTAAGACAAGGTAGATAAATAAATTCATTTTAGTCCTTTGTTCTCATTTCTAACTGAATCTTCATGATCGTAGGGGGTTATGTAGATACTGGTTTAATCTGCATGGCCGTAGGGGATGGTGTGGATGCTAGTGTTAGAACGAGAATTATCACATAAGAAATTAAACAAATTCGTTTTAGGATTTTAATTTGCTAGCATAACCAGAATTCAGATTATCGAAAGAATGCAAAGATTTCATTAATATTTTTCCACAAAGTTTTTCTTTTAGTTATAGATAATTATTTTTTCTGCTGTTTGCAAAATCCTATAAAGAATGTGTTTCAATACAATTATAAGCAAACAAATAATAATTCATTTTTAAATTTGTAGAGTGGTCATCGACAGAAAAAATTATCAACGAATACATTTTTTTCTTCTACGTATCTATCTAATTTTTTGCAGTACCATACATTTTTGAGAGAAAAAACTAATAATTCATACATTTCGAAGATTACAAAATTTTTAGTGGTCAGCAGAACAAGTAAAATAATTCCCAGATGTTATTTATCCAAGATATCTATAAAAATACCGATTTACTTCAAACATTCTATTTAAATCTAGGATGGCTTGGTTACACGTGAAACTAAATATGTGAGTCAAATCCTCAAGCAAAGTGATGTAACACCGCTCTTAGACGTTCCATAATATTATTCCGTAGTTTAGACCTCATTTTTATTTGAGTTTCCCTTTATACAACACGAACACCTTGAATTTTATCCTTATTTTATATGGCGAATACAAAGACGAGTCTTAATATTCAAAACAACTGATGCATACGATATTCTTTTGATCGTAACAACAAGACACCGAGGCCTTACTTCTTAATCCCCTTCTAGGCAGTGACGAATTTTGATGTAAATTTGGGTAGGGAATAGAGAGGATGGGATTATTATTAGTTATATAGAATGGTAAAATAGTAAAGGTTAAGAGTATGAAACCAGGTAGTGACTAGAGAAAGTTTTTTGAAACATTAGAAACTTTTTGCTTAAATTCTGTTTTACTCATATCATCTAAATTGCTTTTTCAAATATTCTTCGTCCAAGGCACAGCAGGCACAATGCCCAATTACAAGATGAAGGGAGACAGACTACAATTACAAAGGAATTAAAATACAAAAGTCTATTTAAAGGAAAATATCTTGACAAAATACGCTAAATCTATTTCAGAAAAAAAAAATTTTTGAAAATTTTTGGAATTTTTTTTTATAACATTTTTGAACATTTTTTACCACTAAATTATATGGAAAAAAATTTTTTCTTTGCTCAAGTTTAAAATTTCCACATTCCATAGCGTTCTAAACCTATTAAATAAAAAATTAGAATTATTTTTTACCATTTTTGAAAAATTTTACCACTAAAATAGATGGAATTTTTTTTCTTTGTTCAAATTTAAAATTTCCACGTTTCTATTGCATTCTAAACTTATTCAAACAATTAAAAAAAAAATAATATTTAAAAAAATTTTTGAAAATGTTTTTAATCTTATCACTACTTATTATAGAATAGGTGAAAACATTTTTTGCTCAAATTTAAAATTTCCACGTTTCGTGACATTCCAAACCTATTTCGGAAAAAAAAAATCGGTAAAGTTATTTACACAGAACTTCCCTCGTTATTTGTGCATGACAGTCACTCAAAAAAAATTATTAATTACGAAATGACATTGGGAATAATAATCGGAATATAATTATTGGTATTATTACAAAGAAAACCTGATAACTTTTGTTCAAAAAAATATACAGTGTTCATCCAACAGCAAAAGTTCAATATACTAAATAACAGGTGCCAAATATGGAAGGCTTGCGCAAATACCTTTATAAATTTTTTTTCCTGAAATAGGTTTAGCGCGTCATGAAACGTGGAAATTTTAAATTTGAGCAAAAAAAAATTTTTTTCACTATTTATTCCGTTTAGACGGTCCACCCTGTATATTTTTCAGTGAAAATTCTACCAGTTCTTCGCTGACAGTAGGGTTAACTACCTACCAAATTTGACTGCTCTCCGTCAAGTAGTTTTTTAGTTAATGCACCAACAGACAGACAGACAGACAGACAGACAGACAGACAGACAGACAGACTGACGGAATTGAAAAACCTATATTTTCGGAATCTACGTATTCTGAAACGTCAGAATCCGAACAAATCTCGGAGGGTGATTTTTTCTCGAATACCATACTTCCCTTCGGTATGCGAGGGAAGTAAAAAATTGCAACATTTTACCAGTTTGGAAAAAAAAATTACTACTAGAATAGGTGGAAAGAATATTTTTTGCTCGAAATTAAAATTTTCACGTTTCATGACATTCTAAACCTATTTCAGAAAAAAAAATTTGAATTTTTTTTTAACCATTTTTGAAAAAAATTTTACCACCAAAATAGATGGACATTTTTTTTTCTTTGCTCAAATTTAAAATTTTCACGTTTCGTAGCATTCTAAATCTATTTAAAAAAATACCACTACTATAGAATAGAAAGAAACTTCCCTCTTTGCTCAAATTTAAAATTTCCACATTTCAAGAAAAAAAATTTGAAAATTAAAAAAAAAAAGAATTTTTTTAACCACCTCTATACTTCCACTCCACCACGTGAATGTGGAAATGAAAATGTGACAGTTGGCATACACAAATAAAGAGGGAAGTTTTGTGTAAATACCTTTACCGATTTTTTGTTTTAAATATTAAATTTTATATACTCAAAAATAAAAACATAGTTTTGTGTTCCATTATATGCATCTTATATAGTTTCTCTTTTTTACTACTATTTGTATTATATTTGTCGTCAAATCTCACCCACAAGTGTTCTACTTAAGTGAGTACCTTTCATGTTTATTATTTCATATTGTTTTGTTCCTAGTTTATATATTATTAAGGTGTTATTTTTATTGCCTTATTTAGACATTATGATTCATATTGTTGTTAAATTGTATCGTGTTGTTCCATTATTTGCGTTGTTGTTATGTTATTATTATTATTGTTTCTAACGATTTCTAATAATAAACATTATTCTATTCTATTCTATTCTAATTACTCCCCTTTGGTCCAGCAGATTTGAGAAATTTAAGTTGTAGTTTCTCGAGTTGGAGGATATAAACATTGTAAGTAGGGCTCCAAACCACTGAGGCGTACTCGAGGCGGGATCTTACAAATTTAACATATAGGGTGCGCACAGTGTCAATATTCACAAACCCCTTACAGTTCAGTGTGAGAAATCATTTTAATGGCACCAGCTAATATTGACTCAATATGTTTTATAAAATTAAGTTTAGAATCAAGTGAAGTCCTAAATCTTTAAAAGAGTCTGGTCAGACACCCTGAAGGTTATAATCATAGAGAAATATGTTTTCTTGTAAATGACTAGGTAGAATAAAATTCACCATATATTTTGTTATACACTTCTGTCTTCTGTGCACTTGGAGGCAATTTTCATTTGATGATACTTCGAGAAATATTTTTAAGTCGACTGCATAAAGCAACGTTTCGGCATCAATATAGTCCACAAGCAAATTAGAGAGAAGCGGACCTAGTATAGACCCTTGGGGAACCCCAAATTTCTACAGAAATTTTACGGATCTCTGACCACGATGATGACCATTTTGGCATTTATTTCGCAAATACGTTTTAATACAGTTTATTAGATCCTCTGATAAACCGATAGTAAAATACCGTGATTAGGTCTGTCGAAGGCCTTGAACGAGTCTGTGTAAATCACATTAACCTATCTAGATAGAACAAGTTCTTTACCTTAAGTACTGAGTGTTCAAAAAGGCTAACGAAATTTTTATTGTCGTTGAAGTTTGGTGTTTGCGTCGGGGAAATTATATGAATATGGCCTAATGTCTGGAATGTCATCATTGCATATCTTCAATAAAAAAGTAATAATAATACTAACTCATGCTGTGGTATGCCTCGGAAATCCCAATTATTAGGATAATCTAATCAATCTCTGTTTAAATTGTCAGTTTAATATTCCCAAATAAATTTAGCTCTTTAAAGTCTAAAAGGAAGTTATTGTCATCAAGAATCTACTAATTTCCTCCCTATTGAATGCCTTTAGTTTAAAAAATTTTGTAATTCATATTATTTCGTATCATAGATTTAAATATTGAATAATTTCATAATAATATTTTAACCTATTCTCAATCTCAACATTGCATTAAAAATAGTATTTACAGCTTATGTGGAAGTCTTTTTACCGATTTAAACATTTTTGAAATGGGAGAAAATTCTCAATTCGACATGTGTTTTTGGTTGGGAGGCCGTTACATAATTTCCAAAATAATGTAAAGAGTATATTGATTCAACGCTGTTGTTATTCTATCGAATTTTTTTATAACTCCAATCCGGACATAAATTGATAACAGTATGGTATTTTTGATTTTCAATGTACGGTGTAAATATTGTTTACTAATCGTTCTAGCCATTCATTCAATGGAAGAAAAAAGTTTATTTACTGTTTTAATGTGTGCTTTTTCTCGACATAAGACCGTTTTTGTACTTATTATATTTTCGTAATATTTTACTTATACAGGGTGTTTTAAAGTTAAAGGTACATCCGTTACTTGTAGATAGAGGGCACTTTGGCGGTTTCAAATTACCCGGCATTAATGCACCCATCCTCCTTCCTTACTGAGATACAGAATGTTTTATTGACTTTGGCCAAATCTTTCTTTGATCACAACTATTGAACCACCTTATATAATCGGTTCATACTTAGAACATATGTTTCACCTATTTTTTTTTATAGAACTTCATAATAAACCAAAAAGAAATCCAGGTCCGGCTTAATAAAAAATTGATAATATATTGCATGACAAAATCAACACCCCCCTGTATGGCAATATTTTGTAGATCTGTTTCGATATTTGAGAAGAGTGGAAACTACTGAATAGAGTAGCTTACTTAATTTGTTTGCGCATTTCATTCATCAACGTTGATTACTTGCAGTAAATCAAATTTCATTAATATGGTCCAGACAGTTGGAACTTGAATATTTATTTCAGGGTTACTTAACAAAAAACTTAACTTAACTTGCAGCAGTGACAATTCTTTCACTTCTAGACTAGGTAAGTGAACTATTGTAAAATAATTTTAAGAACAATGTAGTTCACCTGATTATCTATCAGGAAGGATATGTGGCCTAACCAAATGATTGTTGAAACACCACAGCAAATATATACACATTAACAGCAAATCGAAGTTGGGATTTATTCTGTCTTATAGCATGTGGAGTCTACATTTAAAAATAATATTATTTTTAATGCTTGTATGTACACCAACAATAAATACGCGAAAATAATAAATACATAACTACAATAACTGTTCAAAGTGGCCTCCATTTCGTTGAATAATTTTCCTTGCTGTAGTAGTAATATTTCTAATTGCAAGTCTAATCACATCTCGATTATTTCTAACTTCTACGCAAGCGTTATTAACGCGTTCCAAAAGTTCCTCTCTACTATTAATGACTACGTCATATACCTTTGCTTTTAAATGTCCCCAAAGATAATAATCAACAGGATTGAAATCCGGTGACCTTGAAGGCCAATGATTAATACAAATAACAAATATTTTAGAACAATAAAGCGTAAGTATGTCGAACCAGTAAAAATGAACTGTCAAATAGCAAAATTTTCAGCATTGCCTACTTGACGACAAGACAGCTATATATTGTCTAAATGTTATTTGTGGCATTATCTTAATTTTTTTCCTTCTTCAATTCTTTGGGACTTCCTGCTACACGTATGTTTTCTTTCTAAGCGGTGCTAGGGGAATCTACAAAATATATCACAATTAACCAGTATGTTACTGGTAAAAAACCTCTACGCCTGTGACGTTTACGTCAAAGGATCAGTTAAAGGTTGGTTTTTATAAATAAACAACACAAATAAGTATAAAAACTTGAAATTAAATATTTCGCCGACGTTTCGGAAATCTAATCTGTTTCCTTTTTCAAGGCTTTTTTTGAAAAATCTTTTTTGCTGTGTATGACAAATACACAGCACTAAGAATGTTTGCTATATTCAATATCCATAGATACTTACTGTTTACATAGAACTGTTGATATAGTTAACAGTTTTTTAGTTTCTATACAATGTTAAGTTTGTGAAGTTCTTCTTTTAACATTGGCAGCCAAGTTGTACAGACATCTACGGAACAATTCGACACGCAATTATCCTCATTCAATAATATTATCGCGGATTCTTTAATTTTTCTTTATTTGCTACCTGCCTCTTTTGTTAAAATTTTTGCAGAGTCCCAGTTTATTCTATGTCCGTTCTCCCACGCGTGTTCGCAGATCTTGGACCTCTGAATTTCATTTTTTCTGATATAATTTTGATGTTCGCCCAATCTTACGCTAAAAGGTCTGAATGACTCGCCCACGTATTGTTTGTTGCACTCACACGGAATATTATAAATGCAGTTTTTTGAATTTTGCTCGTGGTTTGTTGGTTTCGTCTTTGTCAGAATAGATCTTAAAGTGTTGCTTGTTTGAAATACCGTTCTAATATCAAATCTATCACCGATGCGGCGCAACTTTTCGGATAATCCGCATACATAAGGAATTAACGCTGTGTAACGTTTTTCAGGTTTTTGTCGTACCTGATTGTTATTTTCAATATTTCTGAAGGTTTTATCGACAAAACCCCCAGGGTATTGGTTATTAATAAGAACTTCCTTTATAAACCGCTTCTCATTGTTTAGTATTTCATCATTAGAAGAAATGATTTTGGCCCTATCATACAAACATTTTACAACACCCCTCTTAACGTGCATCGACTGATTTGAGTTGAAATTTAAATATCTGTTGGTATGTGTTGGTTTTCTATATTAATAACCAATACCCTGGGGGTAAATAAAAAACTTAATGCTGGGTACGACGGTTATCAATGTTATATCCCATTATAAATAAAAAATGGAAACTCATAGTTAAGTGCGCGACATTAATACCTATATAAATCGATCCTGAGGCCTTTAGTAACTTATGGCTGTGTGATATGGGGAACTGGTAGCAAAACTAATATTAAAAAGGTGCAAACATTTCAAAATAAAGTTTTAAGAATTGCCATAAATGCTCATTGTTTTATAAGAAACAATCAAATCCACCGGGAACTTAAAGTGCCATACATTGAAGACCTTATAAAATCATGTGCAACGACCTTCTCCAAAACTTTAAACAACTGTACCAGTGCCAGAAATTTAAACCTAAGTGAAAAGACTCGTAATAACAGATTGAAAAAACGACTACCACAAGATATCTTACTTTCCAGTAGTGATTCCGAATTACATTAAAATATCAATGTTCTAGTATTGTTAAGTTATACCAAATATTTGTTTCTTTCCTTTTAATTGTTACGCACTGTCTTACTACACAATACCATGTATAACATTAATTTGTTGATCTGGTATTTTAAATAATTAAAAAAAAGGTTGATGAGTGAAATGCGTAAACAAAATAAGTGAGCTACTTTATTCAGTTTTTTCCGCACTTTTCGAATATCGAAACAGATCTCCAAATTTTGTTATACAGGGTATTGATTTTGACATACAACATATTGTCAATTTTCTATTAAGCCGAACCTGAATTTCTTTTCGGTTTATTATGAAGTTCTATCAAGAAAAATAAGTGAAACTTATATTCTAAGTATGAACCGATTATGTAGGGTGGTTCAATAGATATGATCAAAGAAAGATTTGGACAAAACCAATAAGACATCCTGTATCTCAGTAAGGAAGGACGGCGGATGCATTAATGTCGGGTAATTTGGAACTGCCAAAGTGCCCTTTATCGACAAGTAGCGTATGTACCTTTAACTTTGAAACACCCTGTATTCTATGCTATTATTTCTATCTTTATAAAAGTAGAATATTTTCTATATATTGACTTGTTACAAATGTATTTTACTGTACATAATGTGGTTAAATAAACAGCTATATATCTATGTATTTTTGAGTTGGCATCAACCCTAGAGAACCTTTCCAGGTTGCCATAATAGTTAATTCTTATTACTATTGACATTAACACACCGAATATATTTCTGTGTTTTTACGTGTTAATTTCTCTTCCACAGTGGTGTTCAATTACTGTACTTATGTTCCTAAGTGTAATAAGAGGGGAGGCACAGTTTCTTGGCTTGCTTTCGTTATGCCACTGTTTCCTATCGAGAAACCAATTTGAAGAACGTTCGTACATCGTTAATAAGAAGGTCTATTTTATGGCTAATACGTGAACGAGTTATCAATTGAACTTGTACTGCCTTAACGGAAGGAGCTTTTTAGTTTATTCTAAAGGGTCTCATTTAGCACATTACCAGGTGTAAAAGTGGAGTTCGTGAAAAAACGGGTTTTTTATGTTTCAATTTTAAGTGCTGAACGAGTCTGCACCTGAAGGGCATGGGAATTAATTGTTCCCTGTTTATCTTTAAATTGCTAATGAAACTTAAACAAAGAAAACTGGTATTAAATATTTCTCCCTAGGAATTAATTATGTAAAACGTGTAACGGAAATATATTTCTTACTTAAGAGTTTAAAAAAAATTTTTGCTTCCACGTCTACGTAGTTAAAAAGAAAGATTCAAATTTCCTTTTGTTGAAATAAGTTTAGAATATCATGAAACTTGGAAAATTTAAATTTTAGTGAAAAAGCCATTTCTACCTATTGATCAGTCTGTAACTTTCCGATTAAGTCAGTTGGGATTTGATCGTAGTTAAATGTGGGCATGGCTGTCGTTGAATTTAATCGTTGCATCGAGATACGATTACCGAAGATGATCGAGATCAAACATAACCGTATTTTTTGTAAGGTAAGGTTAGTCGTGACGTTTTTACATTACTTCGTAAACTTTATTTTGAAAAATGGATTGGCGTGAATTCGCTGACCTATTTGACGACACTGATTATGAAAATTTGGACTATACAGGGTGTCCCGAATTGTATAGGCCAAACTTCACTAAGTAATACAACTTTTCAAAATAAGAAAAAAAGGTTCTATAAACATGGGTCGGGAAGTGATTATTTTCCGAGATACAGGGTGTTCAAGTAATTCACCTGAAAATGTTTTTTTATGAATATTTTCGAAAAGTCTTAAGATAAACAAATGATAATTTACACAGGAATTTAACTTTTTATACTATTTAAGAAAAAATGGCAACTATGTACGAAAATCATTCAGGAGCGGGAGAAACTGGGGGTGGGGCTAGATATAATTTAGCCCCAACTTTATTATGTGACACTTTTAAATTAATTTATGAGCAAAATTTAAAAATTTAAAGTTTTATACACAAAAAAGTCTTTTTTACTTCCCTCGCATACCGAAGGGAAGTATTGTATTCGAGAAAAAGTCACCCTCCGAGATTTTTTCGGATTTTGACGTTTCAGAACACGTAGATTACGAAAATATAGGTTTTTCAATTCAGTCAGTCTGTCTGTCTGTCTGTCTGTCTGTTGGTGCATTAACTAAAAAAACTACTTGACGGAGAGCAGTCAAATTTGGTAGGTAGTTGACGCTACTGTCAGCGAAGAAATGGTAGAAATGTCACTGGAAAATATACAGGGTGGACCGTCTAAACGGAATAAATAGTGAAAAACATTTTTTTTTGCTCAAATTGAAAATTTCCACGTTTCATGACACGCTAAACCTATTTCAGAAAAAAAAAATTGAAAATCTTTTTTACCAACTTTTTTGAAAATGTTTTTACCATTAAAATAAAATATTTTTTTTCCTCAAATTTAAAAATTTTTTACTAACATTTGAAAAAATTTTTATCACAATTTTTTTTTCTTTCTTCAAATTTAAATTTTGCACGTTTCATAGAGTTCTAAATCTATTAAAGAAAAAAAATTAGAAAATTTATTTATCATTTTTGAAAAAATTTTACCACTAAAATAGTTAGAATTTTTGTTCTTTGTTTAGATTTAAAATTTCCACGTTTCCATGGCGTTCTAAAACTATTCATCAAATTTTAAAATGCTTTTGAAAAATTTAAAAATAATTTTGAAAACATTTTTAATCTATTTATCACTACTACATAATAGCCGAAAAAAATTGTTTTGCTCAAATTAGAAATTTCCATGTTTCATGACATTCCAAACCTATTTCGGAAAAAAAATTTGTAACATTTTTTTACCATTTTGGAAAAAAATTTAACACTGGAATGAATGGAACTATTTTTTTTGCTCAAATTTAAAATTTTCACGTTTCGTGACATTCTAAACCCATTTCAGAAAAGAAAAAATTGAAAATTTTTTTCAACAACATTTCTGAAACATTTCAAAAAAATTTTTTAGCTACCACTATGCTTCCACTCCATTACTTGAATGTGGGACTGAAAATGTGACAGATGCCAATAATATCTGGCATATGCACCTATTATACTTTTATTGAAAAATGTACAGGGTGGTCATCCCAAGAAATAATTCAGTCATGGTGGACATTTGTAAAGGTATTTGCGCAAGCCTTCCATATTTGGCACCTGTTATTTAATATTGAAGATTTTCTGTTGGATGAGCACACTGTATATTTTTTTGACCAACAGTTATCAGGTTTTCTTTCTAATAATAGAAATAGCTATATTCCGATTATTATTCTCAATGTCATTTCGTAATTAATAATTTTTTAGAGTGACCGCCATGCACAAATAACGAGGCAAGTTCTGTGTAAATGCCTTTACCGATTTTTTTCTAAAATTATCAGTTTTTGAGTAAATCTTATCTGAACCTTATTCGGGAATAGTTTTTTTGTGAATTATTTTAGCAGAACAGAGAAAACAATGACAGTACAATAAAATTTGATTTCATTATTTTTTATTAGACAACAATGAATTAGACTAAAGTAAGGTAAATAACAAATTACAAGAGTTGTTCAAAGTGCATTCCGCCAGCTTCTTCAACACATTTTGACATCTGCGCTGTACAGAGCGTGTAGCTTTACGAATGAAATCAGGATTAGCCCGCAAATTTTCACATTCTTCGAGAATTCTTTCTATTAACTCTTCTCTCGTGTTTACAGAGATTGCAGAGACTTTGTCCTTTAAATAGTCCTAGACAAAAAAATCAACTGGAGTTAAATCCGGTGAACGGGATGGTCAGGTTCTTGCACCTAATTGACCGATCCACCGTTCAGGATAATAATTGTTTACCCACAAACGGTTCTCAACAGCAATATGCGCAGGAGCTCCGTCCATTTGAAACCAGCATTCATTTCTTAAATTAAGAGGAATATCTTCGAGATAGTGACAAAAATGGTTATTTAAAAAATCATTAAATAATGATCCATTCAAATGGGGAGGAAGGATGTGGGGCCCACAAAAAGTCCCGTTTATAACACCACACTATACATTAACGCTAAAGTCCTGTTGAAATGCCGTAGGGCGAATTATATGAGGATTCTGATAAGCCCAGATTCTGCATATTCTATAGGATACTCTTCGCAGTTTTTCCTTTTGTAAATAATATTAGTTTAGGACATTTTTAGTTTAATTACAAAACAACAACAAAAAATTTTTTTCATTTAAAAAAATTAATACCTAACTTGCTTATTTATTGATAGATTTTCTTGAAAACAATGGGGTTCTTCTTCTAGCTAACAGTAACTTACTGTCTAAATTTCAATACAATCGGACTTCTCGTTCTTAGGTTATCGTGCTTATAAGAAACGTGACGGACGGACGGACATTTTGAAAGTTGTTCAGAATTCGATCACCAACACAGCGATATAATTTTTTTTCTCTATGAGCAATATTACCTGTTTTAGAAATGTACCGATCGATTGCAATATACTCTTCGTTTTGTATTTGCGAACAGCATAATAACTATTGAACACGGAAGAGAATGACAATTTCCTGAATTTTTTCCTTCAATCAGTATTCCATGATGATTTTTTTCACTTTAAGACTGGTTATTGACGATTATCCGGGAAATTCAGTAATAGGGCATCAAACTAATTACAGGGGTGTGTTCCTCGGTAAAAAATACAGAAAAAAAGTGTTTCAATCCTTATTTCTCCACTCCTTATTTCTCCATTATTCTCCACTCTACGGACACAAATAAGAGAAATGATTTTGAGGGAATGACTTTACTTTTTTTATGTCATCATGAAAGGCCAGATGGAGGAAACTGAAGTAAGAATGCAAAAGAAGGTTTGGGGGACCTCTAAATCTGCATAAAAATTGCAGAAAATTTTGGTGAGGCATTTCTTTGGCATATTAGCGATTCTGATAAAAGGCGATCGGATTTTTTTTTACAAAATGCAAGTATTAGATTGTCACTGCTATGTGAGACACCCTGTAATTATCTTTCTGGCAAATAATTTTGGATTCGTGTTCTACGCCCTCAAAATAGGATACCCTGAAAACACTTCGTGAAAAAAGACGCGAATCTAACAATGTTATTCTGAAAACATATTGTCTATGTCAAATCTAAGGCGAGCAAAAATCTGAAAAAGTTTATGTTTTCGAGCATATGCGTGAATATGGCTATTGCACTAAGGATATAATTGTGTTAAAACTGATAGGTATTTTCGACATAGCTGATACAGAATCTGACTTCAATAATTATAGGACTGTAATAATTACATAACTTTTGCAGATTTTCATGAAATATGGTACATGGAGATATTTTATTGTACTTTATGAGAACTACATAAATGTCAAAAAGAGTGGAAGAAATACTCAAAAAAAATTGGACTCTCTTTTAGAAAACAATTACCAAAAACCAAAAAACGCTGCCTAAAGAATCACAACTTCCACATCCATATTTCTGGTCCAAGTCACTTTAAAGGAAACATCTTGACTGTATTTGCACTCTAGTATGTGGAAATTATTGGTCATAAAAATGAAGTCTCTACCACTCTTTCAACGGAATCATCTCAATCAGGTGTCATTACTATTCATACGTGCACTAACTTTCATGTGAATATCACAATTTTATGTTATCAATATGGAGGAAATTAAACGGCGTATAGTAGCGGCCAATAGGTGCTACTATGGGATATCCAGGTACTTCTCCAATAAGCGACTGTCACAAACAACAAAGCTGGGAATATACTGTTGCGTTTTCCACCTCTTAGGAAACACCCTGTATGAATCCGTGGGTTCTAAAATAATTTCAACAAGATATAAACACTACTAACACTTTATTTAACAATTTACTGACAATACTTCAAATTTAAAATAATCTTTACACTTTGTTTACTTAATATTTAACCTCACTTTTCACTTTTCAACTTGTTCACTTTTATAAACTGCCTTCTTAATAAACTTCTCCTTCCGCGCTGGTAATCGCGCCTTATATACTCCGAAATTGACTCTCTAGATCCATCTAAAAACAATCACGAATCTTTTCCTACCACACTCCAGAAAAATCCATTTCTTTCTACTAGCTTCCAGTCACTTACTAGTAGGCATAGGCGTATCAATTTCCAGTTCCAAGGGGGTGTAATTCATAACAATACAAAACCTTAGCAATCCCTGTACTGTTATACGGACCGGAGGCATGGACCATCACAAAAGCCGACGAAACTTCTCTACTCTGTTTTGAACGAAAAATACTGAGAAAAATCTTTGAGGCTGTATGTGAAAATGGGGCATGGAGGCGAAGGCATAACTTCGAGTTATATAAATTGTACAATGATAAAACGAAGGGAAAATGTATTGTCATGGTTGCCAAATCAAACAGACTGCGCTGGGCAGGTCATGTGGCCCAATCTAGTGAAATAGACCCAATTAATAAAGTGTTTAGCACAGAACCTATAGGAAGCAGAAAAAGTGGTAGGCCAAAGCTTAGATGGGTCGATGGTGTGACGCAAAATGCTAGAATTATCGGGGCCCTTAACTGGAAGGCAAGGGCACAAAATCGGAAGAAATGGCGGAGGACGCTTGAGAAGGTTGAGGCCCTTGTAGGGCTGTAGTACCAATGCTGATGATGATGATGTTATTTATCCCTTTACTAATAGCGTGGAGGTGGTGGTGGTGGGAGGGTTGAAAAATATTAGAAAGAAATCTGAGGCCTTGGTTTCTAGTATATACACCAAATCCCAAGTTCCTGTACTCTTACCAGCTTGCTTTATTTATTTTCCCCTATTTATCCCTAATTTAACCCCCAATTCTTCAACGGAATAATCCCAAAATATAATTTAGTTCCTGATATCAATATGATATATACGTATACCAAATTTCAAGTGAATATCTCTATTTTTCTTATCAACACCTTAAATAATGGAGTGGAGGAGTGGGGGTAGGATGGAAAATATTATAAAAAAATTCACAGATTTTGCAATTCTTGCAACTATCGGGACATTGGAAATGATAACACTATACATAAAACATAAACAGCTACGTTCCATTCTCGATTGCAACATCGCTTTATTTCGACATTAAATGAAAACTGGTAACTTGACCCCCTGTGATATATGCAACCCATATTACATTTGCGTATATCAGCCGTATATACGACAGTCTCACTCGACCGCGACACCGCTGTCTTTTAACCTTGAACGAAAACTGATAACTCGACCCCTATATACGAACATAAACATTTCCAATGTTAAAATTTGAGGCCCTGGCTTCCAGTACATACACCAAATTGCAAGTTTCTGTACTCTTACCAGCTTGCTTTAATTATTTCCCCCTATTTACCCCCCAACTCTTCACTGGATGTTCAAAAAACAGTCCAATTGTTATTTATGTGTACAAAATTTCAAGTCAGTATCTTAAACCGTTCCGGAGAAAACGTGCGGACAAAAAAAAGTTACAGACAGACAGACAGACAGAAACATTTTTTTCGCTCAAGTTTAAAATCTCGACGTTCCATGATATTCTAAACCTACTTCAAGAAAAAAAAAATTATTTTTTACTATACTTCCAATCCACTACGTGGATATGGAAGAAATTAAACGTATTTTTAACAGAGCACAATATCGATAAGAGATCATGAGGTCCATTTAACTGAACGGCAATGAAATTTTCTTTCATGATTTTAAGTGATTAATTTTTTTAAAACAGTTCAATTATTTTCAAAAATGTCTTAATAACAAAATTTTTACGTTTCCTCTTTGTGCAAAACTCCAAAGTCAAGTTTTCAAAGATAAAACTAAGGAAACGACCAACTGACTTTTCTCTAAAGTGGTTAGCAGTTGTCCCCAAACATTAAAATCGACGTTATGGGATTCATTAGTTGAGTATTATTTCTAATAATAAGTATAGGTCAACTACATCAAATTGAACTTTATATAAATATATAAAGTATCTGTTGGCATCGATTGCTTCCTACGCCAATGTACGGCATATAAGTGATATACGCCATACGAATCCTTACATCGAACTAACCCGTAGTCGTACCGACACCAATTATACCTTTTATATTACAAACCGAACGAAATAAATCAACAAGAAAACACAACATAACTGGATGAAGGAACACTCTGAAGGGTCACCATAGAAAGAAAAGAAACAATCGAATCGTCTTCACGACAAACGGCAGCTGTGCCTTCTTTTCGATCAACTGTTTTCGAAGCGCCAATACGAATCCACGTAAGAAAAGGTGGCCAGGGCGATTTTCTTTTGTTCGGGACCGTGTGCCGGCTGCTCACGAGCAGCTGGCCTGCCAGGTGTGCTAGTTAACATGTGTCGGGTTCCTGTAACCCCATCCTATATTATAACCTCACTCCTATACTCATGAGCCCGTATAAATGCATGCCGCTGAGATGATGATGGTGGATTCATTATTAGTTTACTTAATTTTGTTATCTGTAGATAGTATGCTACTTGTTGCTCTTGATGTGTGTACAAGTCACCTCTTTGACGTTGCTTACACAGGGCACACAAGGCGAAACAAGCCAATTTGAAATGAATAGAAATGTTGAGACGAGTTTAAATACATTGGAGAGAAAAAACATATTAAATAGTGATATTGTTGAGAATTATTGCATTCGATTGGTACATTTCTAAAACCGGTAATACTGGTCGTAGAGAAAATTTTCATATCACTATGTTCGTGATCGAATTCTGAACAACTTTTAAAATGTCCGTCCGTCCGTCTGTCTGTCCGGACGTTCCTTGTCAGCACGAAAACTTAAGAACGAAAAGTTCAATTCTATTGATATTTGGACAGTAAGTTAAAGATACCTAGAAGAATCTTATTGCTTTTGAACAAAATCGAACCACAAATAAAAAAGTTACTAATTTTTTAAATTAAAAAAATATGTATGTTTTGTAATTAAACAAAAAATGTCCAAAACTAATATTATTTGAAAGAGACCTGCGAAGAGTATCCTATAGAATGTGCAACAATTATATAAGTAAATTGGCGAAAAGAATAATGGTTAGCTTGCTTTTTAATGATTTCGTTAGAGCCTGTCTAATAAACGTATCCGCAGATACCGGATATACAGAATTATATAATCTAATAAAATTAATTAATGAAAAAATTATATTAAAAGAATATTAAAAAAAAGCTTTTATTTAAAAAGATGTGCTAAGAGGTACAAAACATATTTTTTTAAATTCATACATCCGGAAACTAAAAGCTTTTGGGGCGGTCAAATGAGCAAAGTAACTGTGCGATAGTGTTATGTGACCAACTACAAAGCTTTTGGTTTCCAGATGTATTAATTTAAAAAAACATATTTTACTTTTTACTACATTTATTAAAGAAATCAGTCACTAAAACTAAAATATGGTGTTCCCCAAGGATCCGTCCTAGGGCCTATACGTTGGCCCATTTAAATTAATGGCTTGCCTAAGACACTTAGAAATAATATCCTAGCCTTACTGTTTGCTGATGACACTAGCTTAACTATCTCCAACAGTGATATTACGAATTTACTAAATTATATATATTATTAATACCTAACAATGGACCAGAGGCCCAAAACTGGTTTGTTTCAAATAATTTATCTCTAAGTGCATCCAAGACAGAGATCATGGAATTTAGTTTGAGCATCCTACGAGAAACAACCCAGATTCCATAAAATATCTTGTGGTCAATTTAGACCCTAAATTATCTTGGGAAATCACACCGCTTATGTCTGTAATAAAATCTCGAAATACTCTTATCTGCTTCGAAATCTTGTTGGGAAAGTATCTCGAGGTACCCTAACAACTGCATATCACACCATCATATACTTCACAATATGATATGCCATTGGGGCATGCTACAACATCCACAAACGTGTTTTCTTCCCAGCGAAAATAATACGTATAATTTCGGGTCTAAAATTTAGAGATGATGGTTAACAACGGTTTATTATATTAAAAATAATGGCAGTACCATGTACATAAATATATTTCAGTGACTCATATACGTAAATAGAATCGTTTTTTCCCTAGAAGTCAAATCCATTCCTGAAAAATAATTTAAATAGTAATTTCTTACGTCTAACTAGAGCCAGAAATGGCACTGGCTACTTTCAATACTATATGTTACCACCCGATGTAAGATCTCTTAAAATAAAAAAGTTCAAGATGAAAGTAAAGCAATATTTACTTGATAGAGCTTTTTGCAATATACGAGAATTCACAGATTTTCATCATCACTTCTAGATAACGTACTTTGTATGTACTGATGCATTATTTTCGAAATTTTCTCTCTTAGTTTTCTCTATATATGAATTTGTGAAATAATACTTCTAACGTTTATTTCTCCATTATTATTTATTTAAGTTTGTACAAATTGTAGTAATCCTTTTGTCTACCTATTTTACACTCAAATGTTATTTTATTCTACATATTACCTTATTAATGTCTACTTAAATTTATCCGCACTATACAGGGTGTTTCACTTAAAAGTCCCCAGGCCATTATCTCTAAAACTAATAAAGATATTTTATTTTTGTAAATGGCTGATGATTGATACCAAAGAAAGGTTTAAATAACGGTGATTAGAATTTTTCCTCAACAGCACACAGAGATGGCGCTGCGATGCAAAACTATTTTTTGATGGCTGGAACCTTGAAACATAAATCATGTGATTAAACAATAATTTGTGAATAATTTTGATGGTATAGAGAATTTACAAAAATCAAGCCGTTTTGGAGTTACATGAGTTTCTTTCATTAATGCCAGTACACGTGAATTTTGATAAATCCCTATAATTTATTTATCATTTATTATAGAATGTTGGTTACCAAACACTTTTTTTCAAGATAAGGAAAGTGATATAATACACTATCATAAAATTATGTTTACCACTTCCGGCCAAACCGGAACTAACATGATGAACCAATATCCATATGTTCCTACATATTACTTTTTTTTTTCTAATAACGCTTCTAATAAAACGGCTCCCAAAACTTAAAGTAAGTAAGACAACAAAGAAAATACACACTAATTTAGAATGGGCTAAATTTATATTAACAATTCAGTAAAGAACGTAAACAAAAGTTTTATAAACAAACATTTAAAAACTATCGAAATATTATTAAAAATGAAATTAAACTAATTTCTTTCTTATTAGTAGGTACTTATTATATTAAATGTTCAAAATTTCTCCCTTCTTCATGAATACACATATTGTACCGTTTCAGTAACTCTTCATTGCAAACTTTTTGTAACGTATGTCTATTTATAGCAGCAACACTTGCATATATTTTATTATACAAATCGGCCATATCCTCAATGGGTTCAATGTACACTACACTTTTTAAATACCCCAAAGGTAAAAATCTAATGGAGTCAAGTCAGGTGATCGTGCTGGCCATCTGACTACTCCATTAGTACCAATCCATCTCTGAGGGTACATTTCATTAAGACAATCATTGACTAGTACTGAGTTATGGGGTGGTTCACCATCTTGGTGAAACCAAATATTCTCCTGGTTATGAGGGATAGTCTCTAATAATCCTGGCAATACATTTCTCAAAAATATCTCATATTTTCTTCCATTTAAAGTCCCATGGAATAGATATGGTCCAATAATATATGAATTTAATATTCCACGCCACACGTTAACTCCAAAAGTTACCTGATTTCGGGTCATTCTCATCCATCTAGGATTATTTTGTGACCAGTATTGGCAGTTATGCTTACTCACAACTCCGTTGTTGTGAAAACGGCTTTCATCGCTCCAGAGCACATTTTTTAAAAAATTTGGGCATTCTTCAGAAGGAACTGAAAATTCAGCTAGAAAATGTAATCTTCGTTCATAAACACCAGGCCTTAAATGATGGATCAATTTTAATTTGTATGGATGGTATTTATTTGATTTTAATATTCTATGGCACGAAGATATCGACAGATTAGTTTCCGATGCCAATTTCCGGAGAGAACATTGAGGATTGTTGACAACACTATTTAACACCAAGGTTGTATTTTCATCGTTTCTAACTGGCCTATTTCTGTTACGAATAGTTTTCTTAAAACTACCCCAGTTTCTTAAATTTTTAAACAGCATGATAAATGTTTTTTTATCGGGTGTAGGTCTATTTGGAAATCGTAAACAAAACAATCGTTTTGCTTGTCGGGAATTTCTTTTGCATTCACCGTATATTAAAATCATATTTAACTTATTGGTGTATCTAACCATTTTTTAAATTTATTTATTTTTATTGCCTTATTTGGATTAATTTGCTTTGAATTGTTTCTAAGTACACTATTTCTGTTTGAAACTATGATTGAAATGCACCAACTATAAACTTTGTTTAATAACTGTCAAACTTAAAATTAAATCAAAGCCTACTAATATCTCTTAAGTAGATTTTTCATTACCATTCTAAATTAGTGTGTATTTTCTTTGTTGTCTTACTTACTTTAAGTTTTGGGAGCTGTTTTATTAGAAGCGTTATTAGAAAAAAAATGTAATATGTAGGAACATATGGATATTGGTTCATCATGTTAGTTCCGGTTTGGCCGGAAGTGGTAAACATAATTTTATGATAGTGTATTATATCACTTTCCTTATCTTGAAAAAAAGTGTTTGGTAACCAATATTCTATAATAAATAATAAATAAATTATAGGGATTTATCAAAATTCACGTGTACTGGCATTAATGAAAGAAACTCATGTAACTTCAAAACGGCTTGTTTTTTGTAAATTCTCTATACCATCAAAATTATTCACAAATTATTGTTTAATCACATGACTTATGTTTCAAGGTTCCAGCCATCAAAAAATAGTTTTGCATCGCAGCGCCATCTCTGTGTGCTGTTGCGGAAAAATTCTAATCGCCGTTATTTAAACCATTCTTTGGTATCAATCATCTGCCATTTACAAAAATAAAATATCTTTATTAATTTTAGAGATAATGGCCTGGGGACTTTTAACTGAAACACCCTGTATATCTTTGTTTTTAATTATTGACTTTAATTGTAGGGTTTAGTTTTTTATATTTCATGATTCATTTACCTCACATTATTAACCTATTTTATTCAACCTTAACTTCTCTTGACTTGTGTAAGCACTTTTGTGAATAGTGACTCTAATAAACTATCTGTTTATCTAAACGAAAGTATTTTTTTAAATATTTTTTATACAGAATAACCACATAGTTTATCGCATTTTACTCATCAAACCCTTTTATTTGATACTCACATCAAGGGGCTTGTGAAAAAAAAACGCAATCCGCCATTTTGTGACGTCCACCATATTCGATTTAGAAGGATATTATTTATACTATATTACTTTGTCTCTAGCTTAATTAGAAATAGTCGAAATTTTCATTTAATTTCACCTAAACATTCATTAGTGGAGTAAATAATAAGCAAAATTGTGTCATCTTTTTTCATGAGCTTAGAACAAGATCAGACCCAATGGATATTATCAACAACATCATTACACACATAGAAACGCAAAATATGACATTTTTTAGTGGTAGCCATACTTTTTATTTATAAAAAACCATAAAATTCTTACTTTGTTAAAAGTCATGTCTTTTTACATATCTACTCGCATATCTCAAAAACGAAATAAGTTATTGCCCTAATTTTTTGTTTGTTTTTTTAAAGAACATACTTAAGCGCTACTTTTGAACTATAGTGCTATTGCTAACTTTTTTTGTTAGTATGCTAAAAACGCCCACGACCTAGGAAGTTTAGAAACTACGCAGGCCAAATTTCACTAATCGAGAAACTTTGTAACATGCTGCGAAAAGAATATAGCCAAAAGACCAAAAAAGTTTTTAGGAAAAAATCCTTGAATATTCTCAACAGTTTATATGATATAAATTTTTTAGATTAGAGATCAATGTCTAAGTTTACGCGCACGGTGCCATAATTATTAGTGGGTCATCGTTCGGCACCTTTATTTTGACTATGATGATTGCTTAGTTTTAGAAGCGTTGATCTGCAATGCTTAGGTATCTGAGAAGCATAAAAAGAAGTAAAAATAACAAGAATCTGGATCTGATACATCACCTAAACTTAAACTATAACTGCATGATTTGCATTTACATTATTTTAAACATTATAAACCCTATTTCAACACATTTACTACTATTCCAATTTTTGTCTGAACATTTTATAGATAAAGGCTTTCTCAGGTCTGTTGGCACTGGGTCTTTAATAGTTAACTGTGGTATCCAAACATCATCTTTTAATATCCGCCCCAAACTTTGCTGGATTTTTTTATGCAGGTTCCGGTAGATAACTGGAATACCAACATCTTAATTGATAAATGCACCAAAAAGAAAATATTAATAACCTTTTTAAAGTGCTAAAATGCGAAATATACCTTTTTAGGTGTAGCCTAAAATCTTCCACTGTCGGCGGAATTAAGTTCACAAGCAGGTTTGTTTGAGGTCGTTGTTAAAGGAAATTTTAATTCGTTTAAGTTTTTAATGCTTTTATCCTTATATTTATACAGCAAAAAAATATATTTTCTGGTAAGTTCCATAGCTTCATCTTCTGATCGGGAGAGATACACAATATTTTTGTCACGCATCAAAAGCGTTTTTTAATCTATTTTATAAAATGCGTTCGTATCACAATCACTTAAGCAATGGATGGCCAATAGGTTTTGCTTATTAGAGGGCCGAGTTTTTTAACTATATTGTGGATGGCAACGAAGCGTCTATTTTTGCTGTGTTCCAACTCCGTAAACAAAACACCTTTTTCACACAACTTTTCGCGTACCAATCACTTTAAAATCAACAAAATTTGAGTCACCACGTTTGCATCTCTCTACATTCTTAGATGATTGAGTAGTGTATGTATCAAAAACCACTATACTACACTTTCTTCCATTTCTTAAAATTTTTGTTAATATCAGATGTCCCAAATCGTTAAAAGTTGAAATGTAGATGAATTCAACTCTTGAGTTAGTACCATGCCATCAATAATATTTGAATTTACTGGTGGGCAGACTAATAGAGGGCTAATAAATGACTACCTTTTTTGAAAGTTCAGACTTTGTTGTTTTGCGCATTGAAGCATCTTCGTGAAACAAAGAAGCGGGTATAGATTTTCGTATGCCAAAATGTTTGAAAAATCGATTTCTTGGTTCATTTTAAATATTTTAAAACAATGAAAACACGCACAATTCGCAATAAAATTGTGACAGTATACGTACAGTCGTACAAGTGCTACGTAATAGTATATTCTGTAACAAGTTATGGAATGGCCCATATTCCACACGAGCGAAAAGTTTGTAGGCCGAGCCGAAGGCGAGGACTACGGTTCGCGAGTGTGAAATATGCCATTCCAAACGTGTTGTAGACTATACTTTCTCTAACAAGATTTTAGAAATTATACAAAAAAACTTTTCAAAACGTCAAATACGAAGCTACCTTTTGTTCGACGTAACCATAGCAACCGAACCACTAACAGCTTCTGATTCGTCGAAAGCAGTGCGGTATTGTACCATAACAGTATGTTGGAATGATACCTGTTCCGACACAATTTTTAGTTCTGGAATTTGTAATTTCTGAAATGGTGTTAGAGAAAGACTATTTCGTTCAAGCATATTATATCGCGTCATTCGATATGATCACCGGCCGCGCCGTGTTGGCAAACAAACTGAATTTTTAAATTGCGAGCGCTATAAAAAATCATATCGCCTAAACTACAAAAGTCACAATAACGATCATGCTATCAAAAACTTTTTTGATTCTAGACTACATTTTATTCACAGCATGTTATATAAAATATCCAAAAACAAAAAAGTTTCTCGATTGTTGAAAATTCACCTGCTCAATTCCTAAACTTCCAAAGTTATCTAAGTTTTGAGTAAATGTAGAACAAAAAATACCAACCCTATTATGTTTAAAAGAGCTCCGAAGTGTGGGTTTTAAAACAAAAAAAATCATGTCGATAGCTCAATTAGTTAACTAGATATTAGAGTAGATATATAATAAAGCAAGATTTTTTAAAAAGGTAAGTTTTCACACTTTTTTGAAAACAGAAAAAGGTCGTATCTTGTGATTTCTAATGAACAATGACCTATCTAATAAAATGAGACATGTCTCAGTTTGTTCTAAGGTAAAAAAAAATAAATCGAGAAAGAAGCGTCTTTTGCCTTGTTTTTTACTCCACTACATACGAACAAACTATCATACAAGCAGGTAATGTTAAAGAAAGAAATTATAACTCTGTGATAAAAGTTGAAAATTGGACCCCCAAAGCCAATAATTTTATTATCCAAAAATGGACTAGCACATCTTATTCATCATGAAGAACCAAGTAAATGCCCTATTTTTACCTTTTACCATTCTTCTTTCTAATAATAGAAAAGTGCAGTTCATTTGTATCCTTTTACGGGTCTGTAACTCTTGGAGGGCAGATTTCGCGTCACATGTTTAAGAATAAGAACTTTTTGACTTGATGATGAATACTATGCGGTGTGTTAGAAACAGTAATAGTTTGAATCTTATTGTGGAAAAACCCTGTATACATAAGCAGTTTTTTTTATTTTAAATCATTCTGTATTAGTCTTCTTTTTTGGGACGATTATTAAAAATATTTAACCATCAGTTATGAGATATCAGCAGTGTAATAAATGTAGGCAATGAACTTGTACTGGTGCGTCATATCCGGTTTAAATTCGATGGGAGATCACAATTTAGATATTTATACACCTTTTACAACCACTAATGAAGTTTATGTACATACAGGTGTTATTTTCGTGGCATGCTTTCGACATTTCGGTTCTTGTCAAGGTACTTTCTCAAAGTACATTTAAGAACAGCACAAATAACGGTGGATATAGAATATACAGCCATACTAGCCGATATATTCGAAATTCTTCAAACTTATGAATGCTAATAGACCGAGCTCCCATCACAAAAAAGGTACCCAGCCGAACACCACGAAGTTAAAAGGTGAAAATGGTTCCAAGATGTGTAAAAATCATGATACGCTCGCCAGACTAGTAAAAATGTGTTAAATGTTATTTTTTATGAATTTTTGAATTTAATTTAAAAAAAATGATTCCCCTTTTCAAAACACCTACTTGAAATTTTCGCAATTTGTGGTAAATAATGAACCATTTTTGAAAAAATTTGCCTGACAATTTTTGTTAGTTAACTTCTAACAGATCTTCTGTTACAAATTATTTTTTTTATGGAAGTGCACTTCATAACACCTCTTTGATTTATGTTTTGAAATGAAGTTTAAGATCTATTAGAACTTGTCTGCTGACAATTTTTGTTAATTCATTTGTCAGACTTAGTTTTGAATGCGCAGCATCAATGCATCAAGATCAATCACTGGCATCTCATAACACCTCCTTAAAGAAAACAACCTCTCCTCTATGTATGAAAATTTGTCTGCCATTGAAAACATGTTGTTCACCACGTCAGACTTAATTTTTAAGCGCCGTGACAACGTAGTGGATTGGAAGTATATTAATCGTAAAAAAAAAAAATCATTTTTTTTTTCTTGAAATAGGTTTAGAATGGCATGGAACGTCGAGATTTTAAATTTGAGCGAAAAAAAAATCTGTCTGTCTTTCGGTCCGTCCGTCTTTGTGCCTGTCGGCCTGTCTGTCTGTCGGCCTGTCTGTTTGTCTATCTGTAACTTTTTTTGTCCGCACGTTTTCTTCGAAAGGGTTTAAGATATTGACTTGAAATTTTCTACACATGTATATTATAACGGGATCGGGAACTGGATAATTTTTTTAACATATCCGGTGAAGGGTTGGGGGATAAATAGGGGGAAATAAGTAAAGCAAGCTGGTAAGAGAGATGCTTGAAATTCGATGTGTGTACTAGAAGCCAAGGCCTCAGAACTTTTTATAACATTTTACATCACGACACCACCACCCTACTCCATTATTAAAGGGGTTGATAAAATAAAATTGGGATTTTCACTTGAAATTTAATACACGTATGTATTATAACGATAAATACGATAAAATTGAATTAAGATTTTCATTTGAAATTTTGTACACGTATGTGTTATAACGACATCTAAAACTAGATTATATCTTGACATGATTCAGTTGAATGGGTGAGGGTAAGTAGAAGTAAATAGGGAAAAATAAGTAAAGCAAGCTGGTAAGAGTACAGAAACTTGGGATTTGGTGTATATACTAGAAACCAAGGCATCAAATCTTTCTAATATTTTTCAACCCCCAACCCCACTACCTCCACTCCATTATTAAAGGGATTGATTACATAAAATTGAGATATTCACTTGAAAGTTAATACACTTATATATTGCAACGACATCTGATTGAGACGATTCCGTTGAGGGGGAGGGAGGTGGTAGGTTGTGAATAGCGCAAAATAAGTAGAACAAGCTAGAACCTTCATTTTTTTACTTTCATATCCCACAGTGGATTGGAAGTATAGTAATAGTGTAAAAAATTGAACATTTTTTTCCCGAAATAGGCTTAGAATGCCATGAAACGTCGGGATTTTAAGTTTGAGCGAAAAAATTTTCTGTCTGTCTGTAACTTTTTCTTGTCTGCACGTTTTCTCCGGAACGGTTTAAGGTATTGACTTAAAACATTGTACACGTATATATCATAACGAAATCTGGAACTCTATTGTCTTTTGAACATATCCGGTGAAGGGTTGGGGGGTAAATAGGGGTAAATATCGTAAAATAAGTAAAGCAAGTTGGTAAGAGTACATAAACTTCTTTGTATGTACGTACTACTAGAAGCCGTGGCCTCAATTCTTTTTATATTTTCCACCCCCCAACCACCCCCCAATCCAAGAAATTTGGTATACGTATATATTAGAACGACATGTGGAATCAGATTAATCAGTTAAAGGGTTGAGGGTTAAATAGGAGTAAATAAGGGAAAATAAGTAAAGCAAGCTGTTAAGAGTACAGAAACTTAAAATTCTGTGTATGTACCAGAAGGCTCAGATTTTATTTATAATATTTTTCAACCTCCCACCACCCCTACTCCATTATTAAATCGGTTGATAAAATAAAATTGAGATATTGACTTGAAATTTGGTACACAAAGTCGACTTTGCAACCCACGATATCTGGAAAACTGTGCATGTACCGTCCTTGTGCCCATGAGAAATTTTGATCAGGAGGTCGAGAGGAACAACACATGTCGATTCCAGTGAATTTCACTGGGGGTCACTTCCTATAAAGGAAATGAGCGCCCCGCTTTGCACCCCCCATATCTAGAAAACTGTCTATTTTTCAAACTTGTGCCCCTGAGAATTTTTATCAGGTCAAGAGGAATAACATATGTCGATTCCAGCGAATTTTACTGGAGCGGGGGCCACTTCCCACAAGAAATGAGCATCCCCCTTTACACCCCCGATATCTGGAAAACCGTCCAATTTCCGACCTTGAGCCCATAGAGACTTTTGATCAACATCGATATTTGGATAATATCCCCGAGTATCAAACACTTTAACCGGGGGCCAATTTCCATATGTTCCGTGCGGGGTCCTTTGCTGTAGTGTAAATTGTATTTTATTTTTTAACATATTCAGTTATTGGCTGGTTGTCTATTGTTACCGGGGATTTATTGAAAACAATTTTTGAGTTCCAGCCAAACCTGTAGAAATGTACAAGGTGTTGTATTAAAACTAACAAAGTTCCGTGAAAACCGTAATTAATACTGAGTGATCGTGCGGACTAAAAAATATCACTTCATAAATAGAAATTCACGGGTCCAGCGTTTTTGCAGAAACAATAAATTTTATTGAACTTACTATATAACAAGAAATTTCATGAAATAAATGAATATTTATTACACGTCGACGCATTTTTATTCTCGGAGTTCAAATATACCGTTTATCCAATTACTTACTTATTAATATTAATATTAATAATTACATAAATAAATTGACAATCGGCGTTAAGTCAGATAAAAGCGGTATGACCGATATCAGTGAATATACGTTGAGTTAACAAGGATTTATCAATTGTTAACACAGAGATCCATGTTTGTAAAACTAGTTTTAGATAAACTTGATGAAAATTTATTAACAACGTACGAAAAAGATCGTCGATTAAGTCATTTACAGTCTTGCTGTTTGTTTTATGAGCTGTTGAAAAAGTGGTACTGTCAGTGAATTTAGTACTCTACTCATCGCTTTAAGTAATGCCTAATCTTTTTAATCCAAGACTGTTATATAATTACACACACATTACACATTGGGAAAGAGCGATGAGTATGTGTCTATAAGGATGTTGGAGGCCTTGTTTCATTTGCATTGATACCATTCGCAAGATCATAACAATATGTAGATTGACCATTAGGGTATTTTGTGAAATTATTTACGATGCAGTACTTATTTACAACGTCTCGACAGAACCTTGTGATTCACGTATTGTTCCAATTGTTCTCCCGTTGATGTTTGGCACGGCCGACAGTAACACGTCTCCCGTGTCTGTTAGGCCACTTTTAAGACTTATAATAATCAGAATGAAGAACAACTTTTTAATGCTGACATAACTTGTATTCTTGAACTTTTCGGCGTAAAGAGAGCTAATGATTTAAATGAATTAAGATTCAAATTCTAAAAATAAATGTGCATTATTTTGTTAGCAAGTGACGATTAGTGGATTGTGTGAATCAGAAAAAAACCCGACTATTGTCTGATGCAACCAAAGTAGTTCTCCCCCTCCCTCCCGATGCTGAACACCGTGGTGGTGGCAGAATTTCTCGTTGGAACGACCCACTCCCGCAAATGGCCAAAAACTACCATCTGCCAGAAGCGGCAGATGAAGTCTGTGATGTTGATGGGTGTGATGTCCATTTTGAAGAATATCAACCATGTAATTTTACTTGTAAGTAACCTGGGTTAGATTATATATAGTCATAATGTTAAATAATGTAAGAAAAGTCAGTCAACAATGCAACAATATATGCAGTAATTGTATGTGTCAATAAAAATATTTTATATAATATATTAAATATACATATTAAAACAAAAAATATGAAAAAAAAATATAAAAATATATAAATATTACCTCTATAGTAAATGAAGATAACTACTTTGTTGACGAGATCGAGGTGACATATTTTTTCCTGTGTAGCATCCTCAAAAACGAGGTGGGGGGCGGGAGCCTAGCCCGGTGGTATGCCGAGTACGCACTCTCACCTCTTTGGAGGGTTGTTATTGGCCAATTTCTTCCCGGGATGAATCACTCCGGGAAGGGATTCCACCATCACCACGGTGTTCAGCATCCTCAAAAACGAGGGTTCATCAAGTAAGAGAGTCCCTCAAACAATTAAAATACGCGTTAACTACCATTTCTGGGTGGTATTTGGCCGTTTGCGTGGGTGGGTCACCCCAACGAGAAATTCTGCCACCATCACGGTGTTCAACTTCTTCGAAGACGGGAGTAGGAGAACTAATCTGGTTGCATCAGACAATAGTCGGGTTTTTGTCCGACTCACACAATCCACTAGATAGAGTCGGGTCTACTTTAAAATGACCGATGTATGAATTAATATTGCGCTTATGTTTTCACTATCTCTTGCACAAAAACTTAAAGCAATAGCCTAAAGATATTGTCAATGTATGTTTACCAAGACTCTTTCCCACTTCTTTTGAGACGGAAATATGAAATGTACACTGATGAGTGAGAAACATAGTCATAAGCTCAACGATTCTCATACAATTTTCTATTACCGACATATTACAAGTTTTAGAATACAACGAAGATAGGATCGCGTAGCTCAATCGGTAAGATACTCGAGTAGCAATAAATGTAAATAGGGTGGTTGCGAATTCGATCCTCACTTCTACTGTTTTTTTTTTAAGTTAATCATTTTCCTTCCAAATTTTTTATTTTATTAAACCGCGCCGCGAATTTTGTTAAAACTTTATTTTCCCCAAAAACATGTTTTTTATTACTACTAGCGTGCATTTATCTCTAATAAAATCGACTTTCTCACGTTACGTATTAATACACGAATGGGTAAACAGGCATCGAGTAGATAAATTATTCAAATGTAGTGTTGTATTGTTTATGAAAACGTGTCGTAAATTGTTCAAGTGTACTCTTCAAGTGTAGTGTTCAAGTGTTTTAGTGTTTATGAAAACTGTATTGGGGTTAGTTTCTTTTTTTAGATGCAAATATATTTATTCAACTAAAATACATCAAGTTTTTGTCGAAACTAATCAAATGTTTGTGAAACAGACACAAGAATCTATGATTTTTCATATAGTAATAATTAATGGTAGGGAAAATTTTGAACTTTTTTATTTTCCTCATGTCTAATTCAAAATTGATATATGGGGTCTTTGTTGTATTTTATGGACTTTTTCTTAATAAAATTTTTCGATATCTTAACAATTTGACCCATATTTCAGTACCACCGTCAACTATTATTTACAGTCCTGCCATACCGGTGATCACATGACATGTGTGAAAATGTATTTTTGTTGTAGGACATGCATAAACGAACCCCCAGTAGAGTTTTCTAGAAATGTCAATAATACAATTTTTTCCCATATGTAGCCAACGTTATGTCGGACACTGTATAATCAGACTTCCACTAAAGTGACCAAGTTGCTGAATTAATAATCTTAATATTTTATGATAATATCTTTCCTATTTTTTTTATAATTATTTAACGACATCATTTCTGTTACAGGAGAGAACTGTTTGAGAAGTACTGGCATTTCTTATGCATCAAATAAAATCCTAGATTAGACGTCTTAGTGGCCATGACACAAGCCAGCTTAAACTGTACCCGACTCTAGAAACAGTGGCCTTTATTGCTCACCTGCATTTATTGCAGTGGAAACGACTACAACAACCGCTCACTAATAAACGACAAAAACTCTCCAATCACAAATTTAAATGACAAGTGAAACCAATTTGTTTCCTGTTTTAATCGTTTTTCGATTAATAATTTTTTTTCTATTATTGTGTTTAAATTCAACGAAAGTTTATATATTTCATACACATTTATTTCAGATGTGTAATTTCTAAGCCAAAAAATCCTCTAGATTTAAATTTTTTGTAAAAGATTTCCACATTTCTCCAAATATTTCTGTCAAAAACATCTTGGTTTTGGTATAAAATTCCTCATCAGAGACCTTAAAAAATCCCTAGACCCAGTTCTCTAGGGAAATATATTGTTACCTCTAATTCAATTTTGCTTGTGATAATGTAATCCAAAAGACACCTCTGATCACATTTGTATAAAAGATTTCAATGAGAATATAAACACTATAAAGAGGACCTGTCTATTTCACAAAAAAAATAGGAAAATTTCGAGAGAATTAGAAAAAAAAATTCTTTGATAATGTATTCGTTATGAGCGACCCCGGATACACCCCAACCATATTTTCCCTTCGAAAACCGGACATAACATATAAAAACTTTAAATTTTGCAAAATTTTTCCAGATGTTTTAAATTTCAAAAAATTATTTGTCCCATCACCTATGTTTCTGATTTTGAATAATGGAATATAACAAACATTCTAAAAGAAAATTCATGAAAATCGGATCTGTTTTTGAGTGTTTAGAAGATTTAAAGATTCTTCCGCTTCATTGATTCGACTAACTGCCTGGATATTATTATTTTTCTTCATCAAATAGTTTTTTAGTCATAGAGTCAACCTACAGATAACACCGGTGTATAAACAAACTATGTCGTATCTAACATTAGTATTTGAACCGATAATATGCTTGCAAATCGGTTTTAAGACTATGGTTGATTATAACTTGAAATTACCAAAAATATTTTTCGAAAAGCAAAATTTTATCTGAGGGTTGCACCATATTTATTTTGGTCAGCAGGACCGGAATATGTAATAATATACACGTTGTTTATTATTACACCTAATTTGAAAATAATCTATTCAAAAGTCACAAGAGTGTCCCTGGGGATTCGGCTACCCAATTTTTTAATGTTTGATATTTTGAACTGATCTAGAAGTATTTATTTTCGTCCACTTAGTTCTGATATCCTGTATACGTTCAGTAGTTGTTATCAAGTACAAAACCAGAGTACCTGGTACCCTTGCGTTAATTAATTCAAAGTATTCTTAAAATCAATGCGTATCATTGGAGACACTCTGTATACAGAGTCCGCTATTTAAAACTCCCCAGATTCGTAAATTCCTTATTTTTTTTTTAAGCTACGATCATGTTCGGCACATCAAATTGTAGATATTTTTAAGTCCTAAATATGCATACAGAGTGATTTAAAAAATAAATTGAAAAAATTATTACGAAATGAAATTGAATTACCTTGAATATTCCTTTTCCACCCTGTTCATGAACTGTGTTAATGTTTTCTTATAAAGGCTTTAATTAGCTTCAATTTATGTTATTTCGTCATATCCGATATTCTCTTTCGGTTTATAGAAAACAATTAAAAACTCTCTTGTTGACTCCAAACTGAATTCCCTTAAAATAAATTCGAAACGAATGTAAATAATAATTTTAAGCTTTATTTGTACAAGGCATATCATAAACAATATTTAAAGTAACAAAACAGCAACAACACATAAAAGGAAACAATTTTTTTTCTCTTTTGTTATGTCACCTGATGAACCCATTGCTAATAAGTGCCTGTTTTCATGTAATACAGATTTCTTACTAATAAAATTTGGTTGCTCTTCTAGAGGCTCTACAGACATTTAAATAAAAAAAATTATAATCATGATTCAGTTTTATTCATTTTATTTTATTCTTTCGACTTTTAAATTGTTACGATTTAATAAATCAACCATAGCTTTGTTATTGGTAATATTTCACATTTTCTAAGCTAGCCATGAAAGTTTTAATATGTCAAATTGAAATAAATCAGAGTGGTTATTTTCTGTTGAATGTTAATTCGCTCGTCAATCTACTAACAATTCGACTATGGAAAAACAAAGTTTTCATTGATTTATGGACAATATAAACGTAATGCTAGAAAAGCTTGAATAGTCTGTTCTCAACGCATTCCTGGTAGATGCTGTCCTGACCATAAAATCATTAGTTGATAATCTTAAAGGATATGGTTCTTTTATCAAACCAAAGAGAAACAGAAATAAACCGGTGAGGAACGATATGAATATAAATGAAGTTGTTGCTGCCACAAAACTCAATATCAGCAATTTGTGCTAGGACAAATATTTCCTCGACTTCGGTCAGAAGAATCTTCAAAGACAACATTTATGATGCTTATAAAATGATTTTAATACAACAACTTCGCCAGATTTTGAACGGCGACTTCATTTTGTAGCACGAATGTCCGTACTGAATGAAAGATACAATTTCCTTCATAAACTTCTTTGGAGCGATGAGGCGACATTCAATGAAAGAGGTAGTGTAATCAGGTGCAATATGCACTATTGGAATGATACCAATCCTAGATGGAGGCGAGAAAGACATTTTCAGGTAAAATATAAAGTCAATGTGTGGATAGGTATGCTTGGTGCAGATTAATAGAACCACATTTTTTTGAAAATAATTTAAATAGCGAAATTTACCTAGAATTTTTACGAAATGATTTACCTAATTAGTTAGAAGAAATTCTCCTGCAAGTTAGAAGAAGTATCTGGTTGCATTAAGATGGTGCTCCTCCACATAATACCTGTACTGTTTCTAATTATATCAATACGATTTTTAGAAACCCGTGGATAGGCAATATCGGACCTGTGCGATGGCCAGCTAGACCATCAGATTTAAGTCCGCTGGATTTGTTTTTGCGTGGTTACCTTAATGGATTTGTGTATAACACCCAACCTCGAACATTGACTATTTAAAAAATAGAATAAGAAGTGGATGTAATTCTGTTCGAGGGAGTACTTTATTACGTACAGTGAACGGTGAATTAAAACAAAGATTTAACTACTGCATTCACGTTAATGGGCAAAATTTTGAACAATATTTGTAAAAAACTTTTAATTCTCTCTGTACCTTATACAAATTTTTAAGAAAACATTAATGTTTTATTTCTAGTATTCTTGTTAACATAATTATGAATTATTATTATTTTTTTTTAAATAATTTTGCACAATATTTTTAATTTTTAATAAAAATAAGTCCAACAGCTTATAATTTTTTAAAAAGTGTCTATATTAAAATTTTCATAGCTAACTTAGAGAATGTGAAATATTACTAATAACAAAGCCATGGTTGATTTATTAAATCTGAACAACTTAAAAGTGGAAAGAATAAAATAAAATGAATAAAAGTAAGCAAGTTCACGAAACTGAATCAGGATTATAAATTTTTTTATTTAATTATCTGTAGAGCCGCTAGAAGATCAACCAAATTTTATTAGTAAGATTATTACATGAAAACGTGGGCTTACTAGCAATGGGTTCATCAAGTGAGATCACAAAAGAGAAAAAAAAAATGTTTTCCTTTATTTGTTGTTGCTGTTTTGTTACTGTAAATATTGTTTATGATATGCCTTTTACAAATAAACTTTAAAATTTTTATTTACATTCTTTTCAAAATTAATTTTAAGAGAATTCAGTTTGGAGTCAAAAAGAGAGATTTTAACTTTTTTCTCTAAAACGAAAGAGAATATCGAATATGACGTAATAAAATAAATTGAAGCTAATTAAATCCTTTATAAGAAAACATTAAAACAGTTCATGTACAGGGTGAGGGAAAATATATTCAAGGAAATTAAATTTCATTTCGTAATAATTCTTTCAATTTTTTTTAAATCGTATTTAATGGCCTTAAAAATATCTACAATTTTATGTGCCTAACATAGTCGAAGCTTGAAAAAGAAGGACGTTACGAGTCTGCGGAGTTTTAAGTGCGGACCCTGTATACAGGCAAAATAACGAAATACTTTAAGCTCCTCAACTTTCTATTCGAGGGAATCAATAGGTAACACATTTCGCTACACAGGGTTTACATTTCAACAGAATCAGAATAAAGGAACAAGATCCAGGTAGAATCCACCAATTTTAAAATACAATAGGTCGATGTTTACCAGAAACTCTCATCAGTTACCTACCAAATGTCGCTGGTATATAAAAATATTTTGTTAGCAGTTGGTATAGGAAACTAAACGTTGAGACACAATGGAAGATTTATTTAAGCTCTTGAAAAATGGAATAAGCCTAAAAAAATTAAATACGTATTGGTTGCCTTTTCTGAATAATAACAGTCGTTCTTTTTCTTGGGAAAGGGTTTTAATTAAAGTTTTTTTTTAAATAGAAAGCGCAAAAAATCTCTAACCAACTACAGATGTCTCCGAATTCTGAAAAATTTTCCAGAAAATTTTTGAAAATACGCATCCCCCTTGATAATAAAATTGTGTATATTAGAACAGGTTTTATTATTTTTAGGGAATCCATCTACTAATAAATTAGTTAAATGTAAGCTCCACGCATGTAACAAAATACGCCTCATAATATACAAGATGTTCCAAAATTTACGCATTCCCATTTAAGTGCTCATTCTATATGAAAAAAGAAAAACTTCCATGCGTCCGAAAATGTTTCCTAACGGAGCTACGACCCTCTGTGAATGGCGCCTAAATATAGATGTTTAACGCACTTCTATCCCCAAGTAACAATTTAAATTTTATCGTGATCTTCAGAACCTCGTGAAGTCTATTTAAAAAAACTTCTGTTAAAACTGCACATCTTTGACAAACACTATTAAACCTTTATAAAGTTTGTATAAAGCTAAGAGGGACCATTCTTAAAAGAGTTCTGAAGATCTTTTTTAAAAGTCATCTTAAAACCAATTAATTGGTTTTAATCTAAATAGCCTTTATATCGTTCTGAAGACCTTGATAAAACTTTCCATAAAACGAACAATATATCCTAAAAGCATACTTTTGGCCTTAAGGGACTATCTACAAACTATTTTTAAACTATTATGAAACCACTTCGTAAAGTCGTCATAAAACTAAAATGTTTTAGAACTGCGCTTAAAAATGCTATTTGCTCTGCTAATATGGTTATTTTTAATAAAAAGGTTTTATGTTTGCCATCATATTAAAACTAAGTTGGCAATGTTGACAATGTAATCGCATGTTGGTAATGAACATTATAATAAGCATTTGTTGTTGTTCAGTTTTCAGCTGGTTTCTCTATACTGGTTAAAAATATCATGATCGATGTTGGTACTCACCATGAGTGAAAATTTAGCTGCCCATTAAATTGTACTGATGATATCACAACTAGTAGGCTAAAAAATACAGAAGCCCTTCAAATATATTGAAAATTTTGGAAATTTTAAAAAATATTTTAAAATCAGTTTTCTTAAAAAAGCTTTATTTTTGTTCATCATCAACTTAAATCACACGTTAGTAGTAATAATAATGATTTTAGTCCTTATTACTCATAAATTGCTGCAAAAATTGCAAGAAAGCAATTGTTCACTTGAATAATTCCAACATGGCAGTTTTTGCTTACAAGATATCTTTGTAGAAAAATGGCGATTTTTTATTAAAACCTGTTGGTTGCCGGCAATACCACAATAAGAATATTTAATCCTAAGATTGTCACAATCCTCTCGTATCTAAGAGCATTTACTAGTAATTACAACCAATTTAAGTCCTCTTACAGAGTCCATTTGGTATTGTCTAATATCAGTTGATGTTGTCTAATACCATTTGATCTATATTAAGATTTGGATTTATTCACAACCACCATAAAACCTATTGCCCAAAAATATATAAATAAGAAGAAGATAACCTCTCACATTTATTTGGATATTTTAAACAGCAAATGTGTCAATGTGTGGTATGGCTCTAATTGGTTACAATAAGTCTTATGTTTCGTCTTATAATTGATGAATGGCAGGTGGCTTCAACTATCAGTTGTTGAGTGTTTGCCAGTGACGAATCATCATATTCTGTTTTACTAATCGAAATTGATGGTTTGTTATTTACTATTTTCAAGTAGTTACTTCTGGCTTTCCTTTTAAAGTAAACACTCCTTTTTATTTTCATTCACGTTAATGAAAAATGTGTCTCCATTTCTTGAGGTACTTCGCATATGCATACAACTTATGTAAGTAAGATCTATTTGTCCACCTGTCAAATTGTAACTTTTGCGGTTTTATGAAGGAATTAGTCCAGACTAAATGGTTCTTATGTTACATTTGGCATTATACAAGCCAATACAGCTTTATAGCCGTTTTATGATTAATATATTCAGGTACCCCTTTAAGACTCTTAGGCATACTGGTTTTATGAACGTTATCTCTGAGGTAAATTGGTTTTCTAGACCAAATGATGTTATCATGGTAGTGATGACCACCACCATAAAACCTTTACAAATGCCAATAGACGCGAATTAAAACAAATGCTAAATGGTATTGAAACTCACCCTCCAGGAGGTTGTTATAACTCTTAATAAAACTGCATAGGCTGAAAGAGTTGTTGGCCTGCTATACTACCGCTATAAAGTCATTTAGCAAACTTATTACATCCTCAATAAAGCTATTACAAAACTTATTTAAGTCCACATAACATTTAAATTGTTACTTGGGTTAGCCTGACCTAAACATTGTAAGCAAATCTTGTAACTGACTTTTCATCCATTTCAAGATGTCGCATTGACTAGAAACTTGGCAAGTGCATATAACAATACAATTTGCCTATTTTTAAATCCAAGATGACGGACAGTCTATTGTCATTTAATATCCGATTCTACTAGAAATCTGCGAATTCTTGTGGTCATAGATTACAAATATGTGAACAAAACTAAAGTTCAAAATGGCGGCGTCAGTCTGGATACATTTTATGATTTATCGTCTGACCTCTTTTTACGAAAAATTAGCACCACCCAAGCGTTTGTTACCAATTTTCCGCATACACTTAAAGTAAATTATTTATTTTTATGGGCAATGAACAGATTATTTACCTTTTCAGCCACCAGCTCCCTACCTGTTTGAAAAATACTTATTTCCTGTGTTATGAAAATAACTGTAACTCACACACTTGTCTATTTTTGTCAAATTTTGATTTTTATTAAATCTAACCGTATCTAGTAGAAAGTAAAAACCGCTGCCTAAGGAATCACTACTTCCACATCCAGATTCTTCATCCAAGTCACTTTAAAGGAAACATCTTGACTATATTTGCACTCTAGTATGTGGAAATTACTGGTCATAGAATTTTAATATTTGGCGCAGATGTCATAGAAAAGTTTGAGGAGTTGGTTTCTACCATATACGTGAAAAATGAAGTTTCTAGTTTACCCTTTTTCACTATTCACAACCTACCACTTCCCACCCCTTCAATGCAGTCATCTCAATCAGATGTCACTACAACACATACGTGTACTAACTTTCAAGTGTATATCTCAATTTGATGTTATCAATCCCATTAATAGTAAAGCGGAGGTGGTGGAGGTCGAAAAATATTAGAAAGAAATCTGAGGCCTTGGTTTCTATATATACACCGAATCCCAAATTTCTGTACTCTTACCAGCTTGATTTACTTATTGTCCCCTAGTCCTCCTATTAAACCCAACCCTTCTACGGAATCATCCCAAAATATAATCTGGTTCCAGATGTCGTTATAATACATAAGTCTACCAAATTACAAGTGAATATCTCAATTTTATTTTATCAACCCCTCTAATAATGTAGTAAGGGTAGTGGAGGGGTTGAAAAATATTATTAAAAAATCTGAGGCCTTAGCTTCTAGGACATACACCGAATTTCAAGTTGCAGTACTGTTACGAGCTTGCTTTACTTATTTTCCCTATTTACCTCCACTTACCCCCACTCCTTCAACGCAATCATGTCAAAATATAATCTAGTTTCAGATATAGTTACAATGCATAAATGTACCAAATTTCAAGTGAAAATTTAAATTTAATTTTATCAACTCCTATAATAAGGGAGTGGCGGTGGTGGGGGATGGAAAATACTAATAAAAAAACCTGAGACCTTGGCTTCTAGTACATACACCGAATTTCAAGTTTCTGTAGTCTTACCAGCTTACTTTACTTATTTTCCCCTATTTACCCCTATTTAACCCCCAACCCTTCAACGAAATCATCTCAAAATATAATCTAGTTCCAGATGTCGTTATAATACATACATGTACCAAATTTCAAATGAATATCTCAATTTTATTTCATCAACCCTTTTCATGTTGGAGTAGGGGTAGTGGGGGTTGAAAAATATTGTAAAAAAACCTGACGCTTTGGCTTCTAGTACATACACCGAATTTCAAGTTTCTGTAGTATTACCAGCTTGTTTTACTTATTTTCCCCTATTTACCTCTATTTAACACCCAACCCTTCAACGGAATCATCTCAAATTATAATCTAGTTCCAGATGTCGTTATAATACATACGTGCACCAAATTTCAACTGAATATCTCAATTTTATTTTATCACCCTTTTCATATTGGAGTAGGGGTGGTGGGGGTTGAAAAATATTATAAAAAAATCTGACGCTTTGGCTTCTAGTACCTACACCTTAATTTCCAGTTTCTGTACTCTTATCAACTTGTTTTACTTATATTCCCCTATTTACCCCAAATTAACCCCCAACCCTTCAACGGAATCATCTCAAAATATAATCTAATTCCAGACGTCATTATAATACATACGTGTATGAAATTTCAAATGAATATCTCAACTTTATTTTATCAACCCCATCAATGGGGTGGGGGGTTGAAAAATATTATGAAAAAATATGAGGCCATAACTTCTAGTACATACACCGAATTTCAAGTTTCTGTACTCTTACAAGCTTGCTTTACTTATGTTTCCCTATTTAACCCCTAACCCTTCACCGGATATCCTCAAAAAACAATCCAGTTCCAGATCTCATTATAATATATACGTGTACAAAATTTCAAGTCAATATCTTAAACGGTTCCGGAGAAAACGTGCGGACAAAAAAAAAGAGTTACAGACAGACAGGCAGACAGACAGACAGACAGACAGACAGAGAGACAGACAGGCAGACATTTTTTTTTTCGCTCAAATTTAAAATCTCAACGTTTCATGACATTCTAAACCTATTTCACGAATAAAAATTTTTGAAAATTTTTTTGCGATTACTGTACTTCCAATCCACTACGTGGATGTGGAAGTAAAATGAATAAACGTATTAAAATGTATTCTTATATTTTTCTCCAGAGTGGAAAATGTCGTATTGTCAATATAACCGTAATATTCACGCTTCAAACTATTACACTGTAAACTTTATAGACCATTACAACTTTTACAAGTTTCTGAAGAGCAGTTATTGTAGTCAAATATTGCCAAAGCCATAACTTTATAATTTTAATCTCTAAAAGTTAACAAGGGCCAATAAAGGGGCTGTAAAATATTTAGCCAAACTGTAATACATAAATCCCTGCTGGCTTTATCATTTTACACCCTCTGATAAATTTATGGACGTTTCATAGGAAATATTTATTTTAAAATGTAGGTATTTGCCTGATAGTTTATTGCTTCTTAGTAAAATAGGTCAGTTCAATATATAAATCTATGAGTTCTAATAATAGAGGGTAGTTGGGAAAAATATTCAACTTCTTAATCAGTAAATCGGATTAAATATTGATATTCAAATTCAACTGTATTCAAATGGTCAACGTATGATCAACTTTTGTAGGGTTTCGTGTTCTTATGAACTAAAAGGTTGACACCAAAAATAGCTCATTTCGAGGGCCTTAAATATGGACTCGAATTTGGTAATGAATGATTGATTATCATAAGACATGAATCCTTTGAAAGTTTCAAACATTTCAGACAAAAGTTGTACGGCTACCGAATGATGACCTTGATATTAGTAGTTTCTACTGAAAAAGTAGAATCACCCTCTACACGACCTTGATATGACCTCGTCAGTGTAATGTCAAGGTCACCATTAGGTGATCCTATAATACCCTATAATTTATGTTTGGAACATGTTTGCTATCAGTAATAACCAATCGTTCGCGTGGAAAGTATGTAATAGCCCACCATCAATTAGTGCTTAGTGGCAAGTTCAATCTCTTGTCTACCTCTCAAACAAACAAATAATAGAATATATGGAACCAACAGCCTACTATCGAAATATCAAGCTGGATTTCGAAAACTAAATTCGTGCGACACTGCTTTACAAACAACATTATCAAATTGGAAAAACGCCATATATGAGAAACAGGTCATTGTGGTGGTATTTCTAGATTTCCGCAGAGCTTTTAAAACAGCAGGTAGACAATTATTACTATTAAATTTAAAAAATTACGGATTTGGACATACAATTGTGAAATAGATGACCATTATTTAGAAAATAGAATACAAGTTACCAAATGTAAAAATGACTCATCCCTACCAAAAGAAACAATATTCGGTGTACCGCAAGAAACAGTTATGGGGCCCAACCGGTTTGTTTTGTACATAAATGACATTATGAAGTACGTTACTAAGTGCAGCATACAGCTACTGATTTTGGCAAAAACTAGAATTTCGCCTAGGTTAGCACTCCACCCTACTATATACTCCTCTCTTTGGTGGACGTGGTAAAAAAAAACGGAGAATTTGATGCTGGAAATTCACTAGGAGGATGTATTTCTTGGATAAACGAGCTGATGGATGATACGATAGATACATCCACATTTCGAAAGCAACACACCACACATAATAGACAACCTCCAAGTGCAAATACTAGGCTGTCCAGAAGGAGGATACTTCGATGTCACTCGAAGCTCATTAACGTCAATATGATCCGAAAGAAATATCATCAAATTCGGTCCAGCTGCTTTTTTTGTTTAAACAAAGAACTGTAAAAAAGTAGATTTTAGAATTTCTTGAAAAAGATTTAGCCGATATAATTTGTTTTAGTGGCAATCGATAGTTTGAAATATTCGATATTACTTCCATATCAACGTAATGGATTGGAAGTTAGCTCGGAAGTTAGTAATCGTAAAAACAAATTTCATTTTTTTTTATGTTGAAATATGTTTCGAATGTCATGCGATTTTAAATTTGGGCGAAAACAAAATTTCTGTCTTTCGGTCGGTCGAAAACAATGTCTACTTTACGAATCTGAGTGGTGCAATTTATAATTTTTATGTTTTATAGGTGATTCAGCTCTAAGAAGGCAAGATGGTTGTCAAAAAATTTTTGACGATGATAAAATGATAAAAAAATTTGTTTTAATTTTTGGGACTGCATCTTATTTTTTTAGTAAAAACAAACATGAAATGTCTCTTGAGATTTTTTAACCTTTTTCAGTAAAACGGTAAAAAATCTTCAATATTAAAATTTTGAAAATTTTTAACTTCAAGACAACGCATTTTATGAAAAAACGTTATAGAGTAAAATTGCTTGTATGATGTCAAAGAATAATTGCTAATTTTTTCAGATTTTTTTTGCCAATTTTAGGAAATTTTTATTTTTGGTGTTTTTCTTCCATCGCAATTATTGCTAGAATTTTTCAAAAATTGATAAAAGAATCCTGAACAAATTCACACTTATTCGCCTCTTACCAACAACTATTGTTCTATAAATTTTTTTCATAAAATGCATTCTCTTGAACTTAAAAATTCTCAAAATTTTAACAATGAAGATTTAGAAGGGTTAACTTTTTAGAAAGAATCTGAAGAGATATTTTTTGTTTGTTTTTACTCAAAAAATAAGATGCCGTCGCAGAAATGAAAAGAATTTTTTTTTTCATTTTATTCGAGGTCAAAATTTTTTTTTAAAGAACCTTTTTCCTTTTTAGGGCTGAATCATCCTTAAAACATAAAAGCTATAAATTGCGCCATCGAGATTCGTAAAGTAGACATTTTTTCCGATCTTTTCATGCCTTTGCAACAATATCTGTTAACCTTCAAATTTTGGACAAATTGGGGTCGAATTTTCCCAGAGAATGGTCAATATTTAAAAGTAAAAGATTTATTAGTTGTTGGCTTATAGTAATGAAACATATTCTTTATAGGATTTTGCAAACAGCGGAAAGAAAACCTATCTATGAGAATTAAAGGAAAAACTATATATAAAAATATTAATGAAATCTTTGCATTCTTTCGATAACCTTACTTCTGGTTATGCTAACAAGTAAAAATATTTATTTGCCATTCTCATTTTAACACTAGCATCCAACATAGTCCCCTACGGCTAGGCAGGCTAAACTAGTATCTACATGATCCCCTACGATATGTAAATTCAGTTAAAAATGAGAACAATGGCCTGAAATTAATTTGTTTACGTACCTTGTCTTTAAATTTTTTTTCATTCTGATGAGTTACATTTTCATAAAATCTCATTCAGTTTCTTGGAAATGCTTAGCCTTGAATAAGTATTTATATTTATATTTGACATTGACTGATAAAAAACAACAGATCTTCACCTATCTATTAGCTAACTAGTATTGGAGCCTATATACTCTATGCATGTTTAAAAGTAAAAGATTTATTATTTGTTTGCTTATAGTAATGAAACATATTCTTTATAGGATTTTGCAAACAGCGGAAAGAAAAACTATCTATTAGAACTAAAGGAAAAACTATATATAAAAATATTAATGAAATCTTTGCATTCTTTCGATAACCTTACTTCTGGTTAACCAGAACTATATATAAAAATATTAATGAAATCTTTGCATTCTTTCGATTTGCAGCCTTAGTGACATAAAACAAAATGTTCTAAATTAAATAACCAGTGAGTGTCTTTGTTTTTCTTAATTTGCTTTGAATCACATATGTGTATATATGTATATATAGTTTTTATATTTAAATATTTCCCATGTTATTTTTTTCTCTTTCTTCGTATCATTAGTTATTCATAGTTCGTACATTTAAGTAATTTTTTTCTTTATTTTACTTTCTTTCTATGTTGTTGTATATTATGTAATTAATGCTTTGTATGCCTTTATTCCTGTTCTGTAATTGGGTATCTTACCTGTTGAACAGTGTATGCAATAAATAAATAAATAAATAAATAAATAACCTTACTTTTGGTTAACCAGAAGTATATATAAAAATATTAATGAAAGCTTTGCATTCTTTCGATAACCTTACTTCTGGTTAACCAGAAGTAAGGTTATCGAAAGAATGCAAAGATTTCATTAATATTTTTATATATAGTTTTTCCTTTAGTTCTCATAGATGGTTAATATTCATTAAATAGGGATATATAAGGGAAAACAAGTAAAGCAAGCTGGCAAGAGTACAGAAACTTGAAATTCGGTGTATGTACTAGAAGCCAAGGCCTCTGATTTTTTTCATAATATTTTTCAACTCCCGCACTACCCCCACTCCATTATTAGGGGTTGATAAAATTAAATTGAGATAATCACTTAAAATTTGGTACACGTATATATTATCACGACACCTGGACCTAGATTATATTTTGAGATGACTCCTTTGAAGGGTTGAAGGTTAAATAGAGGTGAATAGGGGAAAATAAATAGAGCATGCTGGTAAGAGTACAGAAACTTGGGATTTGGTGTCTATGCTACTAGAAGCCAAGGCCTCAGATTTTTAATAACATGTATCAACCCCTCTACGACCCCCACTCTATTATTAAAGGGGCCAATCAAATAAAATTCTAACATTTACTTGAAATTTGTTACACGTATATATTATAACGATATCTGGAACTAGATAATATTGAAATAATTCCGTTGAAGGAGTGGAAGGTAAGATGAGGTAAATAGAAGAAATGAGTAAGGAAAGTTGGCAAGAGTACAGAAACTTGAGATTTGGCGTATATACTAGAAACCAGAAAATTGAAATATTCACTTGAAATTAAACGTATATATATTGTAATGATATCTGAATGAGATGATTCCGTGGAAGGGGGTGGGGGAGATTGTATTGAAGGAATTGAAGAAAATAAGTACAACAAATTAATGAGAGTCCACAGTCCACAAACTTCATTTTTTGGGCATATGCCAGAAAACAGCGCCTCAAGTTTTTTATGAAGTCTGCCTCAAATAGTATTAAAATTCTATGACCAATTGTCTCCGCCTACAAAAGTACAAATATAGCCAGGATATTTTTCTTTAACGAGACTTGGATGAACAAATCTGGATGTGGAAGTAGTGATTCCTTAGGCAGAGTTTTTCTTATAGAGCCTTTCCAGTATCATTTGGGCCATTACACCGCGAATATCTATATCAATAAAATGGCATAACATAAAATGCCTACTTTTCTGTGCTATTACTTATATTATTTATATTCCTATTATGCTGAGAAGTTGGTCGTGTGGGCCTCAAGAGCCGCACTCAGTTAAAAATGCCACCTTTGTAGAGTCCTAATACACGGCCCAGTAATGCGACACCCAGAGCCACACCCACTCCACAGTTTAAAATGTCATTTCTACACTTTTAATTTCACGTTGCAACTTAGCTTGTTCATTAATTTTTTTACCAAACGGTTAAATCTCTAAAATCTTATGGCGAAATTTTACGCGCTCCACCCAGTACGAATAACACCAATACGCATATGATGGTCATCAAGCGATAATTTAAGGCATATAAAAATAAAATTACTCAAACTGCTTTCCATCTGTCCATCCTAGCACGTGTTTCCGGTATCTAGAGTGCCTTTGCGGCAGGTGCGTGCTTTTGTTTTTATTTTTTTTAAACAGGCGCGTGGCACCACGATATAATTTATGTGATTAAATTTTGGTTGACCAGCCTGCCAGATGCCGTAGTGTGATTGGCTGTTATCTTTAAAAAACTGAGACAGCTGTGAATTTTTGAACACAATCAGTAAATCGAGTTCTGTTATTACCTGATGGAGAGAAGGATGCGTTGATCTCGTCAAAGGTAAAAAATCCACGGGTATCCTTAGATTTCGGAGATAGGTAGCTTGATGAGCTTTAGTATAACTGGAGAATGTACTTTGAATATCACGGCAGCTGCCGCGAACTTCATTATTGCTTTGTTGTACTTGATTTTACCTGCATATGTTTTGAGCTACTTAAATTTCTTTATTAATATACACTTACTGTAAAAGCAATAACGTATGTTAAATCTGTTTAACGTAGTAAGTGAGCAGGGAACATGCAAAATGAGTAGTAATTAAAAAAGTTATCGCACATTTTTTGTTGGAAATCGAGCAAAAAATATATAAAAAACTGCTTGAGAAAATGTAATATTTCCATTTGTTATATTTATTTATTTATTTATTTAATCATGCATCGTCCAACAGTACAAAATCATTTATAGGATGGAAATCCTTAACCCAACCTAACTAAAAAATATAAATAGAAATCATGAAGGCGATTAGACTGCACGACAGTAGATGAAACTCGCTGCTAGGCAAATATGTCCAATTCACTGCAATGTATTTCATAACTAGTACAAATATTAAACAGAGGAGAAAACTTTAATACGTAAGATCTAGGAGTGGATAAATAAAAGCTATGAGAATGACGAGAATTAATCCGTGGGACATAAAAGTTCAGTTGGCTTTCACTACATATCTATTTTATTATGCATAATTTTATCTAGAAAACGCAAAGCAAAGGACTCACGCCTTTCGGAAAGACTGGTAATATCAAATTTTAGTAGCAGTAATTGATTTTGAGAAGCTCCAGTTAGTAGATATGTACCTTCAGTTTTTCAGTTTAAAAATTTCAGAAAGCGGCTCTAAATATTTTCCAATTTATCATTATGAGTATTATACCCAGATTGCCAGACAAGTGAAGCATACTCCAGTTTAGATCAAGAAAAAGCAAAATAAAGCATCTTTAAGGTTTTCGCATTATTAAAATCATGGCTGTTACGTAAAATGAAGCCTAACATTCTGTATGCATGCGAGATTACAGCATCAATATGGATAGTAAAGGTTAATTTTTTATCAAAAGTTACACCTAGATCCTTGAACGTAGATGGTCTGTTCAGCATGTCGCCATTAACATTATAATTATATATAATTGGGGACTCCTTGGTTGTATAACTCATAACATTGCACTTCCAACATTTAGGTGAAGATCATTTTCATCACACCAAGCCGATAACTTAGTTAAGTTGTTTTGAAGTTTTTCACAGTCATTAAAATCATTAATCCTATGCAACATCTTGACGTCATCGGCATGTATTAAGAAATATACATCTAAGTGATCACTAATGTCGTTAATAAAAATATTATAGAAAGGGGTCCAAGTATTGATCCCTGGGGTACTCCTGGCGTGAATCGGTATTCAACAGACTTATATCCATTATAAGATACGAATTGAACTATATCGGTCAAGTAACTCTCAAGAAATTGAAGTAAACCGTCAGATAATCCAAATTTGTCAAGTTAACAGAGAAGTTTCCTATGGTTCAGTCTATCAAACGCCTTAGAAAAGTCAGTATAGACTGAGTCTACCTATATTTGAAAATCAATTGATTCAGCAATGTACTGAGTAGCGCAGATTAAGTTCGTTACGGTGGAGCGACCTTTCATAAAACCGTCTTGTTGCGTAGATATTTTCAGTTAAACATGTGTATAAATGTTATCATGCAGTGGGATTTCGAAAGCTTTACCAAAGTTACATATGATTTTTATCGGTTGATAATTGGTAACATGATTTCTTTCACCTTTTTTACACACAGGGCAAACTTTGGAGTATTTCCAAATATCAGGAAAATAGCATTTCCTAAGACACAAATTAAAAACCGCTGCCCAAGGAATCACTACTTCCACATCCAGATTTTTCATCCAAGTCACTTTAAAGGAAACATTTTGACTATATGTGCACTCTAGTATGTGGAAATTATTGGTCATAGAATTTTAACAATATTTGGGGCAGATGTCATAGAACAGTTTGAGGAGTTGATTTCTACCATATACGTTAAAAATGAAGTTTCTAGTTTACCCTACTTATTTTCCACTATTCACAACCTACCACCTCCCGCCCCTTCAATGGAGTCATCTTAATCAGATGTCACTACAATACATACGTGTACTAACTTGCAAGTGAATATCTCAATTTTATGTTATCAATCCCATTAATAATGAAGCGGAGGTGGTGGAGTTTGAAAAATATTAGAAAGAAATCTGAGGTCTTGGTTTCTAGTATATACACCGAATCCCAAATTTCTGTACTCTTACCAGCTTGATTTACTTATTTTCCCCTAGTTACTCCTATTAACCCCATCCCAAAATATAATCTGGTTCCAGATGTCGTTATAATACATACGTCTACCAAATTACAAGTGAATATCTCAATTTTATTTTATAAACCCCTTTAATAATGTAGTAAGGGTAGTGGAAGGGTTGAAAAATATTATTAAGAAATCTGAGGCCTTGGCTTCTAGGACATACACCGAGTTTCAAGTTGCAGCTTGCTTTACTTATTTTCCCCTATTCCCTCTACTTACCCCCACTTCTTCAACGCAATCATGTCAAACATAATCTAGTTTCAGATATAGTTATAATACATAAATGTACCAAATTACAAGCGAAAATTTAAATTTAATTTTATCAACTCTTTTAATAAGGGAGTAGGGGTGGTGGGGGGATGGAAAATAGTAATAAAAAACCTGAGACCTCCGCTTCTAGTATATACACCAAATCCCAAATTTCTGTACTTTTACCAGCTTGCTTTACTTATTTTCCCTTATATGTCCCTATTTAACCCCCAACCCTTTAACGGAATCATCTCAAAATATAATCTAGTTCCAGATGCCGTTATAATACATATGCGAACTAAATTTCATGTGAATATCTCAATTTTATTTTATCAAACCCTTGAATAATGGAGTAGGGGTGGTGGGGGGCTGAATATATTATTAAAAAATCTGAGGCCCTGGCTTCTAATACATACACCGAATTTCAATTTTCTGTACTCTTGCTTTACTTATTTCCCCCTATTTACCCATAAATAACCCCCAACCCTTCAACGGAATCATCTCAAAGTATAATCTATTTCCAGATGTCGTTACAATTCATACGAGTACCAAATTTCAAATGAATATCTCAATTTTATTTTATCAACCCTTTTAATAATGAAGTAGGGGTGGTGGGGGTTGAAAAATATTATAAATAATCTGAGAACTCGGCTTCTAGTACATACACCGAATTTTGAGTTTCTGTAGTCTTACCAGCTTGCTTTACTTATTTTCCCCTATTTACCCCTATTTAACCCCCAAACCTTGAACGGAATCATCTCAAAATATAATCTAGTTACCTATGTCGTTATAATACATATGCGTACTAAATTTCATGTGAATATCTCAATTTTATTTTATCAACCCCTTGAATAATTGAGTAGAGGTGGTGGGGGGCTAAAATATATTATTAAAAAATCTGAGACCTTGGCTTCTAGCACATACACCGAATTTCAAGTTTCTGTACTTATACCAGCTTGCTTTACTTGTTTTCCCCTATTTACCCATAAATAACCCCCAACCCTTCAATGGAATCATCTCAAAGTATAATCTATTTCCAGATGTCGTTATAAATCATACGTGTACCAAATTTCAAATGAATATCTCAATTTTATTTTATTAACCCTTTTCATATTGGAGTAGGGGTGGTGGGGGTGGAAAAATATTATAAAAAAATCTGACGCTTTGGCTTCTAGTACATACACCGAATTTCAAGTTTCTGTAATCTTTCCAGCTTGATTTACTTATTGTCCCCTATTTACCCCTATTTAACCCCCAACCCTTCAACGGAATCATCTCAAATTATAATCTAGTTCCAGATGTCGTTATAATTCATACGTGTACCAAATTTCAAATGAATATCTCAATTTTATTTTATTAACCCTTTTCATATTGGAGTAAGGGTGGTGGGGGTGGAAAAATATTATAAAAAAATCTGACGCTTTGGCTTCTAGTACATACACCGAATTTCAAGTTTCTGTAATCTTACCAGCTTGCTTTACTTATTTTCTCCTATTTACCCCTATTTAATCCCTAACCCTTCAACGGAATCATCTCAAATTATAATCTAGTTCCAGATGTCGTTATGATACATACGTGTACCAAATTTCAAATGACTATCTCAATTTTATTTTATCAACCCTTTTCATATTGGAGTAGGGGTGGTGGGGGTTGAAAAATATTATAAAAAAATCTGACGCTTTGGCTTCTAGTACATACACCGAATTTCAAGTTTCTGTACTTTTACCAACTTGTTTTACTTATATTCCCCTATTTACCCCAAATTAACCCCCAACCCTTCAACGGAATCATCTTAAAATATAACCTAATTCCAGACGTCGTTATAATACATACGTGTACGAAATTTCAAATGATTATCTCAACTTTATTTTATCAACCCCATTAATAATGGCGTAGGGGTGATGGGGGGTTGAAAAATATTATAAAAAAATCTGAGGCCTTAACTTCTAGTACATACATCGAATTTCAAGTTTCTGTACTCTTACATGCTTGCTTTACTTATTTTCCCTTATTTACCCCTATTTAACCCCCAACCCTTCACCGGATATCCTCAAAAAACAATCCAGTTCCAGATCTCGTTATAATATATACGTGTACAAAATTTCAAGTCAATACCTTAAACCGTTCGGGAGAAAACGTGCGGACAAAAAAAGTTACAGACAGACAGACAGACAGACAGACAGACCGACAGACCGACAGACAGAAAATTTTTTTTTCGCTCAAATTTAAAATCTCGACGTTTCATGACATTCTAAACCTATTTCACGTATAAAAATTTTTGAAATTTTTTTTGCGATTACTATACTTCCAATCCACTACGTGGATGTGGAAGTAAAATTATACAGAGAGGATATGAAAAAATGCTGGTACAATCTTTCAGTAGAAATGCTGGAATTCCATCTGGGCCCGCAGTAAGTTTAGGTATAATTCTTTTTAACGCCATGCAAACTTCAGCCTCGGAAAAGCGTTTAATGTCCAAACAGTCAAACAGTCAAACGAAAGATCATTATATATATACAAAATTGTTTTAAACATTATGACACCAGGTTACCGATTGGTAACATGAATTTTCATAATCGGTTGTGTTTCCTGAACTGATTCCAGTAAAAAAAACTGAGACTGAAATAATACATTGTTAACTTGAAAGGTCCTTAACTGCAATTTTATCACAAACCTGCAATCTATGTTTATAAATTACTTTATAGCACTCTTCAGAGCTTAGTAATTGACTTAACTTGACACTTCAGTCGATTTCATATACCCCCAATATAAAGTTTATTTATGGTACACAATAAAAGTTACAAGAGTGTAGTATAGTAGTAGTAAATAACATAAATTTTCGTTTGGGGTACTCTCCTTTGTTCCTGTTTTAAATAATAGCACATTCAGTTGAATAACATAAAAATCAACAAGTTATACGAACGCAGGTGTTCACTACTAAAAAATTATGATTCAATAAAAGAGGGTTGAGGTATTGTTTAATTGCCTTTATAGGCCTTAAAGGGCAGGGCAGGACTAGGTAAAATGGCTCAGGGACAAAGTTACGAATTCTAAGTAGCCATCAGAGAAATTTGCCCCTAGATGTTACTTATTGGCGGTGTTGCTCAATAGTTAGAGAGCCGGCTGTACAGATTTCTTATGAATAAGATACATGAAAAACTTTGTGTGAGTGAGTAAGTACTACCACAGACCTACAGGGAGCCATTTTAGGTCACGATTTTTTGTGTCATCGAATACATGAATAAAACTTGCGTCAAAATGAAGGTTTTGAGGTATACAATGAGATTATAGTGGCCTTATTTACCCGCAACCCTGATACACCCTCGACTTTCTCTTATGTGTCAGTAAATACATGGATGATTTTTTTTTTAAATTAAAGTACAAACCTTCCAGTTATTAACAAAGGGGTGCCTCTTCTTATTAGCCCGCATCCTCCAATTTTGGAGTCACTTCCGGTCAAATTCCATGACGACGGCAAAAGTTGATTATATGAAAAGTGGTTCCCTGTAGGTATGTGGTACTACTTACTCACTCATACAAAGTTCTTCATATATCTTATTTATAGGAAATTTGTACAGCCGGCTCTACACCTACAACTACGAACTTGGCATGATGAGAAATCTTATTAGCAAACAAATTTTCTGAACAAAATAGATTTAGCAACAAAAACTAACTAAAAATTATATCTTGTCGTTTACTAGAGAGCATGACATATTTCTCTACGATTATAACCTTCAGGGTGCCATAATGCACGGACCAGACTTTTTTGAAAACTTAGAAATTCACTTTGATTCTAAACTTAATTTTATAAAACATATTGAGTCAATAGTAGCTGACGCTATTAAAATTATAGAATTTCTCAAATGGAAATGTAAAGGTCTGTGCGTACCCTATATGTTACGTTTGTAAGATCCCACCTCGAGTACGCCTCAGTGGTTTGGAGCCTTACTTACAATATTTATATCCTCCAACTCGAAAAAATACAACGTAGGATCCTCAAATAGGCCGCGTACATAATTTACGGTTATTATCTACAAATCGGGTTCCCCACGAAATACTGCTTAATAGCTTTAACGTTTGCGAAATGGACAAAAGGAGAATGGCTGCCTCTGTAATATGTTTGTATAAAACAGTAACTAATCGCCTTCATTGCATCAGATTATCCAATCAAATCACATACAAGGTATCTAGAATGTGCTCAAGAAATAGTAACCTTTTTCATCTTCCCACTGGCCAAAATAAATATTCTTATGTCATCACCAGACTCCGGCTCCGACGTAGTTATGACGTGAAAGCCAGAACCGGCTTTGCGCAATATGAACTATATAAACATTTTCATGCGCAATAATAGAATATCTCACCTTATAATTGTATATCGTGAATTCCGTAATATTTAAAGGTAAATAGCTCTGAAAATGTTATAAGTCAAACACTTAGTAACTATGCTTATTAGAATAATAAAAATACATTATTTGCCTTTGTTCTAAATGGTTCGACGTTAAACTTCGGCGCCTGTCATTATATATCCACTGGTGTTGTGAAAAAGATCGTTCAACTTGTACTTACGTAATCGGCCCATTTTTAAAATAAGCATATTTTCTCATAGATGGCAGATTTATGTCCGGCATTCAATAGTCCATTTCTTTGCCACTTAATAGGTCCATGCACCACACACAAAAATGTTGAAAAACTGGGGTTGTTTTTTAAAACTGTATCCAGTTTTTATTTCACTGTCTCAGCAACACCCCCTGATACTCTAAAATTATATTGGCGTAGATCAAATATAATGTTCATTGCATGAATTACTGTATACTGATCTGTCTCCGGCTTATGTTGAAGGTCCCGTATAGTTAGAGGGATTCGTTAGAAATATCCATGTATATATTCTAAAGTTTAGTTTTTATGACGTTCAGATGAAACATGTTTTAAAATGTTCGACTTGCGTGTCCACAAAAGAGTTTTTTCAGAGTTGGTACAAAGAGGTTCCACGCAGTTAAACTGCAGTTCCGAAAAATCTTGAATCCACGGAAGTATTGTTTCATTTAAAGGAAAGCCTCTCGACGCCATAATAATTCACGACACATTTATTTCTATCAAAAGCTGAAAATGTACTAACAAGTCCGTAGTGTTAACTCCACAATGTGTATGTGCTTATGAAACGGGCTCACATGCCATCGGCCGTTGTGTAATAAAATAATAATAATTGTTGGACCTTTTTTATTTCAAATGCTTTCTGCATCTTTAAAGTCTTCTGCAAAATATAAAACGCAATTTGCGGTTTCTTTTACTACTATTAATGTTTACCGTATCCTATTTTCTCTCTAAAAAAAGTAGAAAGAGAGCGACAAGAGTGGCGGTGTCTTTGTATTGTGGAAAATTCTCCTTATAATTTTTAAAATATAGTGCCTTATATTATGTGTACAGATAGAAATAATATTTTAAATTAAGAATTGTTTAGTATAGTCTGGGGTTTTTTATCCACCAGTTTCAGTAAAACATCTCTTACATCTACTTGCTCAACTATACCAAATAAACAATTTCTCCAAATTTCTAATCAGTATTTGTTTTCTGTAAATAATATATTTATTTACTTATGTGAATCATAATCCACTTTAAGATTCTCGATTCAAAACATTATATTTATCTGTGCGTGAAGACCGTCTCTGGCATCACTACTTTTGCGCCGGGGTTTGGTTATCACCGCTATGTCAAATGTACCTTAACTACCACAAACCTGGAAAGTCGACTTGATATTATATTTTGCACTAACCCATTGTACCGTCCTAAAGTTCCAGGACGCTACAGAATATATATAATTAATTATGGGGTTCTTAAAACCACTATAATAGCAGATACTTTAAATTTGTTGACTTTTTGTTCACAGAAACCTAGAGCTGCCGAAGTCCTCATCCCCACTCGAAAATCTATCTTTAAAATATACACCGAGCGCCATCTGTACTTTACAAGCAAACCCAACCGATTCTTAACGAGTAGACTTGAATTAACTTTAAAATATACACCGAGCGCCATCTGTTATTCTACCAGCAAACCACCGGCTCTTACTAGTTAGAAACCTAGAAAGTATTGGTAAAAATTAAACAATAAACTTTAATTAATAAATTTGAAGCAATAGAAATTTAGTAACAAATAAGAATTACTAATGGGAAGTAAATTAGTGCAATAATTAAGTAGATTTGATAATAAAAACAGAATTTTAAGTAAATACTTTTTATCATTTTGCGGTTGGCAACGATTGAAAGCTATTTTATAGGAGACAATAAATTAGGCATTTCCGATTCTTCAGGGCGTGTTATCTTAAATACGAGAAGTTGATCCTAGTGTGAAGAAGATGGACAGTCTTTCTCTCTTTGTCTTTTAGGTTCCAGAACAATACACTAGGAGCGCTGATTGTCAAAATGTCAAAATAAATTATCAACAAACAAGCGTCAATTGTCATTTAAGCCGACTGCATGAGAATTGAGAGGAACATAATAGAAAGTTTGAAAGTTATCGTTTGTACGCGTCTGACGACTCGTGGTGGTGTTTCTGCTTTTGTTTTCTTGTGACTTTTTGCTTTAAATTGCTGTGTTGAAAATTATTAATTAATTATATAATAATAATAATAAAACGTCTTTATTAAGGCGAGGTTTAGCCATAGGCTATTCTTACACTTAACCTTATCATATTATCCAAGATATTAACTAGCACAACTGTTTTGTCTGTTTTAGTTCAAAATGGGTATATGGAACCGGAAATGTGCTGTAGAAAAATGTGGTGACCAAGATTCACCACGACACAGATTTCCCATGCCAAAGAAATTTTTGGGAAGGTACCAAAAGTGGGTGGAAGCTACTGGAAACGCTAATATAACCAAATTGGATCCTGAATTGGTTTATAGATCGTATAGAATATGTCATCGACATTTCACTGAAGAGAGCAAAGCAAGCAATAAACGTTTAAAAGAAAATGCCGTTCCCACTTTATTTTGCATTGTATCGGAAAATAAAGGTATGTATTAGGCAATTACAGTCTCAAAAATGACATATATACATTACCTATTATAAAGAAATCAGAAATAAATTGTATTTTGTTGTTGATCAACCTTTTGATTTGTATAACTAATTTTTTTTTTAAGCTGTTGAAAATGAAGACAACAGTAAAGTAACTGATAATGAGATGGACACAAATGTTTTAAATCAGTCACCTTCACTTGCTGATCATACATATGCATTGAATTCAAGTATATGTGAAGAGCCATCAACTTCAGCCATATCAGATCATACCTATGTATTGACTTCAATATTAACTTCTGAACCATCAATGCAGGCTACAGATCAAACATATGATTTAAACAAGGAAACTTCAAATGAGTCAACTGCTGTAACCATGGAAATTTTTGACGTGCCATCTACTTCAGATGAAAATAAATATACACTTGACAAATATGCATCTATTGATATGGAATCAGAGATACCAATAACGAAAATGAAATGTAAGTTCATAATAAGTAACTCTTAGAAATTAAAAAAATTAACAATTATTTGTTTAACTCAATAGGTACATTGCAAGAAGCTGGAGGAGAACAATATTATGACGTAACCCCCCGGAAATCTATCGCATGTAAGAGGGCAATAAATTTCGACACAAACATGCCATCTACTTCAAAACAACATCAAGATGCACCAGACAACTATGTGCATACTAATATTGAATCAGAGACGCCAAGAACTTCTACAAATCCAAGGAAAAAGAAATGTAAGTTTATAACATATTGTTTTAACCATAAATTTAAATATATTTAATTCAGATTCGTTCAACATTTTGCAAGAAGCTGGAGTGAAAAGAATTTGTGAATTGAGCCCTAGAGAAAAAATTTTGTATGAGAAGGCAAGCCGACTAAATAGAAGTTTTAAAACATATAAAAGAAGGATTGTGCGGTTTAAGGAAAAGCATGGGTCTATGACTGAAGATGAACTATTACAAACACTCACTGCAGATTTAGATAAGCATGTTGCTAATTTTATCAAATTACAAATAAAAGCATCAAAAGTCAAATCACCAAAAGGCCGCCGTTATAACTTGGACGACAAAGTACTGGGCTTAATTCTCCAAAAACAAAGTGGGAAGAGCTATAAATTGTTTTCCAAGTTATTTGCCACTCCCACCAGGAAAACTTTAATGGAATTGCTGAACCAAATCCCGATTGATGCAGGAATTAATGAAACAATTTTCAGAAATTTAAAATTAAATGTAAATAGTTTGGCTGAGAGAGACCGAGTATGTGTGCTTATGTTTGATGAAATGGCTTTAAACGCCCATCTGGACATCAACAAGAAGCAACAAGAATTTGATGGATTTACAGACCATGGTGACAAAAGAACGGACAACTTTGGAGATCATGCCCAAATATTCATGGTAAAAGGTAAAACACATTTTCATTAACACTTCTAGAGATTATATTCTATTGCTGTAATAAAAAAGCGTGTTAAAATATTCACACAGAACTTCACTGTCTATTAATTATTTTATTACACATTTTTACTGTATAACATTTTTTTTTATAGGTATTACTAAAAGATGGAAACAACCAGTAGCATATACGTTTTCAGAGGGCACTACTAGCTCCATAGACTTGGTCCGACAAATAAAATCGATTGTTGGTGAATGCCAGAAAGCTGGGCTCAAAGTGGTAGCTACTAACCAAGGTTCAACAAATGTAGGAGCCATAAACTATCTGGTAAAGAATTATAAAGTACCAGAAAATATTAACAGGAAATTGAAATTGTATTCTGTAAATGGGGACACTGTAGTACATATATACGATGCACCACACCTTCTAAAAGGAATTCGCAATAATTTCTTAAGAAAAAAATTGGTTTGGAAGGTAAATAGTAGTAGATTGACAGGAGATTGGGACGATATAGTTAAAACGTACGAAATTGATAATGAAATAGGAAGGCTGAGAGCTCTAAATAAATTACATAAAGGTCATATATATGAAAAACATATGAAGAAGATGAAAGTGTCTTATGCGACACAAGTATTTAGTCACACACTGCCATCCATTATGATGCTTTTTCAGTACAGTAAACTTATGTACAGAAAATTTGTTTCTTGAAAAAAATCTGTTAGAAAATAGATAAAATACAGTATAAATAAAATGCAAATATAATAAGAAAAGTTATAAGCTTTCCAGATTATGGGCACATCTTAAGACGATAACTTGTAACAGTTTTTTTCATTTAACCAACATATTTGGCAAATTTTTCTAAACATTACTTTTTTCCTTAGGTATTACTTCCAACGATGGAAAAATAAAATTGGAACATTCAGCAAAAGGAACAATAAAAATATTACAATTTTTTGATAAGTTATTTGATAGTGTAAATGGACACACTTTGCATCCAGTAACTGGAAAAGTTTTAAAATGTGCCGTTAGCAATAACAGTGGACACTTTACTTTCTGGAGTAGAGCCAGAAGTTATTTGCGAAACATGCAATACAAAGAAATAAATGGTAAACTAGTCAGACCACCATCCCTTGGCAATTGGGAAGTTACCCTAAATGGCCTGGAGCATTTGAGTAAACATCTCCAAAAAACATATAAAATAACATTTTTTAGACCTCGAGACATCAATCAGGACCCCATAGAAAATTTTTTTGGCCAAGTACGTCAGCATGGAGGAAGAAATATTAACCCCAGCGTATATACATTTAAGAATCATTTTAAGACATTACTTATAAATAATATGGTGAACCGTCACTCTGTCTCATCAAACTGTGAAGGTGAAATTGATAATTCAGAAATGATTATAAATGGAGTGAGACATCTGGTAACACAAGGGGTAGAGGAAGAGGTTGATAAAGAAAATATAGACATTAGCGATATTGAAAATATTAACATCACAGAACAAAATTTTTCTTTTATAGATAAAGCGGCAATTGGCCACGTAAGTGGATTTATTGTCAGAAAAGTTAAAAGTATAAAAAACTGTATTGTTTGTAATAAAAACTTTATCTGTAGTGACAAAATAAGTGAGTGGCATGATATCAGTCAAGCTAAGGAGTATGTTAATGAAATCAGCGATAAATTGAAGTATTGTACACCAAAATTAATTCTTGGTTTGGCTGATATTTACCGCAGAGTTACACAAATATTGCCTGTGAAATGCTACACAAAAAACATTCTATTGAAATTATTTGTGTATGTCAAAAAACATGTACCATTTCATTTTGATGAGTGTGAACATATCAAATTCTTAGAGGATGACATAATAAAAAGATTTATATCTCTGATAGCCCATAATTGGGCTGATGGAGTAAATAAAGTCCTCCGTGGCAAATCAGATTCAAATATAGACGTTATATACAATAAAGCTGTACAATATTATAATAAGAAATTAAAATTAAGAAAAAGAAAACTTGTAGAGTTAATGAAGTAAGATGTTATATTTAATAAAGAAATCCACTAATATAATTGCTTTTTTTTTAAGTGTTATGTGCTAAAAAATCTTATTAACTATTTACGTATTAATCTTCAAATTGGGTAATATTCTGGTACATTCGCTGGACTGGAATAAAAGCCATCGTATTTGCTAACCACAGTCTTATGTTTTTAATATAGTTTTACAATTTTTTTAGTCATTTTGTGCACGACCACAGTTTAATACTATATTGTGACTTGGTGTATCCTGGGATTTTTCGGTCATCTTTAAATGAAAATTCTTATATTTTCATACGTTTCAGTTTTATTAACCATCGTCAGAGGAAAAACTACAATTTTTATATTAACGTACGATTATATTTTATGTGATTTTACAAATTTAATTTCATTACTTACAATTTAAGAAATTTTTTGTTTGCACTATATTAACATTTTACGTTTATTTCTGTTGAAAGTTTAAATGCAACTAAATGCTGAAACAAAAGTGTTGTTTAGTTGCATTAAAACTTTCAACAGAAATAAACGTAAAATGTTGATATGCGTAAACAAAAAATTTCTTAAATTGTAAATATTAAAATTAAATTTGTAAAATCACATAAAATAATCGTACCTTAATATAAATATTGTAGTTTTTCCTTTGACGATGGTTAATAAAACCGAAACGTAAGAAAATATAAGAATTTTCATTTAAAGATGACCGAAAAATGCCAGGATACATCAAGTTAATTTGATATCAACGGTCGAGAAAATACAAATATTTATTTATATACTGTGATAAAACAATAGGCAAGGAACGCGCCACATATTCAAATGGCGCGCGCATGCGCAGAATGCTGTTTAGTACCAGAACAAAACAAGAGATGGCGAGTTGACGTTTTCACAAAGCCTCAAGTTTTAACACAGAAGTTACCAATCTATCCCTCCCAGTAATCTATGCGATTCTTGAAGCTAAGAACAAGACGTGCTTGTGCTGTCTTGCCGCAGATTTAAAGCCTCAAATTCCTGGAGATAGGTAATTAAATAAACCAATATCTACTAAATTATAATCATTGACATTTATTGATTGAAGTATATGTATTTAATTTGTAAAATTGCCAGCTTTCAACCCGATGTTAAGGGATATTTAATAGGTTAATTTTTGAAGCGCTTGGATAGAGATGCACGCGTGCCATAAAAAACAGCGTCAGTAGCTAAAATCTATGTTGGATAAGGAATTACATTTAATTCTGTTGCTTATTGTTAAGGGGAATTAATTGTGAATTTAAAGTTTTAAACGCGATTTAAATATAGGTTTGGGCAATAGTAGAACGCGGTTTTATAAATTTTGTAAGGTTATAAAAATATCTTGGAATTTGGTAGGGGATATTTGGGCATTTTTAGAAGAAACGTTAAGGTATTAAAGCATTACGTGGGGTATTAACGCACCCAGAGTGCCTTTTCAAACAAGTAAATGCAAGGTAGAGTAACACGATGGACTCTTTTAGGTGTGAGGTAGTAAGTACCAGCCTGCGAGGTATTAAGTACCAGCCTATGAGCTATTAAGTGCCAGCTTGAAGAGGTGGTAATGACCAGCCAATAATAAGCTTTGGGAGTCAATTTAAGTGACCAGCTTGATGGTGATGGTCCTGTGAGGATAACCTTGTTAGCCCAGGAGGAAATTGTTTGCCCACATCCACACATGTCACTGGATATGGAACTTGTATAGCGACAACATATTAATCAGTCTAGTCTCAACGTTTATCAGTAAACGTAACAAACAGAGGAAGGGGAAGAAGAGATTTGAGTGGGACGAGGCGCTCTGGCAGCTCGTAAACAGGATTTGTGGTGAGAGTGTCATTCTCATTTGAACATCAACACGCTCAACTTCTTGTGGAATTTTTATTTAACATATAATTTTTAGCCTTCAGCAAATGTAAATTTTTATCTTTAACTTTTCATCGGCCGTCAGCCTTATAACATTCTTACTCCTACATATAATTTATGTAAGGAAGGTAGCTACCCTCTAAATTCAATTTTTTGTTAATAAAATATCTAAATTTATATCAAATATTCACCATTTCCAGTTTTGTCTTTAAAATTTTAATATACAACTTATTTTTCTTACTTTGTGTTTTTCATAATAAATTTTCTAAAAAAACTCATGATACCTATGTAAACATTAAGGCCACTGAATAGCCACAGTATTACATTTTTGAAAACCAGTAAGGCATAGGTATCGAGCAATTGGCTATTGGCGCCTAACAATACTAAATTCTTATTAATTTTCGAACCACGACCCAGCCTCCACAAAATAAATGAGAACCGGGTAGTATCATCGTTCCTATTCCACTCAGGGGCAGGAATTGATGTTACAAAGTGACGCATTCACAACGTGGGGCTTGCGAGTATAGAAGTTGAGTGTTATTAAAAAAAAAAATAAAACTTTGAGCTGTTGAGACAAATTGTCACATTTTTAATTTTGTCCTATTTTTTGAATTTTCTTACTGTTTATATATTTGTGTGTATTACTGATATTATGTGTATTGTTTATGGTTGAGACCTCAAGATTTGATTAGATTAGTTTTGCAAAGTCGTGAATACTTTTGGGTTAAATTAAAGAAGTTTAAACATTGCGGTAAGACAGTTACAGGAAAATTTTTGAGTCCTTATTGTAGGAATAAGATAATCGTAGGGTGAAATACGAGTTATCGTAGTATTTTTGAGAAAGTCTAGAAAAATAATACAGGGGTTATAAATACTTAGTAAGCCAGTGAATTGAATTTTGATATACCTTGCAGTTTGTTAAATTTGAATAGTCGAGTTAATCAAAAGTAAACAAAATGTCTGAAATTTTCATACCAACGTTATTACAAGCTGATCAAGTTGATTATGAGTTACGCGTAAGAGGTTGTACTACAGTTAGAGACACAGAAACATGCTGTAGACTTTTAACACGAGCTCTAATAGCCAAACCATGTAATGATTTATCTCTGAGAGATCCATTATTTAATTTTAATACAGAGAAAGTACAAGTAAACAATACTTTAGATTCCATCAGAAATATAATTAACAATTTAGATAATCCTACGGAAAATGATTTGCCAGTAAAACAGGTTAAGTCACAGTTAGTACATATTATGGTACGAATAAATAGAATGCCTATCCCAGAACAGAATTCTGAGGAGACGGTAACATTTCAAAACGAGTCGAGGGCTACGATTTACTTACTAGAAGCAGATCTTTATGATAAACTGAATTTAGAAGTAGTAGATGATTTAGCATTACAAGTAGGCACTGGTGTAAATATAGCAACTAGTCCTAGTACTAAGTTTGTACCTATCTATAAGTGGGGTGTCACGTTTGATGGCCAGCCTAATAATGTAATTTCATTTATTGAACGAGTTGAAGAGTTAGCAATAGCTCGAAACGTCACTAAGAGAGAATTATTCCAGTCAGGGTTAGATCTTTTTTCGGGACCAGCTCTACAGTGGTATCGATCTGTTAGAGGTAGTAATGAGGTTAGAACTTGGGAAGATTTGGTAGAACAGTTGAAAAATGATTTTTTACATGAGGATTTTGATAAGAGTATGAGTGATTACATTGAAAAGAGAACACAACATGTGGATGAGCCAGTACATATTTATATTAGAATCATGGAAGCTTTATATAATAGACTAAAAACAAAACCAAGTTTAGAAGAACGCATTAAACAAATTAGAAAGAATTTATTGCCATATTTTGCTACTCCTTTAGCATTATTGACTATAGATACAATTTCAGAATTAATTTCAAAGTGCAAAAAAGTAGAATACGCTGAGGAAAGTACAAAAAAATATATACCGCCTCCTATGAGAAGTAATTTAGTGGAAAAGGATCTTTTGTATGTTGGGTTGCCTTCTTTAGATAAGAATAATGTTAGGGAATCTCATGAAAAGCCTGTTAAGTCTGTATCACCACCAAAATCAAATTTTAAACCTAATCGTAGAAGTCAACCTGGGCAATCAAATGTTAATGAAATCAAAACTACCAAGACACCAGTAATCTGTTTTAATTGTAAAGGTGAAAATCATGTTTTTAAACAATGTAGAGCTAAAAGAAATAAATTTTGCTTTAAATGTGGTGAGTCAAATGTCACATTTAAAGAGTGTAAAAAATGTTCAAAAAACTAACAAGGGGGCCACGTAAAGTTAGTCAACGTCCAAATCCCCGTAGTTATAGTAAGTTTAAAAATGTTGTGACTAACAAATCAGATTGGAATTTTTGGTTAAGTAAAGTAAGAAATTTTTACAAAACTTACCGTAGAGTTAGTGATGAAGTACGAGTAACACCTCTATTGTTGTCTAAAAATGGTGACGATAGACCTTACATTTCAGTTTTTTTATACGATAAGAAATTTTTAGCTTTAGTGGATACTGGTTGTAATCGTTCTGTAGTTGGAAGCAATGGTGTGAAAATTTTAGAACAATTTAAATGCAAATTTGTAACGTCAGATCTAAGATATGTAACGACAGCAGACGGTACTCCTCAAACTGTCACAGGTATAGCTCACTTACCGCTCAAGATTAACAACATAGTTCGAATACTTAAGGTTTATATAGTTCCATCTTTGCCTAGTTCTTTTATTTTTGGTATAGATTTTTGTAGGTTATTTGGCATTCATTTAGATTTTGAATCAAATACTTGGGTAAATAAAGTTGGTAGCATAAGAGTTTCAGCTCTGTGTCGTGTGAACACAGTTGAGACCAATGATGGCGGTTTGGCTGACTTAACTGGAGTTCAGCTCCGGCAAGTTGAAAGGGTCAAGCAGTTATTCAAGGGACTTAGTTGTGGGAAGTTAGGCCTTACCGATAGGATGGTATATCATATAGACACTGGAAATGCTGAACCTATCAGGCAGCGCCAATATCTTTTATCACCACATATGATGAATATTTTAAATGAAGAACTTGACAAAATGTTAGAACAAGATGTAGTTGAACCTACTTTTAGTGAATGGAGGTCGCCAGTTTTATTAGTTAAAAAGGATAATGGAAATTATCGATTTTGTTTTGATGGTAGATCTTTAAATTCAGTAACTGTTAAGGATTCATATCCTTTACCTTTTGTAGACGGTATATTGAGTATGTTACGGGACGCTAAATATATCAGTAGCATAGATTTGAAAAGCGCTTTTTGGCAAATTCCACTTTCTGAAACTTCCAAACCCAAAACCGCATTTGCTGTTCCGGGAAGGGGCTTATTTTGTTTTAAAGTACTACCATTTGGTCTTGCAAACGCTGCACAGGCTATGCAACGGCTAATGGACATTGTTATAACACCAAAATTAGAAAATAAAGTTTTTGTTTATCTAGACGATATAATTGTCACCGCTTCTAGTTTTGAGGAACACGTATCAATTTTAAAAGAAGTGTTTGATAGGTTGAAGGATGCTCGCCTAACAGTAAATTATGAAAAATGTCAGTTTTTTAGAAAATCTCTAAAATATTTAGGTTATGTAATTGATACTGAAGGTGGATTACGTACAAACCCTGAGAAAGTAGAAGCGATGATCAGTTATCCTCGTCCTACAAATACAACTCAGATAAAACGATTTATAGGCATGTGTTCGTGGTACCGGAGATTTTTACCTCATTTTTCGACTTTAGTTGCTCCGTTAAATGATTTGCTAAAAGGGAAACGTGGTAAAAGACAACCAATTAAGTGGAATGAAAATGCAGAACAAGCATTCTTGGCACTTAAGCAAGCGCTTATCTCTACTCCAATCCTAACTAGTCCTGATTTTAAGTCAAATAATTTTGTTATACAGTGCGACGCGTCTAGTACAGGATTAGGTTGTTGTTTGACACAAGTACAGGGAGGAGAAGAAAAGGTAATTGCTTTTGCCAGTCGCTCACTAAATAAGGCAGAAAGAAACTACAGTATTTACGAGTTAGAAGTATTAGCCTTATTATTTAGTTTAGAGAGATTTCGGCCCTTCGTGGAAGGTCAGAAGTTTACAGTCATAACTGATAATTTAGCGGTTAGCTGGTTGCATAAATTAAAGTCACCTACCGGCAGATTAGCTCGCTGGATGGTTAAGTTGCAACAATATGACTTTAATTTAGTGCACCGTAAAGGTAATTTAAATGTAGTTCCTGACGCTTTATCTAGAGTGCAGCGGGACGAACCGTCAGATAATGAAGAACAAAATTTTACAGTAGGTTCATTATCACTTAATCAGGAGAATCTAGATGATTGGTATATTAAATTACGTACAAAAATTTTGGCAAATCCAAATTTGTATCCATTTTTTAAGGTAGAGAATAATTTAATCTTTAAACATGTTGCTAATAAATTACCGGTGAAAACTAATTTAACAGAATGGAAACTTTTGGTACCACTTTCACAACGAAATAATGTTCTAAAACAATGTCACAATGAAAGTACAGCAGCACATTTGGGGTATTTTAAAACACTTAAGAGAATTTGTGAAGACTACTATTGGCCTAAAATGCGTAAGGATATACTGAGATATGTCAAGTCATGCAAGACTTGCGGTTCGCAAAAAGTGTCATTTTCACGTTACGGTTTAATGGGGAAAGAAAAGAAAGTAGAATTTCCATGGCAAGTCATAAGCGTAGATATTTTTGGCCCGGTAACAAGAAGTAAAAGGGGTTTTTCATATCTTTTAGTAGTTTTAGATTGGTTTACTAAATATGTTCTCGTACATCCCATGCGTAATGCCACAGCTCAGACTATATCTAAATTTATGGAGAATGACGTATTTTTGATTTACGGTGTTCCACAGTTCATTATGGTAGACAACGGGAAGCAGTTTGCTTCATCAGTTTTTAAGAAACTGGCCGATCGGTACAAAGTACAAAAAATTTGGTTTAATGCATTGTATCACCCACAAGTTAATCCAGTCGAGCGATCAAACGCTACGATAGGTACAGCTATACGCAGTTATATCCAAGATAATCATCAGGATTGGGATGTAGAAATTTTCAGAGTTGCTCACGCAATCAGAACGGCTACTCACGAAGTAACTGGTTTCCCTCCTGCTTTCTTGAATTTCGGCCGTAAAGTTCCCATTTCAGGAGACTTTTACGGGCAAGTAGAGTCAACATCAGGCATTCAACTAGCTCCTGGTGATAGGAATAGGTATTGTGATGACATATCGAATCTTTCGGATACATATAAAGATGTAGTAAAGCGGTTAAATAATGCTTACCAGAGAAATCAGAAAACATATAACTTGCGTAGGCGGGAAGTTAAATATGAAGTAGGTGATAAGGTATGGAAGAAAAATAAGGTTTTGTCAGATGCTTCCAAACATTTTTCAGCTAAGTTAGCACCCAAATTTGTACTTTGCACAGTTCGCCAGAAAATTTCTAAATTAGTATATGCATTAGACCATGCAGACGGGTCTGATGCAGGTCATTGGCATGTTTCTGATTTAAAAACGTACTATGGATCAAACTCTGACGTTTCAGTCGGGTAAACATTTTTATAATGAATTTTCTATTAAGTTAATTACCCATAAATTTAGATTAGGCGCACTAATTTTAATTAAGATACCTGGAAGGTTTTGTCTTGCGTTGATAGTAGTTTTCTAGTAGTGTAGTTTGTTGTCAGTAAACTTCGGAAATATTTTTCCGGCTGGATATCTTGTATCCAAGGGTTGAAGGGTGGGCCACGTTTAGTGGGTGTAGCGTCTTCAACGTCTGCACGCCACGCAGTTGATGTGAACCAAGCAAGTGAAACTCAGCAAGATTTGTCTCGAGGATTTGGAATCCGATGTAGTAACGGTTAAGCCTTTTGTGATTATACGACATTTTGGTGATTTTCATGCGCTTGGAAAATATCAATAAATGACATAACAACGTCATTCTTCTTTGTGTTGTCCTTATTTTCATCTATACTTTCTATTTTTCCACTTCTATAATTCTTTTGTGTTACTCTACTTAGGTTTATGTTTGAGGAAGGGTTAGGGCAGACTGAATTTCGTTAGGGAAACCTTCTACCTGTTAGTTTTTATTATATTTATTGTATTCTATTTGCCAGTCTTGCTAATGCATTCTCGTGGTCTGGTAAATAAATATAATTGTTCAGTTGTGGTTTGAAAGTCAAGGGAAATTTGTTTGGAGGGAATATTTTTCCTGGATGGTCAATTTGCCCCTTGATAAACAGTGAGTTAGTTTTCCTTTCGTTAGTTCAGAGTAATGTCTTTACCAAACCTGACTCAAAAAGATTATGCTTTGCTTGTATACTTCTTTTGTATTTCTGACGTTTCTGGAGAACATCCTACTTGAAATTTTCTAGTATCTTAATTTTGGTTAAGTGTTCTGACTAACTTCGTCCTAGTTTTGTTTGTTTAAACTTTAGTTACTTTTAGTATTATATTTTCTAGATGTTTACAGGTAAGAAGTAATCATTATCCTAGTTCGTAGGATATTTAACGGCCATTAAAGGAACTTGTTCCGGGATGGGGATGGACTAGTTTCGGCCGGGCTGTCTTGAATGACAGGTGGTTAAGGAGGGTCGAGCGTAAACATGGGTAAGGGAGCTTGTCAGTCAGGAGTGACCTAGGTCGTCTGACGGTCTTCGAGAGACATATCTCAGCCTCCCCGCTTCACCTCAGCCCTTGGCCAATCGCTCGATCGAAACACTGTTCATCGCGCCTGAAGCAAGAGCTTTCCAGAACAATGGTCCTTTTTGTTGTTTAGTCGTCACGTATTTCTAGTTCAGCCTCTTGGAGCTATATCCAAAGTATTTTAGTTGATACGTACGTCTAATTTCAGCCCTTTGGAGCTACATCCAAAATAAATTTGTTTGATTTATTAACAGTCTGGATATTTTATCCCACTGTTAAGGATAGGCAGAGAACTTGGTTCCTGTATCGTGGTTTAGATGTGCTTATGTCTACTCCAATTTCAGCACTGGCAGCCGCTACAACGCTGCTCAGGCACTACACCACAGTGTCTGTGGAGACTGATGTTTGGGTCCTCTCCTAAAACATTTTATGTTTCCTTTCCGAACTCTCTTCAAAGGGTTTCTTGTATGTGAAATGCTATACAAGCTTTATATCGATTTAATTCTACTTCCAATTTTGTGTCTGAATAATTAGTATTCAGGGGATATTTTATATCTGGTGGAATGTGGTATTGAATAGATTATGTTTTTGGAGCCTCTCGGTCTCTGTAGTAAGTGAAATATGTATAGTGTATATGCTAATATGGCTTGGATTAGTACTACATTGACTTTACCGATTGTGTCTTTCCCAATTTTGTCATTATTGAATTTGTCGTTACTGATTTTGTCCCTGAAATATTAGGCGTGTAGTACGCGAAGCTACTATTGAGTACTAAATCCTCTCTTATAGCAGCATTCACTAGTATGTAAGATATTTACTTTTAGTTATTTAGTAAGAAGTTAAGGTCTAGGAACCGTAGCTGTCTTATAGCTTAATTTAGTTATTTGGTTTATAATCATTTATGGTTAAGTAACCATATCTCAATTATTTTAAGTTAGCTTTAGTTATATCCATCAGCGGATAAGTAGAAATTGAAGTCTCAATTAATAGGAAAAAATACATGTATGGAAGTACACATATTTTTTTGTAGAGGGAGAGAGAAAGTGTACCGTCCTAAAGTTCCAGGACGCTACAGAATATATATAATTAATTATGGGGTTCTTAAAACCACTATAATAGCAGATACTTTAAATTTGTTGACTTTTTGTTCACAGAAACCTAGAGCTGCCGAAGTCCTCATCCCCACTCGAAAATCTATCTTTAAAATATACACCGAGCGCCATCTGTACTTTACAAGCAAACCCAACCGATTCTTAACGAGTAGACTTGAATTAACTTTAAAATATACACCGAGCGCCATCTGTTATTCTACCAGCAAACCACCGGCTCTTACTAGTTAGAAACCTAGAAAGTATTGGTAAAAATTAAACAATAAACTTTAATTAATAAATTTGAAGCAATAGAAATTTAGTAACAAATAAGAATTACTAATGGGAAGTAAATTAGTGCAATAATTAAGTAGATTTGATAATAAAAACAGAATTTTAAGTAAATACTTTTTATCATTTTGCGGTTGGCAACGATTGAAAGCTATTTTATAGGAGACAATAAATTAGGCATTTCCGATTCTTGAAGCTAAGAACAAGACGTGCTTGTGCTGTCTTGCCGCAGATTTAAAGCCTCAAATTCCTGGAGATAGGTAATTAAATAAACCAATATCTACTAAATTATAATCATTGACATTTATTGATTGAAGTATATGTATTTAATTTGTAAAATTGCCAGCTTTCAACCCGATGTTAAGGGATATTTAATAGGTTAATTTTTGAAGCGCTTGGATAGAGATGCACGCGTGCCATAAAAAACAGCGTCAGTAGCTAAAATCTATGTTGGATAAGGAATTACATTTAATTCTGTTGCTTATTGTTAAGGGGAATTAATTGTGAATTTAAAGTTTTAAACGCGATTTAAATATAGGTTTGGGCAATAGTAGAACGCGGTTTTATAAATTTTGTAAGGTTATAAAAATATCTTGGAATTTGGTAGGGGATATTTGGGCATTTTTAGAAGAAACGTTAAGGTATTAAAGCATTACGTGGGGTATTAACGCACCCAGAGTGCCTTTTCAAACAAGTAAATGCAAGGTAGAGTAACACGATGGACTCTTTTAGGTGTGAGGTAGTAAGTACCAGCCTGCGAGGTATTAAGTACCAGCCTATGAGCTATTAAGTGCCAGCTTGAAGAGGTGGTAATGACCAGCCAATAATAAGCTTTGGGAGTCAATTTAAGTGACCAGCTTGATGGTGATGGTCCTGTGAGGATAACCTTGTTAGCCCAGGAGGAAATTGTTTGCCCACATCCACACATGTCACTGGATATGGAACTTGTATAGCGACAACATATTAATCAGTCTAGTCTCAACGTTTATCAGTAAACGTAACAAACAGAGGAAGGGGAAGAAGAGATTTGAGTGGGACGAGGCGCTCTGGCAGCTCGTAAACAGGATTTGTGGTGAGAGTGTCAGTCTCATTTGAACATCAACACGCTCAACTTCTTGTGGAATTTTTATTTAACATATAATTTTTAGCCTTCAGCAAATGTAAATTTTTATCTTTAACTTTTCATCGGCCGTCAGCCTTATAACATTCTTACTCCTACATATAATTTATGTAAGGAAGGTAGCTACCCTCTAAATTCAATTTTTTGTTAATAAAATATCTAAATTTATATCAAATATTCACCATTTCCAGTTTTGTCTTTAAAATTTTAATATACAACTTATTTTTCTTACTTTGTGTTTTTCATAATAAATTTTCTAAAAAAACTCATGATACCTATGTAAACATTAAGGCCACTGAATAGCCACAGTATTACATTTTTGAAAACCAGTAAGGCATAGGTATCGAGCAATTGGCTATTGGCGCCTAACAATACTAAATTCTTATTAATTTTCGAACCACGACCCAGCCTCCACAAAATAAATGAGAACCGGGTAGTATCATCGTTCCTATTCCACTCAGGGGCAGGAATTGATGTTACACCATTGCAAATAAAGAATTCTGTTTTTAATTGAAACGATTGTTCATCCTAAAGACTGCCATGTTTTCACTTCTGTTTTTTACTTGCTCTTAACTTCTTTTTTCCTACCATGCTCACTTATTAATCTAAAATAAGCTTATAAGCCTTCTGTATGTATAATTTTGTTTATATTTTAAAATGTTTTTGTATTTATATTCATTTGTAATTGTAGTTTTTCTATCCTTATCCTGTAATTGGGCCTTGTGCCTGTTGGATATCGCAATAAATAAATAAATAAACGGAAATTTCATATAATTGCATAGTAGAATAAACCCCTCGATAATCCCTATTAAAACTGATCAATAACCACCACCTAATGAACAATTTTTGTTACTTAAAGAAACTGATTTTTTTATAAGTGGTTTATTAATGTTGTGAATTCATACAAGTAGTTTATATAATTACTAAAAAGTTGCATAGTTCCATAGAGGGTATGTAAAATTACTAAAAGACATTATTACCTTAGGTTTTATAAAATGGCAATGGCAACATTTTCATCGCAGATTTATAAGACTTTTAGCAATTGTTGCTATAGTTTATATAAAAAGTTTTTATAGAGGTTGCAGTCTCAAATTTATAAAACTAATAGTACTAATTTCCAATAAGGGCGTTGACTGTGATGAATGTAAAACTTCCTGGTCCCACAATACCAACAGTAACTTTTATACAATCATAGCTACTTTGACAAAACCATTAATAACATTTAGAAACATTTTATTACTATTTGGTACTTTACCATGAACATAAGTTTAATTTTCATGGCTATTTTTTTAATCTAAAATCTAATGCCTGTGGAGCTGTCAAAATTTCCTAATAACGTCAAAATACGGTTTTTCAGTAATTGGTGACTATCTGACTCACATTATGAATTGTTGCCTGGAACAAGTCTATTTCCCTGAACAATGGAAAGAGGCATTAGTTAGTCCTTTGTTAAAGGTTACCAAATCTCAAAATATATCTGACATGCATCAGTAAGCATTTTAACTGTTCCATTAAAAATTCTTGAGAAAATTGTACACCAGCAATTAAATGAATGTCAAAAAACACAAAATTATTCCCCTATTTCAGTCAGGTTTCCGAAAGGGCCATAGTGCAACATCTGCCTTAGTAAATGTGATCGACAATCTATAGCCTCAGATAACAAGCAAGCTACAGCTTCATTTCTGCTTGATTTCACAAAAGCTTTCGAAAAATTAAATCATCAACTTTTTTGTGCGAAGTTGCACTATTTTGGTTTTTCCGACATAACTGTATCTTCTATCAAATCTTGTTTGACTGGTCGTAGTCAGAGAGTATTTATTTAAAATAATTATTCTCTCAGACAGTTAATATCATCCGGTGTGCCTCAAAGTTCTGTACTGGGACCTCTTCTTTATCTTGTCTACTTAGCAGATATATTTGTAAACATACAGCACTGTTCTGTGCAAGCATATGCCGATGATACACAACTTTATTTCTCATTCGATCCTAGGAATTACCGCACAGCTACTAACTCAATAAATATTGACTTGCAATAGATTTAAAATTTTTTGTATAGTTTAAGGTATTGACTTGACATTTTGTACACGTACAAGTAAAGCAAGCTGGTAAGAGTACAAAAACTTGTGACTTGTTGTATATACTCAGATTTCTTATTGCATTTTTTAACTCCTCCACGACCACCGGTTGGATAGAAAATCTGGATGTGGAAGTAGTAATTCCTTAGGCAGAGGTTTTTTAAATTGTTTCATCTAATTATAGTAACAAAGACATTCATATTCAACCCATCTACAAAAGTAAAGATTTATTTTTATCATGAAACAAAGTAAAATAAATAGTGAAAAGCTGCTTCAATTCAGTTTGTTCCACGTTAGATATTTGTGTATACATTATAATTTATTGTTCACTTACGATGGTCCCTTGCACCCTCAAACTTAAACAGAAATATCCTACCTAGTAAGTTATTGCTTATTAAAAAAGTGTAAAGCAATAGTAATGGTTTACCACTATAGAATACAATGCCTGACACTAAATTTTATTACGATTTAACATTCAGTTCAACCCCTCACGTGAATTTATTTCCATATACTCTTTCCCATGTAAAAGCGTAATATTTCACGACTTGTTGATCCACTTTTTGTAACCGTAAATAATTTTGGCCAAATAAATTTACCATATTGAAATATGAGATACAACTTCCTCTAAGTTTGGGATGGTGCAGGGCCGGACTTCCACATCACTGGGCCGAGAGGTAAAATAATTATAACCGTGAACTTATCGATATCCTAAAAACTTATATCAAAGACTACTTATAAACGTAAATATTTTGGAAGGACTATGAATCCGACTTAAAACCTTTATAAGAGTAACGGGGCCATCTAGAGTGGGACCTGCATACCTCTTTTTGAAACTACTATTATAACGTTTAAAAAAGTGTTAATGAGTTACCTAAAGCTTTACTCAGAGAGCATATGAAGAGTATTATAAAACCATAATTGGTTTAGGATAGGCAATATATTAAAACTTAAAAGATACACATAAATGCTTTGAGCGGACTTTTTTTATTTAATGAAGTAAAAATAAATGCAAATAAATCTATTCTACATGTACTCTGGGTCGCTATAGTTACATATAAGTTATAAAATGGACAATTGGTGACTACTAAGATCAGTTCAGAAAAGTAGTTAAAGATGGACTACTTGTAATGAATTGAAGGGAAATTAATAGTGGGCTAAAATTTTCAACGAGGCTAAGTTTACTGTAAAACATCCGTGCCCTCCCTAAAAACACAATTTATTTAAAATATATAAATAATTATTTTTTTTTTGTGACTCAAAAAGTAAATAGAGCATTAGCATCTGCCCATAATATGGTTTAGTATATGACATTTCCAATATGGCTGACCATTATATTCCTCGATGGCTGAAAATAAAATGGCGGCTGTATGTATAAACCTTAAAAGCTGTGAATAATTCTACTTCAAACATGTTTTGTCTTAAAATGCCCATTACATTACCAGTTGCTCTTTAATTAAGTCAATTTATTCTTGTATTTCTGTGTAAAAGTATATTTTAAACCTCATTGGCCTTAATATAATAATAATAATAATAATAATAATAATAATATTTATTTAACCCAAGTTTACATATATATATTTTTTCACATCGAATATGCTAAATACAAAATACATGCACCTGATTTCACTAGGAAATCGTGTTGTGCTTTAACATTTTCCTAAGTATATTTACATGTGATATGGGTTATAAGTATCACTTAATATATTAATATTTAATAACTAGTATCTAAAAGCTATTCTATTTTAATATATAATATACATACATATAAACCTTATATACATACATATATACTGCTGTGTATCCACACTGTGGAACACTACCTAAGTATCGTGTTTGAAATCATAAATAAAATTCACAAAATTGTATGTATTTTAGAAAATAACCATAACAGTTTTACTTTAACGGATCATACAGAAGCAGGAATATCTGTGGTTTATTTAATTGATTCAAGTTCACTTGTTCTCATCGAGTAGGATGCAGAGAATGAAACTTGATATTGAATTAGAACAAAATATTTAAATAAACATAAAATGAAGTTAATTTAGTTTAAAAAGGTTATTCTAAATAGTATATAATAAAACATGAACTTATAGAGAATCACAATCTCATTTAAAATGAATTAGAATGAAATTGGAAAACAAAAAAGTAAATTTATAAAATCTGACATTTATGTCAAAACTTAGGGCTGAAAATCATAAATTGTGTAGAAACACTGTAAATCTACACAAAATGAATATTGGATGAAAGACTATTAACAGTAGTTGCATTGCAGCGTGACTATTTTAGAAATAGTAAGTCCATATATTACAAAACACTGAATGACATTTTAAGTTTTCAGATATTTGCAAATATCATTACAGAAAGGTGTTTTGTAAATGATATTTCACATCATGCAGAAAGAAAGGACTAATAGTATGATGTTAAATGTTTGTTGGCGTATCAATTTCTTGTTTTAGTTTATAAAATCAGTATTATGTCAGTATGAAAACTGTAGTACGTTTTTAACTACTAGCATTTTGTGTTTATCATTGCTATTCATCTAAATGTATGAATTAGTATTTATTTGAGATTGGAATTGTTAATTGTAGTTATAAGTAGATTTTAAGAAAGTGTATGTAATATGTCAATATATTTCGAGTAATTACAATTATTCACTTAATCCTGAAAAGTAGAATAAGAAACTTATCAGGAAAATTAAAGAATTAAAAACAGTATTCAATTAAGGTAAAGAACAAACAAAACTGAATAGTTTAAATTTTAAATTAAAATTAAATTTTGAAATATTAGATCAAAATAGAAAAAAACAATTAAAATATTGGAAATTAACCCATTGAAACGACTAAAAATAACAAATCAGTTGATCACACACCGCTGAACAGCGAGCTGCGAAATATATTCATCCAATAATAAATAATAAATTGAAAATAAAAGAAAAGTGGTGAATAATTTGAAGGTTAGAAAATTACAATCCAGATATATTGATATCAAGAATAAATTGTAAAAGTTGATTAAATATAAGAAGTGAGTATACTTTGAAAGTATTACGAAGTAGATTATCCGGAAAGCAGATTTAGAAGAGGGAAGTATTTGTTAATCCAGTTAGCAAATTTATATGGTGAAGAAATTTCAAACGTCAAGCAAGTGATAGAAATACTTCAAGGAAATCTTGAAAATAAATTGGAGGTTAGAAACAAACGTCAATTCAGTAAAGAAGAAGAAGAAGAAGCCTTGAGAGGTTAAAAAGTCAGTCAAGTGACATAATATTTCAAGGATCATAATAACCAGTTAGAGGTTATAATATAACATTACTCGAGTCGAAAGAAAGACAAGGTAAAGCTTTACAATATCAGAAATCCATGGTACATATTTATTTTAAATAAAGGCCATATTTATCATTTTAGTTAAGTTAGATTTTGTTATTTAAATTTGTTAATTACATTCCAAGTTCAAATTTGTTAATAAATTAATACTTTGTTCGTTCAATACTGAGTTTGATTTATTTAGATTGTTATCTTGATCGATGAGCATTTATTGAACCGACTTCGTTGGACCCTTGAGTAAGAGTCATTCTATAGATTGTAGATAGTCATGCTAATGGTGTTCTATAGTCTATAATATTAACAGCTTTTAAGAAACTGTTTGGCGCCCAGTAAAATCATTTTAATTTACTTTCAAGAAGTAATTCGAACGTAAAAAAAAATAAAATAGATATCAGAATATAGAACAATACATACATACATACATACATACATACATACATACATACATACATACATACATACATACATACATACATACATACATACATACATACATACATACATACATACATACATACATACATATATACATATATATTTCGAGTATTAATTTGGTTTGATTATGAAAATATTTGATCAAATAAACGTAAGTTCTGCAAGATAAATATCGATAACTTTTTACAGAATAAGTTGTAGTTATGGATGGTCTTTATATTTTCGGGAATAATGTTATATATTTTTGGACCTGTAAAGCCAATAAATTTTTTATATAAGTTAGAGTTTGGTCGTGGTAGAGTCAGACCATTGCGTTCTCTTTGTCTTGTATTGTGTACATGGTTTGTAGGTATTCTCATTTCCTTATTTTTATAAATAAATTTCGCTACATTGAAGATATATAATCCGTTTAAGTTAAAGACATTGCTGTCTAGAAAAAGTTGATCTGTAGAATATCTTCGATTTTTTCTAAACATTACTTTAAGTATCCACTTCTGTGTAATTTTTATATTTTTCAGTTCATTATCATATGTTCCACCCCATATTATGATACCGTAGATAAGTATAGATTCCACTAACGATTTGTATGTCATTTTTAATATATTGATTGGAAGAATGTTACGGAGTTTGTAGAAGACATAAACAAGTTTTCTTAGCTTTGTGTTAAGATATTCGGTATGACTGTTCCATCTCAATGTTTCATTTATTATAATACCGAGATATTTAACATTTGTAGTGTTTTCAATTACGGTTTGGCAAGTGCAATTTATTAAGTCACATTTTGCGTGAAATTTTAACTGATCAATGTTCGTCTGTAGCCTAGAACTATTACTAAAGGTGATAAATTTTGTTTTTGAGTGGTTAAGACTTACTAGATTATTGTCCATCCAGCATTTAATTTTATATAGTCCCCTTTCGCTATTTTTAGCGACCTCAGACCAATTTGTGCCATATATTTTTTAACTTTTTAGGCTTATCTTAGAACCAATTTTAAATCATTTGACCACATAGCTAACCGCTTTAAAAGCTACAGAATTTATGGTGCTCTGATAATATAACCTAAAAAGTTAATTTTCCGATGCGCTATTTGATATGAATTTAACTACAATCTGGCATTATTATAAATTCACCCACAGGCAATTATATACAAACAAAATGCCGACGAATATGTATACAGATTCGGAAAATGCAGTTTAGGGTATAGGAATGACGATGTAATTGACCACGCCCCGCTAGTTCCATAAATCGTGAAAGCAGAGGCACACAATGAATTGAATTTAGTACGGCATGAACTAAGGATGGATGCGGACGTAGGTAATAATTTACATACGAAACGAGAAAACATCTTTTCGTCAAAAGCGAAGAAGTTATTTGTCACATTTTTGACAAATAATTTCTTCTATTGAAAGCATTTCTGCAGTTTCTTTTTTAGCCGTAAACGCTATGGGAATAAAATAATAATTCTTATTAAAACCGAAATGAAAATAGAACATTAAAATAAAATTAAATAACTCGGAAACTAAAATCAACTAATAATTATCAAAAAATAAATTATTCTTATTAAATTGTAAAAATAGAACATTAAAATAAAATTAAATAACCCTCAGAAACTAAAATCAACTAATAATTATCAAACAATAAATTAATGGAGTAAGGATTCAAATAAACCACCTTCTTGTGCCAAACAATAGCCAAACCGATTATAACGGGTGGTCCCTGAGAACGGGAAGTTTTGAAAATGTTGTTATTTTGTAACATGTATAGCTGGCCATGGATTTATTTGTCATATTGTCTGTCATTATATGCCATTTGGTAATCATGGGACAGTGGTCCGGTTAGCAGCGTGCTTTTGCAATAAAATCGTATTATAAAAATAACGACAGTGTAGTTGCTGTGCAGCCGCAATTTCGACTACACTTTGCAAATTTGCAATTTCTCGTCATGGGAGAATTCCTTCCGCTCAAGCCATAAAATCGTGGATTCGTAAATTTGAAGAAACAGGTACAGCCAATAAATCCAAACTTAAAGGGCCCAATAGAAGTGTTAGAACCCCTGAAAACATTGAACGAGTTAGAGCATCTAATCTGTTGAACACAGTTCAAAACGTTCAGTTAGAAAACGAGGCGTTGCGCTTAGGTAAATCTTCTTTGCTTAGAATTTTACACAAGGATCTGAATCTTCATCCATATAAAATCTAAATAGTTCAAGAAATAAAACCAACAGATTTCCCAAAACGTCTACATTTTTCTGAAATTATTTTAGAACATGGAATTAATCACAACTTGCGGTTTTCTGATAAGGCTCATTTGGAAACAATGAATGGCCCCCAAGGCACCAGACCTTACGGCATGCGATTACTTCTTCAGGGGCTACTTGAAGCATAGGGTTTTTGTTGACAAACCAAGAAATATTCAGGGGTTGAAAATAAAAATCCGTGAAGAAATTGCCAATATTCCTTAGACATGTTGCATCGTGTAATAGAACATTTCACCAATCGTATTGAAGAGTGCGTAGAGATAAGGGGAAGGTATTTACCAGGAATTATTGTGACGAAGTGAATTTTTGCAGACAAAAATATAATTTAATTTAATCATAGACTTCGCCACTTTTCCCATCTTACGGCCGAAAGATTAGAATTTGTTCTGTTTATTTTTATTTAGCCCGCGACATGTAGTTTTCTGTAGAAAAATAATGTAAGGTTCCACAGCGATGAGAAGTTTTCTAAAATAAAATTTTAATTAATTCCGATAAATTATTCCGGATGGCGTTGGCCACAGTTAAATTACTCCCCACTTGGTATTTAACACCAAGTTGGAGGGGATTTTTACTTTCTGGGGGAACCAGCTAGTCAGAGACACACAGAACCGGGAGTTGATTTCTGCGAGCCTAAAGGATTACCACGTGAGGATCTAATATACCGTACCGACCGCTCATCCGAAGATCACCACGTGTGTAATTCGATAGTCTCAGCCACCGCCGCCAAATATAATAGCAATGTAAGTTTTAAAACATTTCTTGGTATTTCCGTAAATTTCAAAATTAAATTTCATCTTAACAGTTAAATGAATTAACACGTGGGGGTTCTAAAATACCGTACCGACCGACCGACCGCCGTAGAACACCCCGTGAGAGTTTACTTAACTGTGCCCCGTATATCAGCAGTGTAAAGTCATAATTTATTTTATTTGATACACTTCATAAATAATATTTTCCTGATAAACTAGCAAATCTCTGTTAAATATTCATGGTCCGATTTGCCTATATTAGAGAAGTGTACGATAAAAATTATTTGATCCGAGATAAGCAACTGTTTCTTGCCCGGCGTTTTTATCCGCTATTACCAGATAAGAAATAAAACATTGAAACGCGTGATTAGCAATAACACTTTAAAACGATTTCAAATTGGATGTATCAGAATGTAAATATATTTTTCCGAAATACCGACGCCCATCATAGACATAACAAAATTTCTCCTTGTTAATGTTTGTCCAATCGGGGGCCCTGTTAGATTCTCAAGATTTAATCCAGATAGCTATGTCCCAAATAATTTCCAAGGGAAAATGGACATAGAAGATATTTCGAGAGAATTATTATTTTGTCTCAAACTGTGGAGTCAAAATAATATCAGCCAAGTTGGTCGGGATGATAGAAACCCGCCGTCTGTAAATTTCTGTTTTTAGTAAACCGACTTTTGCCGTGTAAAACCGTTCCAAAGCCTATTGTTTTAACTTAACCGTTGTTTCAAAATTTATTGGGTTAAAATAATATCCGACATGTTGTCGGATTGGTAGAACTCCGTTTTCCGGCTATTTTATTATTTTATTTTGTTCTAAATGATTTTCAGTAATTTGTTATAGAGAGTTTTGTTATAGAGAGTTATATATTATAGTATATAGAGAGTTCAGGGAAAAATCTAGGAGATACTCTGAATAAATAAATTATATTTATATTTCGATACATAAACCTATTCACTGTACATCTGGCAAGAAACACGTGGCGAATCTTAATTCCGAACCGAATGCAATTAGAGGTACTCAACTATGTGGTTTGAGGCGCTTGGCGAATCTCCCCGAACCGAACCGACACCGTCGAGATTAATTCTGGCTGTCCGTCCAGGCAGAATGATCTTTACCAAGGGAGCTGATACCGAATCCGATTACCACTTTATTCGGTATCAGTCTTCCACAATTTCATCAAGTTCTTTACACCACATGCTGCCGACTCATATCTAACATGTATGCAGGTATGATAAATTCTGTCCAACAATAGTTGTTTGCTTTTGCTAAAAATTTAATTGCTTTCTGCTTACTGCTGACTTGTTTTATTTTAACATCCACTGCCTGCTTGCTTGCTTGCTGTTATAACCGACCGTACCGCTTATCACCGTTTTACCGCTTTGCCGCTAAGCCTACTATCATTTTGCACACTATTTGCTTGGTTTTTGGTGATAACCGAATTAATAAGAAAATATTAAAATCAGTAGTTTAATATCTTCTCACCGCCTGGTTCCTTGTCTTCGTAGCTTCACTTGTTTTCATAGTTTCACTTGCTTTCTTAGTTTCACTTGTAAATAAACCGAAATGATATATCTTAAGTTTTACTTGTAAATTTTCATAAGACGACATATCTTAAGTTTTGATATTATTTATCTGAACTCTATAAGAGTATTTTGGTACCTGACCGTTTTATTTATTTTAATAATTATTGTTTGTTGTTGAACACTTAATATATTTTAATAAATGTTGTTATCTTCCGAAATGTGCCTTTTACTGTTGTGTGTGAATGAAAATCTAATCCGCCGTCCAGACCCCTGGACATACCGTGTCTCCACTGTAGCTATCCCAGCGCTACTGCAACAGGCTGCGTTTAGGAGGCTAATGTGGGACCTTTGCCCCACTTAAAAATTGCAAAGGTGGCGCTCGAGATAACCGAATTTAACCGAAACACAGCTCAGCGCTAAAGTGACGCTTCCGCTTGTCTATGCGTTAGGCAACCGGGAGAAAGCACGTCACATTATATTTAAGAAATAAAAAATGCATATAATTACCCAGCCATTGTTATATATTATTTTAAATAAGTAAAGTTATTTTCAAAATTGTGATGTTTTCAAAACTTCCCGTTCCCAGGGACCACCCAGTACAACGAACCTCTCATATCATTGAGTTGATTTGGAGTAATGCTTGCACAAAGTTTTTCCCGTAATTAAACTAAATTATTGGCTCGCTCAAACGCATGTTTGTACGCGGTTTCCTTTAAAAACCCCCACAGAAAGAAATTATGGGGTGCTAGATCAGGTGACCTGGGGGGCCATTTTATCATTCCCCTCGTAGCTATTAAACGATTGGGAAATGTTCTTTCCAGAAAATTAATAACAGTTAAGGTATTGTGACTGGGGCAGCCGTCTTGTTGAAACCAAATGTCGTCAAAGGAAGATTTTGAACTGCAGGAATTATTTGGTTTTGTAAAAGCTCTAAATATTTATTGCCATTTAAATTGCCATCGATTAGCAGTGAGCCTATAATATGATTGTCTAAAATTCCCGTCCAAACGTTCAACTTTTGAGGATACTGAGTTCGCACAGCAAAACTCAAATGTTTATTTTTTCGAGACCAATATCGTACTACGGATGGATTGTGTTTCCTATGTAATGAAAAGGATGATTCATCTGTAAACAACATATTCTATAAGAAGTTTTCATTCTCATTCACTTTATTTATCATGATTTCACAAAATTCCGTCAGTTTTAAATTGTCCTCGGGAAATACTTCTTGCGTTGTTTGAACTTTAACTCAATGCAGTAGTAGTAGTAGTATGTAGAAATAAAAGATAAGTAAGTTCAATACATCATCGCCTATTTAGGAATTATTGATGAATATTTCCTTATTTTACAAATTTTCCAAATATACTACAAAAGTAAAGGACAGAAGACAACATTCCATTTTGCTTGTTAATTATCTGTATTAATACTTCCCAATATTATTGTACTGTATTGAAATATATTCTTTATAGCTTTTGCAAACAGCAGAAAAAATAACTACCTATGAGAACTAAAAGAAAAACCATGTGTAAAAATATCAATGTAATTTTTGTATTCTCTCGAATTCTGGTTGTGCTAACAAATTGAAATCCTAAAATAAATTAGTTTATTGTCTTATTTGAAAATTCTCATTCAACAACTAGCATCCACACAGTCCCCTACGGCCATGCAGATTAAACTAGTATCTACATAACCCCCTATGGTCATAAAGATTGTTAAAAATGAGAACAAAGCCCTAAAATGAATTTATTTACCTACCTTGTCTTAAAAATCTTTCATTCTAATTTTAATTCATTTTAGGCCTTTATTCTCATTTTTAACTGAATCTTCATGGCCGTAGGGGGTTATGTAGATACTAGTTTAATCTGTATGGTCGTAGGGGACTGTGTGGATGCTAGTTGTTGAATGAGAATTTTCAAATAAGAAATAAAATAAATTCATTTTAGGATCTTAATTTGCTAGCATAACCAGAATTCAGGTTATCGAAATAGATAGTTATTTTTTCTGCTATAATATGTTTCAATACAACTATAAGCAAACAAATAATAATTAACTTTTATTGTATTGAACACATCGAACTTTTATTTTTCGTTCCATCCTAGTCCATAGTTCTGTTCGAATACACGCCTCTATGGCTACATTAATGGCTACATTATAACAATTTAGTTAGAAACAAACTAAGCTATAAAAACAGACAGTAACAATTAAATTATAAGTTTGTCTCTGTTGAGTGGTTATGTTAGTAAACAGTTAGGAATGCGTCTATTATACCTAAAATCACCGACAATGCCTCTTAAACTATGAACAAATAGACTTTATTAGTTAACGAACTGTCAATGCAACGTACATGTAGGTAATTAAGTAATTTAACTTATTCACGGATAATAAAATAACAATTTAATTAAACGACACAACTCCTTTACATTTATATTAAAAGTATTGATTATTATTTCTAAATTTTCTAGTATATTACATAATAGGTTAGCAAATGATAAGCCAAATCTCCGTTACTTCAAACATAGTGACAATCGTCTAAATGTTATTTGTGGCATTAACTTAATTTTCTTTTTCCTTCTTCAATTCTTTGGGACTTCCTGCCACATGCATGTTTTCTTTTTAAGCGGTGCTAGGGGAATCTACAAAATATATCACAATTAACCAGTATGATACTGGTAAATAGCCTTTACGCCTGTGACGTTTACGTCAAAGGATCAGTTGTGTTGTTTATTTTAAAAAACCAGCCTCTAACTGATCCTTTGACGTAAACGTCACAGGCGTAGAGGCTATTTACCAGTATCATATTGGTTAATTGTGATATTTTGTAGATTCCCCTAGCACCGCTTAAAAAGAAAACATGCATGTGGCAGGAAGTCCCAAAGAATTGAAGAAGGAAAAAGGAAATAGTGACAATCGTATACTACGTACCTAATTTGTCTGCATCAGGAAGATGGAACAAGGGAAAATGAGTACACAATCAAATAATTTTACAACTTAAAACAGAATTAAAAAAATCTAAATAATTAAAAAGTAAGGTTGGTAAAAAATGAACTACAAACTTCTTTGTCCGGCCTTTCCTAATAAAATGCTGACCTGGAATAAATCCTACATGACAAACAGGAGAAATCTAGTAAAATACAGTAACATTCTTTCAGAAAAACACAATTTTCATATGGGAAGTCCCCAGGGTACTGTACTAGGACCTCTTCCTTGCAATTTATTGATCAACGATTTGCCGCAACATCTCTTCGTCGATAAAATTACGTTTGTGACGTTACGACAATAACAACTTCCCTTCTAAATTTTTATTTCATTGTAGTCTGTATGCCTTTAAATTACATGTAATGGAAATTGCAATTTATAATACGTTCGAACAGCGAATCAAATTATTTTTTATTGAAATGCGGTCTTATTATATAGGGTGGGCCATTAATAATAGGCTATAATTCAAGGGTATATTTTTTGGGCCAATATATGTAGATATAACTAAATATTCTTTAGTAAATTGTGGATGTGGAAAAAGATGCACGGTGTCAAAGTTGCAATTTTTTCCTTTTTGCAATATCACAAGTATATCATGATCGATCTAAGAAACAATAATTTATTTATGTATCACATCACGCTAGTCCGTGGAGGACTCCTCATGAGCTATACCTGATGATGGATATTTTTTCTATCTTTTCTTTTACAAAACGTTGTGGTTCTTTCGACTAAAATATCTCATGCATGAATTATTTCTACGCATATCAAGAATTCCTTGAGAACAAACTCAATTTGAAAAGGACAAATTATATTTATTGAAAATAATACACAACCAAAGTGAAAACTAAAAAGTGACAACTACGCAAACTCATTGACTTTCTTATGAACTATTTGCTGCAACGTAGAGTAAATTCTCGATATGGTCTCAAACTACTATGCATTTTGTGACAATTTTAGTGCAAGGAGTATACCGTGAAATATGACCTACTGTTAATGGTCCACCCTGTATAAAAAATATTTGAATTTTTAGTTCTCGGTGTTCCAACTTAATCATTTCTTTGATTGGACCTAGATGATTACACAGGCACAAAAAAGAAATAAAAGTCGATACCCAGAAGATAGGCCCCTCTGCCCCTGCGTATTTTGGGACGCTGAAATCGAATGCGACAATAAAAAAATCGGTAAAGGTATGTAACATATTTTGATACCTAAGTATTAAAACATGTTATTCCGGTGCGGACGGCAGCCGATTTTTGTTGGAGATCATAGGCCGTGGGTTAGGATTGTGTGTGGACACTCAAAAGGGCGCCACCGGCTGTATGTTACATAATATGATTTAAATAATTTTGCCAGCACGGAACAAATTAAGTTACTAGCAACCATGCGATGGAATTCTTAAAATATCTCTGTAATATCGAAACTCTACTTTACTCTATGAAATCTCAAAATTCAAACGAATATCAGGTGTACCAGTGCAAATAATAAGAACATGTAGACATTAGACATTTATTACAACACACGTGAGATATACAACAATAAAAAGAATGAATAAAAAAACTTCACCTAATTGTGGTTCATGCGTATTAAAGAAATTCTATACTGTTGATAAACAACTTGATTTGAATTCAAGCTTAGATCTTTGACTGAGACTTTCTTGCAACTACGAGTTTGTCAATATACAACTATGAGTTATAACTTACAACCATGAATTAAAAATTTACCATGAATTAAATTTTATATGTGTGACGTAATAGTGGGCAAACTAACATCTCACGGTACCATGGGTGTTTTACAGTAAAACTCTTAAATATATTATCATTCTATACACATAACTTAGAGCTTGATTTATAGTTGCAAGATTGTGTTATAACTTACTTCAACATATGAACTAAAACCACTGAATTAAACTATAATATCTTCTTTAAAATATTTGACTAAAGTGAACAAAAAAACCTGGTTAAGGCCTTGGCATTTTCTGTGACGACTCAGTGTGACTTGTCACCATTTCATAGACGTTCTCGACGTTGGCTGCAACTGCAGTTCCGTGTTGCTCAAATTGCTACCTAAATCTCCGGGAGACTGCTGTGGACAACTTTCCAACCAAAACTTCTCAAAATGTCAGCACATAAACCAAACATCTCAGTAATAGACTTCCTCCTATTACTCCTCTAAATGCTGGGCCCCCTTACATAACCAAAATGACAGCACCATTCATTCTGAACATAAACCTCTCCAGACATAACTTATTTTCAAAGGGCCAGTCGCTCCAAACATATGCTCATACCAAACATAAGCCTCTCCAAAACATATGCTTATACCAAGTACAAGCCTCTCCAAAACATGTGCTTATGCCAAACATAAGCCTCTCCAAAACATAAGCTTATACCAAGTACAAGCCTCTCCAAAATACTCTGTAATAATTACAATAAATGAGAACCAAATAAAATCCCAAACTAAGTAAAATAAAAGCTCACCTCATATAGAGAGTATGGTATAACCTGACGAAACACGTGGCGATCAGATTTATGGCAACCGACAGAACTCCTTCTTGGAAATTCGCAAAATCTTCACAGCAAGACGGTGAGGATCATTGGGTACATCAAGCAAATCCCTTTTCAGTGTAAACGATGTAAAACCCAAAAATTCCACACAAAATCGGAACCGCCGCTGTTCACTCGTGGCTGTCTCAAAGACGAATCCTCGACGGAAATCCGCTTGACAGTTCTCCGCGTTGCCAACTTGAACATCTAGAGAACACTTTCTCTAGCCAATAAAAATGCGCCAACAAAAAGGGCTTGTAATTTAAAGACTGAATTACACCATTGTGTAATATCCCAACAACAAGAATACGTGAGTAACACCTCCCACTCAAAAATAATACATAAAAGAAAACACGCTTTCTTTCCTTGTTGAGAATTTCAGATATGCAACCTGCTATGCCCCCTTGAAGTACGAGTGGTTGCCTATCAAACAAATGAACTAATGGGTTAATCTACTGTATTCAAACTGAAATTATTAATGTAGATTTTTCAAATGCTACAGTATTTACACAGAATTTCCCTCTTTATTTGTTCATTGCGGTCACTCTTAAAAATTATTAATTACGAAATGACATTGAAAATAATAATCGAAATATAGTTATCACTA